>CM063506.1:70153022-70168022 GCA_032207245.1 Pardosa pseudoannulata | reverse complement strand
TAATTCATTTAAAAAACCATATGGTGTTTTGAGTTTTCTTCCAAAATACAAGTAAAGAAAGAGCGCATTCCACGTCTATTTTTGAGTTATTCACGATACATACGTCCATTCATATGTGCATCCGCACGAACGTCAGAATCCAACTGTATTCAGAGATGATTTGAATAAAAATTTAAAGTTTCCTAGTTAAAGTGTTCTTATGTTGGGGAAAAGGTAATGGCAACTATTATTTTTTCTTGAAGATACCAGTCTAGTTGGAAAATATGACATATACAGACAAAAGGACAAGGTGTTAACTACATCTTTGGAAAATGAATAGAACTGAAATACCGTAATACACTAATTTATTACTGTAGTATACAGGGCAGTATGACCTTCAAGGTGCAAAAGAATGACAATACAGTACATTTAAAGTTGGCATGACAAAGCTGGGCCTAAAAACCCTCAAAGTAGTCCCCTGCTACTGTCACCACATGCTGCCAGCGATGTGTGAGGCGCTGAATACCGTCAGCCTCAGCATTTTCTGCACCATGTGTGAATCTGCTTACCTCTTGGAGCACAGCATTAGCAATGTCCTTTCGTGTTGCAAACCGCCTTCCACGTAGTGGTTCCTTAATCTTGCGAAGGAGATCAAAGTCACAGGGTGAAATGTCGGGAGAATACGGTGGGTTCTCCAATTCTTCCCATCCCCAACGTTGCTGTAGCTGCCCTACACACTCTGTTTTATGTGGTCTTGCATTGTCAAGCAGTATTATTGCACTGTCCACAAGATCCGGACTTTTATCACGAACGTCACTCCATGCCTGTCGCACCAGGAAGTCCTTGTAGTACTATGTGGTCACTGTTCTGTGATGAGGAACAAAGTAGCAAGTGAGGAACATAGGCGGCGATCACCATCAATATGACTGGGGAAAGATTCTGATGAAACTTCTGCCTCCTTGGTGATCGATCATGTTGCCACTCTACGGACTGACGTTTCAGTTCTGATTCTTTATGTCCTGACCCAAAATTCCTCGATGGTGATTATTTGCTGCAAGAATTGATCACCGTCCTGCTTGCAAGGTGGTCAGAGCATATTGCAGACCACACTAACCTTTGAACTTCCGTCATTGCATGAGGTATACACCGCGATGGAATTTTGCGTAGGTGCAGCTCATTATGCAATATCCTGTGAACGGTGCTTTTCTCGATGCCACTTGCCCTCTCTAACTGAAGTAGCTTTCATCGTCTGTCTTCATCCAAGAGCTGCTGGATGACGTCACGTCCCACGTCGGTCCGCCCACTGACGGGTCGGCCCGAACGTTGCTCTTCACTGGCTGACACACGTCCTCACTGAAACTTTTCTACTCACCGTGCTACTCTACGGTATGGTAAGGCTTTATTCCCAAGGACTTCTACTAATTCACTGTGACATTCCACCGCATTTCTCCCTCGGAGAACGGCTATTTTGATGTAAGCGCGCTGCTCAACCTGGGTTATTTCCATCTTGCACGACACTGGGTAACTGACTGATTTCACACCTCTCGCTGCGGTACTACCACTTATCACAGAGCTATCTGTTGTTCTGAATACACACCATGCCTGAAGAACTTTCCCAAGATACATATTCGTTTGTGATCCGCTCACATATCTACAAGAAAAAATACCATGATTTGAATGCCATAATTTATGCCCCAACCCTTTTAGTTATGTATAGACGTAACCCAAATTTTTCCAAATGGATTCAAGAATAACCAAACCGGTTTCGAATAAAGTATGATAATTTCCTCTAAAATGGATATTCCTTTAGAAAGTTTTAAATAAATTTTTATGTTCTTAAATATTTCCTGTATATAAAATTTTCAGGAAAGATGTAAAATCAATAGTCACCGAACTCATATTATAATTATGATTGAAGTCTTAAATATTTATTCTAATTTAAAATGTACTGCCGGTATCAAGTCGTAATACACAACCTTAATATGATGACAGTTCATCAATCTACTAATAATCTACTTATGCTTCATGCAAGCTTTTCATAGTTAATTATTCATTACATGTGGGATTCATCTGCCGGTACATTGTATTTCCTTCCAAACCAGTGCATAAGAGATTTGAATAATTGATACGCATATGTTTTATGATATTTTAAATAGTTTGTGTTATAAGCATAAATGTCATGTGTATTACGGTATTATATGACTTTTTATTTTTAAACACATCAGTCTATTCATATGAATTCCAAAAATATAATGAACGGAATGTTGGCAACAATACAAATCAAATTTATTCTAAACTTAGAAAATGATTGTCAAGGAGAGTCTTTTGTAGATGTATCAGTAATGTTTCTTTTATCTTAAAAACAATATTTAGTAATTAATTTTGAAACCTTGTACTTTTATAACTAGTATTTCATAACAATATCAGTAAATACAATATATGAAGTCGGATAATCGAGGTGAATAAAGATTGAATCTTGGCTCTTTCCATATTTACACATAAGTCGCTATTAGGAAGTCAACAGCCACCATTACATTCTAGTATATTGTAAAGACTCCCCTTTGTTCAGAGCACGCGCCAAAACCAGCTGATCGGAAAATCCCTCCTGTTTCGAACCGTCGACAATAGCATGGCGACACCGTGTCTGGGATGTTGACAGTTCGTTTGAATAGGCGTCAACCCCCTTGATAGGTGGCGGTAATGATTCCAGAGGATTGCACCGATTTTTAAGAATCGGATTAGCCAGCAAATAAGGATTCAGCTAAAAAAACTAACTGTAACCTTAGTTGGAGTTCTCAAATAACTGGGTTCTTAACTGACCAAAAAAAAAAAATTGGCGGGACTGTAACTGACCCCCAGGTATAAAAAGCCCAGAATTTTATTTTTTGTATTGTTATTATTATTGAGGACAGGGCCTTATTTTATCTAATTCTTTAATATTTAGTTTAATTTTAATGTAAACTCATCTTTTTATATCCGCTGGCCGATTGGTTAGGGCGCTAATCGTCGGTACCGGAGTTCGTGGGTTCGAATCCCACTATGGCATGGATGTTCGTAGCCGTTCGGAATCGGCTTTAAGCAGTAGGTCCCGGTCTCATTAGCCCTCGTGCGCAAAACAGTAGACCGTAGCGCTCCAAACCAAACCATCTTATTATATCTTTGCATTTAACGAAGGACACTGTAATGATGTATCATTTGCTCACCACCTGGGATACGACAGTCAGTCAAGGAGCCCGAAAACAACTTGCTACTTGGACACTTGGAGACTCGAGGCTTTTCGACATTTTCTTTGACGTAGGTGCTTTGATCTCGGGGAGGCTTTCGCGCCTTTTGATCAGAGCCAGCTTTCTAGTGATTAAGTTCGGGAGATTCGTAAAGTCTGCTTATATAGGGAACAGCCGAGTCTCTGATATTAAACGGGGGATAAATTGGGTTTGCATTGCACCCTGATAAAGCCTCACTACCTGTGTGAGATTATTTAATCTCTTTTTTTTTCAACTTTGATTGTCGTGATGAAGTTATGCAGGCAACCATCCTTTGCAGTTCGACACATTTGATAGATTATAATACCCTTGTATATAGCTGTATTTACTGAAGAAATAAAAGTGATTTCCAATTTTTATCGTTACTGTGATCCTTTCTTCACGTTACCTCTTCCCTCGAGATCATTGAAGTCGCCACACTATGATTGGCTGTTAAGAAATAACACCACTTAACACTTTGACTGCCAAGCCAAAATTGCAAATGTTCACAACGGGGCCAAACTTTTTTTTTGTGTAATTTGTATTTTTTCAACATACAACTATATATAAAAACAATATTTCAAAACATACTCTCTCTATTTATTTATATTCCCTTTTTTGTTGCATGTTCCAAATATTTAATTTTTCATAAAACTTAGCTCATAAAATCGTCACATATACCAATTTGGGCAAACCACGTATACCTAACACATCGTAGGGATCCCAACAATCAAACTCCAATACGATTTTCATGTAACTGATAACATCTTTGATAGCCATGGCCTGAAGTGTTAAAACACCATGGCTATCATATCGGATAGCCAGTGTCTCAAGGGAAATATCACTGGATATCACATATGATAGCCATGGCAGTCAAAGTGTTAATGCGAAGGTCAGACAACGGCAAAAAAAAGATTTAACCCTTTAACAGTTTCATTTTCTTCCAGAATTTGGTAAAAAAAGGTCACATATTTTAATTGCATTTTTTGTTCATTTTACATTTTAAAGTAAAGATATGTTATTAAAATTAAAATTTCTAATATTTTTAAGCATTTATTACAACTTTATTTTCTATGAAAGCATCATAGAACCGAAGTTTACCTTTAGCTTCGTCGATATCCAAGTTAATTTTTGGAATTCCAGTGAAAGCAAATCTAGGAGGCGGATCCGAAGGATTATCACAATTAATTTTTAAAAAAATGTCTTGTTTGACTGATTATATCTGTACTACTATCAGAGTCAGTACTATCCAGGTCATCTAGTAAACTTTCGCTACTATCATTGACAAATAATTCAGTTTCTGATTCCGAGTCACAGTTCGAATAACAAGAAATTAGCCGAATACTCTCTAAATTATTCATTATTTAAAAGGAAAAATATATTATCCACCTCTTACATCAATAAAATTATCAGGCGGTTAGTAAAATATAACCAAAAAGCTATACACTGAAAGATAACAATTCGTCTTCGGTTACAAAACATGCGAAAAAACCCAAGCTTTTGAACCAATCATAGTAGAAAATGCAATAGACTTTAAACTATCTTTTACTGGACATCTATACGAATAATTTGTTTCTAAAATTAGAAAAAATAAGGCCAAAAGAATGCAAGTGAAATAGAAATCTGATTGCCCGTGCCCCAATCGGGCAAATCAGTAAATGCCCAAAAGCTGTGCCCGTACGGCGTACGGGCAAAACAGCGAAGGGGATAATTTGAAATAAATCATTTTCTATATGATGTCGTATGTATTATTTACCTTACCTTACTTTAACATAAAATTTTAAAAAGTTGTTTTACAATTGTAAGAATACTAAGAACAACAGACAAAAATTAGATAGTGCTCTAGGAATAAAAACGATTAACACTAGGTTTAAGGACGTTTCTTAGATACCTGTCTCTGCGAACACGCTTCAATTTGACACATGAGCAAATACATATAACAACACTCAGAAAGCAATACAATTATACACTACAAGTAAAAAAGGAAAATATGAGATAATATTGAGGCTCACAATAATATTACTAACTCAATATTCTACTACTAGCATATAGCCCGTCATATGACAGGATCAGTAAAATTTTTAATTTTCCAGAATTGCAAAATACCCTATGAGGCAGGTAAAAAAATGGTTTGTTTTTTGGCTGAAAATTATCTGGTACACGCTCAATAATTTGTTTACCTCCAAACTTCTCTAATTTGATTCTGCGAATGCATTTTAGAATCCCGTTGAATTAATTTAGAAAGATAATTCAAAGTTTTCTTAGCTACAACGAAATTATCGTTGAATTTTTCAAAATTTTTTTTTGCCACAGAAATTAATGGAAGTAAAGGAATGAAAGTATCCTTTCCATTACACCCTGGAAGTAGATAGAATTTCTTGCTGATACCGAAGATAAAAGTGTCATTCCAACGAAAAATATTCGATGATTAAATTTAAAACTATCACATATATACCTAATCCATTATTTGAGCCAAATATAAAAGAAAATTATTTACGTAATAACTAATTTCAGTGATAAAACGTATAAAAACAATACAGACTATAATTAAATAATTTAAAATAAGAAATGATTAAATGAGATGGTTAAAGGAATAACGCCATAATGCCAGGAAAAAATGTTACTTTTACCTATTTATTATGGGATACATTAATGTATCCCACAATAAATAGGAAAAGTAACATTTTTTCCTGGCATTATGACGTCATTGCTTTAACTATCTCATTTAATCATTTCTTATTTTAAATTATTTAATTATCGTTTGCATTATTTTTATGCGTTTTATCTCTGAATTTAGACATTACGTAAATAAATTTCTTTTATATTTGGCTCAAATAATAGATTAGCATAATTAGCTCTACTCATGAACACATTACAATAATAATAAATAGGAATGTACCGACAATACTTCGATCCGTTATCCGATACTGTTATCTCAAATGAAATAAACAATAAGCAACGGTAGAAAGAACGAAATGCAAAATGCAAATTCAAGTCACAATTTGAAGAGTTTTTGATGGTTTTAGTTGCTTTGTTCGTGTACTAAAAAATAAAATCCCCTGATAATAATAATCTAAGTTTATAATAATTTATCTTTTTAAATCTCATTTTATTTAAATCTAAGTTATAATAATTTATGAAGCGGTTGTACCCGAAATGGATAGAGTCAACCATATTGGATTCTTGATGAGTTTGGGTTAGCAAAATTCGGACTGAGTAAAGTTTATCTTTTAAACTAGCGATCCGATTCTAAAGTAAATTTGTATAAATATGCTTCATATCACAATAAAAAATACTATCGTCTTTAAAACGTTCGAAATCTACCCCTTGGCCCTTATTTTAAGTTCTATTTTCCCAGGTTAAGAACTGGTGATTATATTTATTAACCCTCCGAGTGGTACACACCGAGGAAAAATAATCTATAAAAATAAGCTAAAGTTTCATTGTGTCAGTGACCAAAGTGTTCTATGATTTTTTACTTCACCCTTTGTCAACTAGATTGGAATAAGGGAAACCCACCCTCGTTACTGTCCTTTATTTCCGGTTATAAATAGATATATAAATAGACATTATAGATTGTTAATTTTTAATACACATAAAGCTCGCCAAGTCTCGAAGATCATCCTATAAGAAATAATGGGTTTTAAAAGTACAAATAAAAATATTCCTTAACCCTCTAAGTGGTTCGCACGTACAATTCCGCCAAACCAATGATGTCTTCAAAGCGGTTGTCACGTACAATTTTCAACCTCCAAAACGTTCCGAAATGGGATGTAATGCACATTTTTGCCAGCGTTTTCCCCTATGGAGTTTTGAGGTAGGAGAGTCAGGTCGACTGTTTAGGAACATTTACTCTCTGAGGCACAATGACGCTGATAGCTTTTCATGGCTTTGTAAAACTCTATTTCGAAGTATTTCGATTGCGATAATAGATGTATCTCTAATTGCACTACTTAAATAGCTTGGATGACTTTCGTAAAAATAGCTTAGATGACTTTCGTTGATAGAAATCATTCCCTTAAGGAATATTTTTATTTGTACTTTTAGAACCCATTATTTCTTATGGGATGATCTTCGAGAGTTGACGAGCTTTATGTGTATTAAAAATTAACAATCTATAATGTCTATTTATATTTCTATTTATAACCGGAAATAAAGGGACAGTAACGAGGGTGGGTTTCCCGTATTCTAATCTAGTCGACAAAGGGTGAAGTAAAAAACACTTTGGTCACTGACTCAATGAAACTTTAGCTTATGTTTGGAGACTTTTTTCCTCGGTGTGTACCACTCGGAGGGTTAATAAATATAATCACCAGTTCTTAACCTGGGAAAATAGAACTTAAAATAAGGGCCAAGGGGTAGATTTCGAATTTTTTATAGACGATAGTATTTTTTACTGTGATATGAAACATATTTATACAAATTTACTTTAGAATCGGATCGCTAGTTCAAAAGATAAACTTTACTCACTCTGAATTTTGCTAACCCAAACTCATTAAGAATCCAATATGGTTGACTCTACCCATTCTAGATCCAACCGCTTCATAAATTATTATAACTTAGATTTAAAATAAAATTAGATTTAAAAAGATAAATTATTATAAACTTAGATTATTATTATCAGGGGATTTTATTTTTTAGTACACGAACAAAGCAACTAAAACCATCAAAAACTCTTCAAACTGTGACTTGAATTTGCATTTTGCATTTCGTTCTTTCTATTGTTGCTTATTGTTTTTTTCATTTGAGATAACAGTATCGGATAACGGATAGAAGTATTGTCCGTACATTCCTATTTATTATTGTTGCAGTGCTTTCATGAGTAGAACTAATATGCTAAAAAATTTGTCTACATTACGATCGCGTCAAATTGTAGCATATCCATAGAAATAGTCATACCGAATAGAAAATTACAATATTGCAACATTTTTAATGAATATAGATTTCAATTATATATTTACTTCATTCAATGGCTAAAGTAAGTACAGGAGATAAAGTAAAAATACAAAAGTTTTTTGTAATTTTCCTTATAATATTCGAAATGACTCGTCCCGTAAACATTGTGGTAACATAACATTAATCTATTTTTTCTTCTGTAATGAATCCTATAAAAATTAGTTGTAAATACTTATCCCCTACATAATAATAGAATAAAATATCTGCCAATCTGTCCTTGAATTGATGAAGTGGTTGGAGCTGGAATGAATAGAAGCATCTATATTGGATTCTTGGTGTGTTAGGGTTAGCAAAAGTCAAAGCAAGTTAAGTCTATCTTCTCCTGAACTATCAATACGATTCTAAAATAAATTGGAATAAATATCCTTCATATTACAGCAAAAAATACTGTCGTGTTTAAAACGTTCTAAATCCTCCCCTTGCCCTTTCAAGCATTTAATGCTATTATTTCAAGCCCTATTTTCCCCGGTTAATAGAAGACGATTAAATTTATCACATAATAAATGGCTAAAAAAAACACTCATTTTCTAGCATTATGACGTCATTCCTTTAACCATCTCATTTAATCATTACTTATTTTAAATTATTTAAATATCATCTGTATTACTTTCATACGTTTATATCACTGAACTTACGTAATAATTTTGATAATACGTAATAACGCTGATAATACGTTAATAATTTTCTTTCGTATTTGGTTTAAATAATAAATTAGGTACATATATAATAATTTTAAATTCAATTATATACTATTTTTGGTCGCAACGAAAATTTTATCACAGTTATTAACAACAAATTCTTTAAGTCTAGGATTCTATTTCACGGACTAATAAATATCTAGATTATAAGTTATACATCATTGAAAATTAAGAAGTTTGTTCGTTTGTTTTTTTTATACATAACCACACGGTTTAACTAAATGAAATCAACGTGACTCTAAATTGCATTCACGGTATCGGGAGACTTTAGAGGAGTATGAAGATAAACCAATCATTGAGTGAGTACCAGATAATTCTCAGTGAAAAAGCAAACCATTTTGTTACTTGCCTCATAGGGGAATTTACAATTCTAAAAATTTTACTGATCCCGCCATATGTTAATATTTAAATAGTATTAATAGCTATGAATGTTTCAACTAGCTTACTCGTACATTATATGTACCTCCGGTACATTAATAAATAATCCAGAACGTCAAATAAATTTTTATTTAAAAAATCACACTTTTAATGAGATAAGAAAATGTACTATAATACATATGTTAAAAATTTTATTTATAAGATATATCAATTATGTTTTAATAAAAAAAATCTGTATTTTAATTTTTTTTAAACATTTATCTTCATGTTTTACAACTTTTGAAATGTTTAAATTCTGAAGATATTTTTATTTCATAACGCATTTAATGTTAACTAGAAGTATGTTAATCAATGGGATAAAGGAATAAATAAATATTCCTTTTGCTTGCAAGTTTTAATGAACGACCAGTGTTTTTTGCATCTTCTTAATTAATCTCTGCTGAATCAGCTTATAGGTTACTTCTTTTGAAACCTTTAACATACATTGCGATTACACAGGATATACGTATTTACTTTGGAACTTACCCTAAGGTACAAAGAAAGTATTGTGTTTCTGATTAGGTAAAGGAGAAAAATTTCAAGTGTTCGGAAATTATGAATATTTCAACAAAGATATTTGTGGCAAGGAGAATTCATATTAGCTTCATTAAGAGTCGGTTCTAGAACAGTTACATATTTTTGAAAACACAGAAGCACTTTAATTTAGGTATAGTACTTCTCAATGGATCCATTTTAAAGATCTCTTTACTTTCTTGTCAATATTTTAATATTTTATTACTTGGAACTTCTGGTTAAAACTTTCACTCATTTTCTCTTTCTTCCGATATATCATATATATGTGTGTAAATAAATAAATATATATATATATATATATATATATATATATATATATATATATAATATATATATATATATATATATATACAATATATATATATATATATATATATATATATATATATATATATATATATATATATATATATATATATATATATATATATAAATATATATATATATATGTATATATATATATATATATATATATATATATATATATATATATGTATATATAGTATATATATATATATATATATATATATATATATATATATATATATATATATATATATATATATATATATTTATATATATATGTATATATATATATATATATATACATATATATATATATATATATAATATATATATATGTATATACATATATATGTATTTATATATATATATATATATATATATATATATATATGTATATATATGTATATATATATATATATATATATATATATATAATATATATATATATATATATATAAATATAAATATATATATATATATATGTATATATATATATATATATGTATATATATATATATATATGTATATATGTATATATATATATATGTATGTATATATATATATATGTGTGTGTGTGTGTATATTATTTAACATTAAACAGTTCTAGGATACTAGATCCATATAGAGAAAGGAAGGACATGGTCTGTTCTATTCTCTAAACAGTCTTTGCAGATTTTATTCACATGACGTACACACACTTATATATTTTGTAGTCTTAAACCAGAAGGTGTGATCAATTTCGATTCTAAAGGCTCCTATTCTACAAAAATATTTGTATTCGACATCGGCAACAACTTCCGCTCTATTTTGTTTTTCAACTCCATTTCCTTCTACGTTGCTAATCGTGAAAAACTAAAAACAGCCGACTCAATCTTGAGCTTGCGACATGGTCATCCAAGAACCACGATGGAATGAAAAGTTCGCTATTTGTCCATTAACGCGAGGCGTAAGAAAGATTCTAGAACTTTCCAACTCTATCCTGACATTTATGTGGCCAGAACAACACGAGTTTTGTTGATCCTGGCTTTTGCCGTAAAGACCATGAAGATTTTTTTCAGGCTATAGCTCTTATGGTAGGATTCTGATATTGTTGAAAGATATACAGCCTTCGTGTAGAAGTACAGAAAACCATACCGTTCATGATTGTTTTACTGGAGTAAATGTATTTTCTAGTGATATTATGAATGATCAAATCATACATTTCACGATCGTTTTACTACAGTAAATTTTGCAGTGATATAATGAAAGATTTCTTTAACACAATTTTGAATTAATTAATTATTATTATTAATTCAAAAATATTAATTTATATTATGTTTTTAGAAGAAAATGCTAAACTGAATTTAATTTTTTAAAGTATTGAATGTCTTAATATATTATTACATGGATAACAAATATTATTATTACATAAAATATATATATTACACTGAAATTTGTTAGAAAATAATTTTTTAGTAAATATATAAAATAGCTATTCGTGTATAATTGAATCAATTATATTTATAAAAAAGTGCCTATTAATAAATTAATTGAGTATAGCCAATGGCTTGTAAGTTTTCACTATGTTTCCAGAATTTATGTAGTAACAAAATTGTGTATCAATTTTTAAAATGAAAATAACATTAATAAAACTATTGCTTCAAAATATATAGGATTTTAATGATTGTTATCATTGTTTCGCAGTATTAAACTCTCTGCAATCGAGGAAAATGCTATACAATTCTAAAAACCAAAACCAGGTTTATGAAAAACACTACAGGCAACGTCAAAAAATTTGAAAAAGATTTGGAAAGAAAAAATGCAAATGGAGCATTTTATAGTCACTGATTCGAAAACAAAATGCTTCAGATTTAAAAATAAAACTTTCGAGTTTAAAAATGCCTATTTACTTAAAAAAAAACTGGTTTAAGAAAAGTAAAAAAATAAATTATTTTGAAAAAGGTTATTTGATTATGAATGATTATGGTCAGATTCGGAATTTTCGAAACAAAAAGCATTTCATACTTTTTGTGTAACTTTTGCATTTTTAGGTCATCTTAATACAGTTTGGTAAATGCAGTTTTTACAAGCTGTAAAGGTATTTTTATGATAAAGTAGACAAACTGTTTTTTAATAATGAAGTTTGTATTGTGTAATTTAACTATCCAGCAGACTAATTAATTTTCTTTATTTTCTACTAGAGAAATTTCATTACACACACATATACAGAAAGCGAGCATAGTAAAATTTTGATAACGAGTATAAAAATGAAATAACTGCATATATTTTTAATATTTACCATTTTATCATACATAATGTGCTGTTTATTTACCAAGTTTAGTGGAGTAATAAATTCAGTGAAGTATTTATATAAATTTCCGAGATGCAGTTTTCATCTGTTATTTATACAAAAATCCCTTTTCCGATAAAAATGATAAAAATGAGAATCATCGTATTTTTATGTTTACATTTACTGATTTTGGAAAAAGATTAAAGTGAATTGTAGCATGCAGATAGAGTATGAAAATAAAATATATAGGCGGATAAAATAAATTTCTTCTGCAGTTGAATACTTAAGCAACGTTAAATGAAGCTTAAAATTTCTTGTCTGTTTTGTATTAACTTTGAGTTACAATTTGCAAATAGGATTCCACAGACTCCAAAATCATTAAACTTTATGTTGAACATGAATTTTCTCCTTCTACCAAAATTTTAATATCAATCGCATTTCGTAAAAATAGTTTAAACAAAATGAAAACTTAAAACTAATTAATGATTCCCGAAAGAAAACTAAAAGCATACTTTTTATAGTTAATTTAATTAATCTAGGATTTAATATATTACGATATAATCTATCTAATCATTTCCGTGTTAATTAAAGATCTAATCGTAATTTAGTCAGGTACATAATTTCAAATGTAATAGTGATTTCATCAGGTACTTAAAATATTTAAGTCTATATTTAAAGTATTGACAGAGTTATAGTGCTTAGGTAATCAATTTTAAACACAACTCTTTAAAAGATGAGTGCAAACATAGATTGGCTTATAAAGAAGCATTTTTAAAGTGAGTTAGACACACTTCGTAAATTATCTAACTTTAACAGAATGTATAAGGCTATTTTCGTGAGGTACCTCTGACTTTCCTGGTTTTCAACTCAAATGTGAACTCTCCCAAAAGGTGCAATGTAGATACCTCCAGGGGTGTTCAAGTAATCCCCATTTGCTCAGATGGGAGTAAATATAACTTTTTACAGTTAATTTAATTCACTTGGGTTTTAATATAGTGCGATGTAATATATCTAATTGTTTAAGTGTTAATTAAGCATCTAACTCATTTTTTTAAAGTTCTCTACATCATTCAAAATTTAATAGTAATTTCGACAGGTACTTAAAATATTTCAGTCTATATTTAAAGTATTGACCCCGTTATAGTGCTTAGATAATTAATTTTAAACACAATTCTTTACAAGAGTAGTGCAAACATAGACTGACGTATAAAGAAGTATTTTTAAAGTGAGTCAGATACACTTTGTAAATCATGTAACTTCAACTGAATCCAGAAGGTTATCTTCGTGAGGTACCGCTAGCTTTCCTCGTTTGCAACACAAATGTGAATTTAAGACTCTCCCAAAAGGTGCAATGAATATTCATTCAGGGGTGATCAAGTAATTTCCATTTGAGCAGAACGGAGTAATTATAACATTTTATAGTTAATTTAATTCATCTTTGATTTAATATAATGTGATTTAAACTACCTAATTGTTTCTGTGTTATTCAAACATCTAATCGTTTTTTAGTCGTGTACATCATTTCAAATTTAATAGTGATTTCCTGTTCTTAAAATATTTCAGTCTATATTTAAAGTATTGACCCCGTTATAGTGCTTAGATAATTAATTTTAAACACAATTCTTTACAAGAGTAGTGCAAACATAGACTGACGTATAAAGAAGTATTTTTAAAGTGAGTCAGATACACTTTGTAAATCATGTAACTTCAACTGAATCCAGAAGGTTATCTTCGCGAGGCACCTCTAGCTTTCCTTGTTTGCAACACAAATGTGAATTTAAGACTCTCCCAAAAGGTGCAATGCAGATTCCTTTAGGGGTGATGAAGAAGTAATTCTCGTTTGCTCGAAGGTAGTAGTTATAACTTTTTCTAGTTAATTTAATTCATCTGGGATTTAATATAATGCGATATAATCTATCTAATTGTTTCAGTGTTAATTAAACATCTAATCGTTTTTAGTCATGTGAATCATTTCAAATTTAATAGTGATTTCATGTTCTTAAAATATTTCAGTCTATATTTAAAGTATTGACCCAATTATAGTGCTTAGATAATTAATTTTAAACGCAATTCTTTAAACGATGAGTGCAAACAAAGACTGAAGTATAAAGAAGTATTTTTAAAGTGAGTCAGATCCACTTCGTAAATCATGTAACTTCAACAGAATCTATAAGGTTATCTTCATGAGGTAACCTCTAATTTTCCCCGTTTGCAACACAAATGTGAATTTAAGTCTCTTCCAAAAGGTGCAATGCAGATTCCTTTAAGGGTGATGAAGAAGTAATTCTCGTTTGCTCGAAGGGAGTAGTTATAACTTTTTCTAGCTAATTTAACTCATCTGGGATTTAATATAATGTGATATAATCTATCTAATTGTTTCAGTGTTAATTAAACATCTAATCGTTTTTAGTCATGTGAATCATTTTAAATTTAATAGTGATTTCATCATGTTCTTAAAATATTTCAGTATATATTTAAACAATTGACCTATTTATAGAGCTGAGATAATAAATTTTAAACACAATTCTTTAAATGATGAGTGCAAACATACACTGACGTATAAAGAAGTATTTTTAAAGTGAGTCAGATCTACTTCGTA
>CM063506.1:70143022-70148022 GCA_032207245.1 Pardosa pseudoannulata | reverse complement strand
GCTTTTCAGATTTTTACTATTTATGAACTATATGATCATACCAAAGATGATTTTTATAATTCGTTTGTATAGAAAATGCTTAAAACTACTTTAAAACTAATTTAAAATTTTTCAGGGGGTTCCTCTTTCAAAAATTGTTACATACAACAATAAATACATATTACAAACACTTATTTTAATAAACATTAAAAAAAGAAATAAGGACATACATGAAATTAGTGTTAAATTAGAAATTAATGATAGTAGGGGGACCGTACCACATGGCTTTTAAGAAACCAAAGTTACTATAAACTTGTACAAAAAGACACACAGCCCATGCTTTTCAGATTTTTACTATTTAAGAATATATGATCACACCAAAGATGAGTTTTATAATTCGTTTGTATAGAAAATGTTTAAAAATACTTTAAACTAATTTAAAATTTTTGAAGGGGGTTCCTCCTTCAAAAATTATTACATACAACAATAAATACATATTACAAACACTTATTTAAATAATCATTAAAAAATAAGGACATACTTGAAATTAGTGTTAAATTAAAATTAATGATAGGAGATTGACCGTACAACATGGCTTTTAAAAGAAACCAAAGTTATTACAAACTTCTAGAAAAAGTCACACAGCATATGTTTTTCAGATTTTTACTATTTAAGAACTATATGATCACACCAAAGATGAATTTTATAATGAGTTTGAATAGAAAATAAATATTTAAAAGATAAAAACATAAAATTCTACAACCTGACCATGCGAGACAGCACGTCCAAACTCCAGGAATCCCGTAAGGCAAAAGACTGTGGAAATATAGAGATTATGGAATTTATTTGAAAGAGACGGGTGGTGACGTAAGAAATCACGTTCACCAATGTGGCTGAAAGAACGAACCAAGTTTGTCATTGCAATGCTCCAATGTCAGGGTAGAAAAAGCTAACCAATCATCGCCCGGCAAAAAGTTTGAAAAACTGTCAAATTTGGAAACAAAAGCCGGAGTGTAAATGTCGCATCTGTACCTTATTTCCTTATATTTTGCTGTTTTTAAAAAATTTAATTAATTTTAGAAAAGCGAAAGAGACATTAACGTACCGAGGTAACGATTAAACCACTAAAAATGGATTTACGCATGGTCAAAACGGATATTTCCGTTAAAATTTGAAGATATACTAAACAAGGAAATGAAAAGAAAGAGATGCACTCATTTAATGCTTTTCACTAAATAGCAAGTCTAAAAATATGTTAAATATAAATACTAAAACCATATTCAATAAATCCTTTATTTTCCTGTTTTAAAAATTCTAATTGCTGACACATATGGAAATTACCATCTGCACAGTATCTCATTAATGGATATAATTATTAGGAAAAAAAAAGAAAGGCTGAAATTTGTTTTAAAGGAAGCATCGTTTAAAAATTAGTTCCTGGAATTTATCTTTACCGAAAAATTGGAGAAGAAATTCTCACTAGCTCGTTGCGCCTTTTCATTCAGACGCTGTCATTTTAAAAAGAAGTTACAAGTTTGGACGAAAAGTTAATTACGTTGACAATCAAAAGGATAAAAAGGCAACGAAAATTATATAAAATTTTACTTTCAAATTACTCTAGTAATTCATTTTGAGCATTTATTCACAAAATGTTAAACCTTTGAATGCTACTTGTATTTTTATTTTAAGAGTTTGATACTTCGAGAAATCAAGGAGCTCATTTTATTTTATTTTTATTTGCGATAAATATGTGTTGTTTACGAAATCAAGATTGAAGTATTCTAATTCATACTGAAGTTTATATTTCGCATTTTTCAATTTAGAGAAATCTACTTTAAAATTTTATACAGTTTTATTTCTAATTAAGTTTCACCATTGCCAGTTTGTGATTGAATTTGGGCTTAATTATTATGTTTTCAGATTGTGAAATGTTTATGTTTGACTAATTTAGGGACTTCAATTTAGATTACGTGTTTTAAATTTTTAAGAAATGATTAAGAATTTCTTTTTGACTTTCGTCTTTCCCTGTCTGCAGATTAAGTTTATTTTTATTTATTATTTCAGTCCTTTGGAGCTTGATCAAGAACAGTGGTCACCTCAGCACATTCCGAAAAGTTGCACGATCTAAAATAAAAATTCGGAAACAATATAAAGTACTCCAACTAGTTGACTGGTATTTATTCATTATTAAATATCTTTAAAGGAGCGTTTCTTAAATATTCGCATGAATATTTATTTAGAATATTCTATAGCTTTTTATACAGCTATACACATTTTATTGTGATTAAAAACAACGTGTTTAAAAGAAAAAATCGTAACATATAGGGAAACAGCAATGACATATAGAAATATATTGAATGCATGATAAATAATGAGAATAACATTGTTAGAAATTGGCAGTTGTGTAAATAAACCAAGAACACACCAAACTAAATATAAAGCAAAGATGACACTTGGAAAATAATTTATTGCTACTAATGAGAAAATTACATTACGTATACGTAAAAACTGTTGATTAAAAATGCAGTAATTTTCTTTAATTGTCTTTACATGAAATATTTGTAAATTATTTATCTACATTAAACATATTTCTACAAATGGAATGAGGCTACTGGAGAAAACCTTAGAGTTATAGCGGTTTCGTTAGTCGACAAAATTTGAAGGCCATTGATCTAGAATCTTTTTTGTTCTATATTTTTATACAAGAATACACCATTAACTAAATATAAAGCAAAGGCGACAACAATATATTGCTAGTAATGAGCAAATTACATTAAGTATATATAAAACCTATTTATTAAAAATGCAGTATTTTTCTTTAATTGTCTTGACATGAAATATTTGTAAATTATTTATCTACATTAAACATATTTTCTACAAGTGCAATGAGGCTACTGGAGAAAACCTTAGAGTTATAGCGGTTTCGTTAGTTGACAAAATTTGAAGGCCATTCATCTAGAATCTTTTCTGTTCTATATTTTTATATAAGAATACACCATTAACTAAATATAAAGCAAAGGCGACAACAATATATTGTTAGTAATGAGCAAATTACATTAAGTATATATAAAACCTATTTATTAAAAATGCAATACTTTTCTTTAATTTTTACATGAAATATTTGTAAATTATTTATCTACGTTAAACATATTTTCTACAAGTGCAATGAGGCTACCGGAGAAAATCTTAGAGTTATAGCGGTTTCGTTAGTCGACAAAATTTAAAGGCCATTGATCTAGAATATTTTTTGTTCTATGTTATTATTTACATACAGCTTTCAGTCTCATAACGCAATACCATTTAAAATTCAAAGGACTCATACTAAACGCATCAGACTGAACTACACATACAGCAAAATTAATTCAAATAATGGCTACCATACCTCATTACAAATCATTAACGTTTATAGACAGGAGCAAAAAATTTTTACTAAGTCTTAGAGATATAATAGTTCCTTAACCCTCTGAGTGGAACACACCGATTAAAAAAAGTCTCCAAAAATACGCTAAGGGTTTATTGTGTCAATAGCCAAAACGTTCTATGATTTCTTACTTCACCATTTGTCGACTAGAATGGAATACGGGAAACCCACCCTCGTTAGTGTCTCTTTACTTCCGGTTATAAATAGATATATAAATAGATATTATAGATTAATTTTTAATACACATAAAGCTCGTGAAGTCTCGAAAATCATCCCATAAGAAATAATGGATTCTAAAAGTGCAAATAAAAATATTCTTTAAGAGAATTATTTATATTTGTCTACGAAAGTCATCCAAGATATTTAAGTGGTTCAATTAGAGCTACATCTGTTACCTCAAACGAAATACTTCGAAATAGAGATTTACAAAGCCATGAAAAGCTATCAGCGTCTTTGTGTCTCAGGGAGTAGGAGTGCATCCCTCAATAAATGTCAGTCAAAGAGGTATGCAGTTTCTAAACAATCGATCTGATCCTCCTACCTCAAACACTGGCAGAAATGTACATTACATGCATCTTCGGAACATTTTTTAGATGGTCGTAAATTGTACGGGACAACCGATTTGAAGACATCATCGATTTGGCGGAATTGTACGTGCGGAGCGCTTAGAGGGTTAAGGGTTTTGTTATAAAGGGGATATTATGATCATTATTCATTTGCTAGTTTTTTAAGAAAGCCACTTTTTTCCTGTCGTCAGAGAGTGTTTAGTAAGTGGATGTAATGTAATAAGTGGAACAACATATTTTCACAGTAGCTTAAAATGTGTTCTTACCTTGTTAATAGTAATGTACTTTACAATAAAAGATTTAAAATGTGAAAATTATGACCGCAATTAAAATTACCTTGGAATGTCAATTTTCATTAACATTAGTTGAGTGAACACGAGATTTGATTCGTGTTCATACCATTTTAACGATCTATGGGTTTGAGTTGCATTGAATCCTGAGGTACCACGATATTCCCCCAAAGATAAAAATAGTGGGTTTAAAATTTAATTAATCAATACCACATAGAATGTATGTACATAGAACTGACACATAATATGCAAATAATTAAATGGATCTTACGAAAAGAGATGATGGATGTAGTATAATATTCAGTTCGTGAATTCTATTACCATCCCATTACTATTTTGATGATGATTAGATCGTTTTTATGTATTGTTGGCCATAAATTGGATATTCTTCAATTTTTAGAGCAAGAGGAAAAATCCCAAACATTTATTTTGCTCCTTGTGATGAGGCGATTTAGATCAGTTATATAACTTATTCATTCATACAAGAAGTAAAATGCTCGGGATCTAAATCTGACCTCATCACATCTTTTGTAAAAGGCAGAGCATCATAAAATTTTATTCTACGGATATTGTTTTCTTGTACGGTGGTCCCGGGTGAGGTTCTTATCCCAGTGTCATATTAGAATTCCGTCTCCGTACTTGACATTAAATAAGAATGTTGTGGAGTTATTTATGAGTCCCGAAGGGACAGTGCCCAATTAGAAGGGATAAGGTTTTTCATGTTGGCGGTCTCAAGGCGGGGTT
>CM063506.1:70130522-70135522 GCA_032207245.1 Pardosa pseudoannulata | reverse complement strand
ATTTCTTCCATTAGAAACAATTTTGAAGTTATCAGAAAAGAAGTCTTTAGCTTTTGAGGATATTTGAAATTTGAGTAGATAAAGTTGACACGAAACTATTAAATCAAAAAATCTGATAATGATCATAGGATCGTGGAGACCAGTTGCGTAACATCAATTCCCCTAATCTAGAAGTTCCTAAATTGCTTTATAACGTGATCCACAAGATAATTTTTATATTTATATATAAATGTTGTTCTAGTGGTTTTTCTCAAACTTGGCTAGGCAATGTTTAAATTATTAATATTATAACTCGAGGATTCAAAAAGATCATAAGTAAAATATCAGCCAATGCGCTCTAAAACACCCAGGGAGAAACTAGATGTATAGAAATGTGTACTTTCTCAAATAAAAATATCTAAACCTCAGTGTCCTTATAAACCACTTTGATAATCTACACTCTAGTTGAATGTAATCAATACGATTGCGGAAGAGGTCAAATAGTTTTGCATTTAATTAAGGAAAACGTGTGATTTCCATTGTCTGGACGTCATGATTTTGAAAAGGGAAACGTTTGCAACACGTGGAATAATATAGCCGGGCTTAAATACTATTCCGAACTGCTACGAATATCCCTGCCACATAGCGAGTTGAACCCACAAATTGTAGTACCGAAAGTCCTCTCATTAACCATTCGGCTATAGTTCTGCGAAACGGAAGATATTCTTTTAACTGACGGAGAGTACCAGTTGATTGCATATATTCATAATAAATGGAACCACCTACTTGTAGAAATGTGAATGGGTTTTCATAACCTCATATTCGAAAGTTTTGATGTTTTAATTCCCAACCTAAATGCATATTGACTTCATCACTGAACACAACTCGGGTACAATTTTCTGCCATTAAAGATAATAATTGATTTTGGTGCTTGAACAATTTAGAATTGTATTTTTTGAAATTGTGTTTCCTGAATCCTATTCACAAAAATCTGGGTAACATTTTATCTTGGCTAATGGGAAACATCGATTTATTTTGGTTTGCTTTCAGAAAAGTATCTTACTCATTTAAAATTATCTGAAGTTGCGATTGGATACCACGGACATTTTCTCATACAGAAGATTCGAAGACAATTTGAACCGATAAACACCCATAAAAATGTTATATATATATATATATATATATATATATATATATATATATATATATATATATATATATATATATATATATATATATGTATATATATACGTATATATATATATATGTATGTGTGTGTGTGTATAATATGTAATAAACCAAAATTACTTCACTTTAATTTTTAATTATAAAACCTCCTTTCTCTCATTCTAATTCCTTAAAATCTTTTCCCCAGCTTCTAAATAAATTAATTAAAAGGGTATACTCGACATAAAATTCTTTCAATACATTTCCCCAAATCTTTTGACCAATAGATGTCAATTTTCTGTCCCCTCAACACGTTTTTCAGCTGTCGCCAGAAAACGGCTTGGATTTTCTCCTGATCTTAGCAGTTCAATTAGATGCCTAAGTTTCTTGTAATTTGGAAAAATTATATCTGTCTTTGCTCTAGGGTGCACCTCTGTTCGAGAAAAGTGATTTTTGTATATTTCTCTTGTCTTCGCTGACTAGTGAAGATATCCTTTCTTAGCAGCTCTTAAATAAAATTTCATTTAGACTAGGACTCGTGTGAGTTTTCTTTAACGTGGCCAGAGTGCACCTTATAAAATTACTGCTAAGCTGATTTATCTTCTCCTTGCCCAGCAACCCAGGCAAGTAAAAAGCATAGGTGCTATAATTTCAAATGTGTCCAGTAGTTTCATAGATCCTGGATTACATATATATATATATATATATATATATATATATATATATATATATATATATATATATATATATATATATATATATATATATATATATATATATATACATATTTATATATACATATATATACATATACATATATATACATATATATAGATATATACATATATATATATATATATATATATATATATATATATATATATATATATATATATATATATATATATATATATATATATATATATATATATATATATATATATATATATATATATACATATACATATATATATATATATATACATATATATAGATATATACATTTATATATATACACACACACACACACATATATATATATATATATATATATATATATATATATATATATATAGATACACAGATAGATAGATATATATGCAATATATCAAAATTATTTCACTTTAATATTTCCTTAAAAACCCTCTCTCTCCCATTCTCATTCAATTTTCCCAGCCTCTAAATAGTTTAATGTGTTTTCCATTTAAAATTCTTCATAATAATAAAATAATAATAATAATAATAATAATAATATCCTAAAAATAATAATATCCTAAAAATAATAATATCCTAATAATTTTTAAATATTAATATCCTAAAAATGTAAATTTTCTGTCTCTTCAGCACGTTTCCCAGCTGCCGGTGGCAAATGGTTTTGCGTTTTACTGATATTGCATTTAATTCGCTTATTAAGGTTTTTTTTACCGGGTTAAAATTGTTTCTGCCTTCGCTCTTGGATGCACCTCTGTACGATCATAGTGATATCTGACTTTTCTTTCTCTGTTGTTCAGTAGAATAGATGTGCTTTGTAGCAGCTCTGCAATAAAATTTGAATTAGACTTGTGCCTTTCTCTTCAATGTCAACCCGACTGAATTTTTATTACTACTAGCTGTTGAGCTTTCTCTTTGTCAAGGAGTTTATAAAAAATAGATTACATTTATATATATATACATATATACGTATATATACATTTGTATTTTATGTGTATCTACACCTATATACATTTATATATATATATATATATATATATATACACACACCAAACTGTAATTCTTTAATGTGAGTAGTTCAAGTTTAACTTCATTAGTACATAATTTACTTTTCGTTTATAGGATATATGAATAAATAAATTTAAAAATTTTCCACTTTTTAACGATAAAATTAAGACTAGTTAGAATCTTAATACACAAAAGTTTCTGTAAAAATATTAGAGAGAAATAAAGTATCTGTATCAAATAGAAACTATGATTAACTCGTGAGACCCGATCAAAGTTTTATGCAATTAATATATGTTCACGAGTAAAATAGTTTTACGTATGTACGCATAGTAATGAATTCTAATGGAAATTCCTAAGAGATAGCGACAAGATTCTCTTCCTGCATTCGCATATCGCATAATTAATCACAACTTTGCTGCATGCCATTTTCTAAATATATTATAGGTATAAGATGAAATCGAAACATTATTCTTTGTTCGTCTCGAGAATAGATTTCGTTGAAATAAGCTATAAATGATAATTATTATCTATCCCACAATGTGACTTTGTTCCCTGTATTGGAATTTATAACCAAATACACTATTATTTATGATTATTCTTTGTAAGAATGGCCACTGAGTCGAAGATTCGTTTCACTAGTAATCGTCTGATATCCTCTGCAAAATATATGTGCTGATTTTAATAAAAGTGGTGTAAGTTTATTTTTGACTTAAAGTTAGTTAATGATAACAATGAATGCAACTTACTATAAGCTTTATATATCCTATATAATTATAGCCTAAGTTAAATGTCTGTCTGTTCTCGAATCTAGGACGTGTTTGGACCTGGAATGGATAGAGGCATTCATATTAGATACTTCATGAGTTAGGATGAGAAAAATTGAAAGCGAGTAAAGTTTATCCTCCCCTAAATTATCGAATCGATTTTAAAATAAATCGGTATAAATATGCTTCATATCACAGGGAAAAATACTGTCATCTTTAAAATTTTCGAAATCCTTCCTTTTACCCCTTTTCGAGCTTTTAATGACATTATTTCGAGTCGTATTTTCCCCGATTAAGAGCAGGTGATTAAATTTATCAATTTATCACTTAATAAATAGGTAAATATATATTTTTATTCTTGCATTATGACGTCATTCCTTTAAGCATCTCGTTTAATCATTTCTTATTTTAAATGATTTAAATAACGTGTGCTTCATTAACGTACTAACGTTTTTATCGTTGAACTTAGATATTACGCTAATAATTTTTCTTTATATTTTGTTTAAATAATAAATTAGCTACATAAGTAATATTTTTAAACTGAATCATCGATTATATTTTGTTGCAATGAAACTTTTATCACCGGTATTAACAACAAATTATTCTCATAAAAGTCTAGGAGTCTATTTCATGGACTAATAAATACCTAGGATTAAGTTATATATCTTTGAAAATTAAGAAAATGATACTTAACAACACGGTTTGACTAAACGAATTCAACGTGATTCTTAACTGCATTCACAGCATCGGGAGACTTTAGAGAATTATGGTGATAAACAAATTATTGAGCTTGTACCAGATAATTCTCAGCCAAAAAACAAACCATATTTTTTACCTGCCCCACAGGGTACTGTACAATTCTGGAAAAGGGATGAAATGGCTCTGCATAATCTACTCGCTAACTAATGAGATATCAATACCTGCAAAATTATACGATGATTAAGTATCTTTAACTGCTTTGGTTATTAGGTTGGTTGGTTGATTAGTTGGCGCAAGATTCAAGTTAAAATATGCTGTGCCAAACAAAAGAGCACATATTACAGACTAGTTATAAAAATTAAAGAAAGAGAAAATAGTCAAAATTTAAGAGAAAAAATACAATAAACAAGATGAAGTTTCACATTAAAACGATTTTTTTCTTAAAATTAAATGAGGTTTATAACGTTACTACTAATGAGAAATTCCTATAATTTTGGATTAGGAGTTTTACCCAAAAGATATCCTAATGTACAAAACTAATACAAAAGTTATTTCTAAAATGTAAATTATTTATATGTTGTAATGTACATACAACCTATACACCAGTGTTCGTTACAAGGGGGAAACACAGAATGAATATAATACTTTATATTGAGATTCAGACATTTATTC
>CM063506.1:70063022-70125522 GCA_032207245.1 Pardosa pseudoannulata | reverse complement strand
TCCTTTTAATTAAAGGCGTAAATATTTATCCCTTAAAAATGAAGATTATCTCTAATAATAGAATGATTGAAACAGGATTGTAAAGTACTGAAAGTAAGAAAAATTAATTGTTTTCCTTACAAAATTTTATCAGTCAATCGTTAATTGCTTCAATGGAGTTGGTAATTTTAATTTGTATTGCTGGTTTTCAACAAGATAAAGACCATTTCCTGTGAGATAAACTTGCTTAGATGTAAGGAAAGGCAAATTAAATAATTTATATTGTGAAATAGGAAAATATCTTAAAATGTCGTAATTAAGAAGTAGGATAAAAGGTTTATCTAGGGTTTCTAGGAATAGACTTTACATCGTTGGACTATCAAATAATTAGCAGTTATATACTTAGTTAATTTTATGTTCTTAGTTATTTTACTTAATAACTTAGTTCAGTCTTCATAAAAGACCTACTATTTTAATTTTAATTATGTAATTCATGATAGTTTCATTATCAAAAAGTTAGCAGTTATATACTTAGTTATTTAATTAATAATTGTTCAGTCTTCATAAAAGACTTACTATTTTAATTTTAATTTTTAAGTAATCCATAATAGTTTCATTATCAAATAGTTCGCAGTTATATACCTAGTTATTTTTTATGTACTTAGTTATTTTACTTAGTAATTGTTCAGTCTTCATAAAAGACTTAATATTTTAATTTTAATTAAGTAATTCATGATAGTTTCATTATCAAAAAGTTAGCAGTTATATACTTAGTTATTTAATTAATAATTGTTCAGTCTTCATAAAAGACTTACTATTTTAATTTTAATTTTTAAGTAATTCATAATAGTTTTATTATCAAATAGTCAAATTATCAAACAGTTCTATACTTAGTTATTTTTATGTACTTAGTTTTTTTACTTAGTAATTTTTCAGTCTTCCATAAAAGATTTACTATCTTAGTTTTAATTTTTAAGTAATTCATAATAGTTTCATTATCAAATAGTTAGCAGTTATGTACTTAGTTATTTTACTTAGTAATTCTTCAGTCTTCATAAAAAACTTACTATTTTAATTTTAATTTTTCAGTAATTCATATACTTTCAGTTTTACTCTTTATTGTTTGTGGTTTCTGTTCTTAGTGTTTGTATTTCAATAGATGGCATCACCCTTCAACGGCTTTTATTGTTTCGTTTGTTTTTAGCTTCAAGGCCTGATGGCTGTTGGCTTGGTATTCGGTGTTTGTGTCATTCTATTTTTTTTATTTCGTGTAATCCAAACATATTCAGTGTTCAACATGTGTTTTGAAACCAAATTGTAAATTCTAAATTACTTTTATGTAACTTCAATTCTTTGTGATGTGTTTCATCTTTCAAGACAGTTACATACAACAATAGACTTCTGTTTTTTTGGCTCATCATTTCGATATCTAAGGATTCTTCAAATAAAATTAAAAAGAATTAAAAAATAAAGGTAAATAATTACGTTATTCAATAATTGCTTACCATCACTGCTGAACCTTTTACTAATTCATTGGCTTAAAAGAAAACCAAAATTCAAGATTCATGGTTATTAAAAGTAAAATTCTTTTTATTTAATGCAGTAATATTTGTATACAAACTATTACTGATTGATGTACGCCGGTTTTAATTTATCTTAGATCACTGAGTAATTATTTTATTACTTTTTCTTTCCCATTCATGAGTCACAGTAGCTCAGTCGGCAGAGGAAGTGATCTCGTAATTGAAAGGTAACGAGTTCGAGGCTTGATCCAGCTAAGATCCGCCGTGTTTGTTAAAGGTGACTGGAGTACATAAAATATGTTCGTGATCACAATGTCCTTAAAGTTCTCAAGCAATACCTCTGGGGGTAGCAGGTCAACCCTGGGTGTCTTCTGCCTGGTCCCTGCTTCTAAATTACGAGAACCCAGCGGAGCTAATGCTACTTAAGTCCGTAGCATACCTTAGGCTAAATGGGTAAAAGCTTTACAACCTTGTATTGATATAGAGGCATACAGTACCTGTATTGCTAGCTACGTTAACGAAAAAATATCTTAATTCTTTTCGTGACTATTAGCTACGTATTTTGCATAAAAGAATAAAGTTGAATTAAACCGGGTAATACAAACAATTTTTGGATCAAATCTAACAATAGATTAAAATTAGATATTCCGTTTGACTGATGCTTAATTAGGAATACCGCTACTTTTCTTTTATTTTCTAAGCATTTCAAATATATATATATATATATATATATATATATATATATATATATATATATATATATATATATATATATATATATATATATATATATATATATATATATATATATATATATATATATACATACATATATATACATGTCAAGAATTAAATTCCTTCATCTTTGACTTTTAATTTTTCTTTAATGTAGGGGATAGAACACAAACTAAATTAAAAGTAGGTAATTGCCTCAAAATGGACAAAAACCCTAGAATTCAAGATTCAAAGACAAAGTAGATTTACACTTTTTTATTTTCATCCATCTACTACGTAGTTTTCTGTCTTCATGAGTTTGTCATCTTTTTTTCCTTATTAAATAAATATCTGTCTCGACAGTATCCAGGCATTTATTATTTATGTTTTGTTTTTCCTCTTTATGAATTCAACAACGATATGTATTTTGTATTTTTGTTTAATCATTGTAATTAAGAAGTTCGCAGGTTGTCATATAAGTTAGGATCTAGATCTGGTCTGATACTATTCATATTATTATTTTTCAAGATTATCAATAAAATACTGTGCCAGTTAGATAAATCATTAGAAGTGAGAAAGGAGCGTAAGAGTCAAAAACCCTCGATACAGTTTGAAAACTTTTAAATTTTATAAATATCTTTCTTATATTATTTTAAAATAAATGTATTTAACACAGTACCATTTAAGTACAATTATCTTAAATGGGAAATTATGAATATCTGGATATGAATTTTAATTATTAGAATTTGTAACGAAGAAAGAAAATACAATATTACGAAAACTTATGAATCTCAATAGACAAGGGATTGATAAATTTACATTTTTACATAAAAGGAAATTGTTAATAAAAGTTATTTTAAAGGCTTAGTACAAAAGGTTTCAATTCCTTTAACTCTAAAAAACAATTTTTTTTAATAATTTCTACATCAATATTTTTTGACAGTTAACTGGAGCAAATATTAAGAGTTTGTATGTAGTAATATCAATATTGAAAGAGTGAAAATTGGATAAAGTAATGGGGAAATTTTTAACTTCTGTACTAATATCAATGAAATCACAAGAAAGTATTAATTAAACTATTTAATGACGAAATGTAATATGATAGAGAACATGAGTACTTGAGTCTCTTCTATTTTTGAAAAAAGTGATTTGCGAAAGAATGCATGTTTTAATCATACTTGTCTGACCAAATACGAGTAGTTTGCATATTGCTTTTCAAAAGTTATGGAAGTGAAAGTTGCCAGGATACTACCCCTCTTCACGCAAGGTACGCCGTAGAACTGTTACAGGTTCTGTTCGATTCTACATTGGAACTTTGAGTATATACCGACTATACCTCTTTTAAAAGACCCTCACATATCACTCTCTCCATGGTAGATGCCCCTAGATTTGGTTTTCTATTAACAAAATATAAAACATTTTAACTAATGTTAGAACCGGTGTTAGATGCTTATATCTAGAAGAGTCCTGTAATAACATCTAAATCTTGCTTGGCGATTGGGTTAATAACTACAGCTTATAACGAATTTAAATTATTATTTTAAGCTATATGGAATTTTATTCAATTGAGTCATTTAGAGAGTTTGTGAAAATAATAAAAATATAACTATCTGATTTAACTACAGTTATAAAGTATACATATCATTCTTTTTAAATATAAACTTTCTTACATTTATAAATAAAAATAGTAGTTTTAAATTTAAAAAAATGTGTTAAATAAGATAATTAACAGTATTATTTAAAGATATTAAAGTACCTTGAATAATATATAATTATGAATTTTAAATACTTTTATTTTGTATTTAATTTGTATATCCCTCCCCCCTTTTTTCAGGTTCAGAGTTGATAATGTCCTTGTGTATTTTCCAGTCTATCTGTCTTTACTACATCTCAATGAATTTAATTATCTAATACAGCATTATTCTTATCCTTTTGATAAATTCATACTTTTATTCTCTTTAAAAACATTAGTTAATTTAAAAAAGAAATAAATGGTTTGAATATAAAAGTGATCTGAATACAAGTTAAACGAAACTTTTCGTCCATAAAAATGTAAACAATAATCATAATATTTTAAACAATAGATTAAAAAATAGATGGGATTAGATTGGATTAAACAATAGATTTTTAACAATTGAATGACATAACTTTTATAAGTTGGAGATTTTGACATAAATGCCACACAAAATAGAAACGTAAAATGGTAGTTAAAGTATGCCTTTCTACGGTTCTTAAGGTTCAGTATTTTATATTAAATTCCGTATACGAAATTTGTACAGAACGCTTTTCAGATAGAACATATAATAAACAATAGATTATACAACAGATGGGATTAGTTGGATTAAACAATAGATTATTAACAATTAAGTGTCAGAACTTTTGTAAGTTGGAGTTTTAGGCATAAATGCCACACTAAATAGAAATAAAAAATGGTAGTTAAAGTATGTCTTTCTATGATTCTTAAAGTTCAGTATTTTATCTTAAATTCTGTATACGAACTTGTACAGAACGCTTTTCAGATAGAACATATGTTAAACAATAGATTAAATTATATATAGGATTAGATTGGATTAAACAATATATTTTTAACAACTGAATGACATAACTCCTGTAAGTCGGAGATTTACACATAAATGCCACATCAAATATAAATGCAAAATGGTAGTTACTGTATGTCTTTACACGGTCTTTAAAGTTCAGTATTTTAGATTAAATTCCGTATACACTTGACTTAAACACTTGAATAAATAGAAATAAATCTCTCCTGCAATATTTGAATTTTTTGTAAGTGATTCTGATAAAAATATTATAGGAAAATATTTTCGTGGGAATATAATTCACAAAATGGACTGTCCTTTTTCTCACTGTATTGTTGTTTATATTTCTACGTAATCGGAACCCATATGACATTTCCTGAAAGCAGATAAAAAATAATATAATTCAATAAATTTATTAACTAGAAAGTAACTTAGCGGTAATAATTAAATTTATTCAGTTTTTCATGCATCATAATTCTTTATTATTTCACCATAAATTATCTTTTTACTACTAAAGTCATTATTATATAACATTAAGCCCTTGTATGGATTAACTTACTAGATATAATTTTATACAAAAAAATGTCATACGCTAACCAAATCAACAAATAAAGTATTAAAGTATTTTATATTCACTACATAAACACACGCCACTACTATCCCCATACATATATAATACAAAAATATTCCGAAATCACAAAAAAGATAATGTAATTATACATTTATATCTATATTCTTCTGTTTCATGATTATTAAGATTACGCTATTGTACTTTTGTTTACATACATATATACATAGATATATAACGTTGATTTCAATGCAACCATATTAATATACCTTTTTTATGCTGACATATTGTTATGAAATTACATAAAAAAACCCGGGAAGAATAGTATAGATGAAGGAATTCAAGTATTCAGCTGAAATTCCATAACCTTTATAATAATTCAATGCCTTGTAATGTTCAAGTAATGTATCAGAAATTATACTGAATAATATAAAACATCAAATATATTTCATTGAATTTTAAATGGAATTTCTATGTAAAATTATATTAAATCTACAAATGAATGGTTGGTGATGTCCAAAGCGACACACATAGTACTTCTGTTTTCCATATTATACACGGTACACAATTTTGGACCAAAATATGTATGTTTTAATTACTTAGAGTTGAGCTTTTTTTACAGGTTCTAGCAACCAATTGGGTAAAAATCATGCACAAAGTATTTCTAAATACAACTGACTCATTTCCGAATAATATTTTCATATATTATTTTCGTGTTTTTAAAGCCAGGATATTTTAACAATATAAATAGCTGGAGAATTTTTCATTAGTTTTTTTTTATTATGAGATTATAAAGGTTATTTTAGTTCAAAGTAATATATTTAAACTAAATACCGATATCTATTTATCTATCTATCTATATACATATATATATATGCAATATATATATGTATATATATATGTATGTATGTATATATGTATGTATGTATATATATTACATACACACACACACACACACACACACACACACATATATATATATATATATATATATATATATATATATATATATATATATATATAACCAGTAAGTTCATGATTGATATCAGTGATATAAATCAATTAATCATATTTTTACAACGAGCTCTTTTCATTCAATAATATCTTTCTCTAAATTTTTTTGGTTGGAATCCATCGAGTCAATGTTTTGTTTCTTATAGGTTATTTAAACTCATTCAAGTTGATGTTTATTTACTAGTATGTTATAAAGTATTAAATAGATATTTCAAGTCTATTTTCAAATTTTCTAGATCAAGAATGCCAAAGATAAAACTTGAGGTAGCAAAAACGAATTCCGAAATAAAAGTACTTCTCTAACTTGGCTATGTTCCACTTACCGTCGTAAATAAATAAATTTTTATGTTGCTTTAAAGTTTACAAATTTTGCCAATGCCGTTTATAAACTTAAAGATTTATAATTTTACTTGAAATTGTAGTTATAGCAAGTTAAAACGTTTCGAAATTAAAGTAGTTACCACAGCGGCGATTAATTTTTTCTGTAACACTAAAAGTTTCTTTTTGAAACGAAAATTGATTAATTATTTTGTTCGATGCGTTAGGACACTGATAAACTATCTTTCGTTCACGTTCTATTTATTGTTTTGATATCTATATCATTAAATGAGATCATTTGTTGGATAAAATATATTTTTGAAAATTACTTTTGTCGAGATTTATATATTTGAAAATATGGTTTGATGTTTTTATTAATTTCTGAAAACATAGATAATTTATATTAAAGCAGAACTGGTATTTTTTATAAGATTGGTCATACATTTTTAGCTGTCAAAAAATGTTATCTATAGTGTAGTGTTTAATTACTTTTTCGAAATTGTTATATTCGTACTATTTATATATAAGAACTAGCATATAGTCCGTCATATGACGGGATTAGGACAATTTTTAATTTTCCAGAATTGCAAAATACCCTATGAGGCAGGTGAAAAAATGGGTTTTCTTTTGCTGATAACTATCTGGTACACGCTCAAAAATTTATTTATCTTCATACTCCTCTAAATTCTTCCGATACTGTGAATGCAGTTTGAATCCCGTTGAATTCATTTAGTCAAACCGTATGGTTATGTATAAAAACAAACACACAAACGAATTAGCGTCTTATATTTCAAAGAAATATAAGTTACATGACAGATATTTATTTTTTGCGTGAAATAAACTACTAGATTTTAGGAAAAGAAATTTGTTGTTAATATCGGGGATAAAATTTCCATTGCAACAAAACACAATAGAGGATTCAATTTAAAATTATCACGTATGTTCCTAATCTATTATTTAAGCCAAATATAAAAGAAATTTTTTACGTGATATCTAAGTTCAATGATAAAACGTATAAAAATAATGCAGCCGATATTTATATAATTTAAAATAAAAATGATTAAATGAGATGGTTAAAGAAATGAGAAATCATAATGCTAGAAAATTTTTTATGTGATAAATTGATTTAATGCTCTTAGCTGGGGAAAAAAGGGCTTGAAATAATGGCATTAAACGCCCGAAATGGGGAGATGGGGTGGAGTTTGAAAGTTTTAAGGACTTGCTTTGAGTTTTGCTAAACCTAACTCATCAAGAATCCAATATGGATACCCTTATCCATTCCAAGTCTAACCGCTTCATAAATTCAAGGACAGACAGTTACATAACTTAGGCTATTATTATATAGGGGATTAAACTATCACTGCCTATTTCTTTAAGCCAATTCAATTTAATAATGCTGTTCTATTCAGATACAGCAATACAAGCCACGCCTGTAGTTTCGAAATCGAATGTCTGACTCTTAAGTATATGAGTAATATTAATCTCTTAAACTCTTAAGTATATCGAGTAATATTGAGTTAATCAAAGATATTTTTGAAAATGACTTATTCCTTAACACATTTTTTTCCTATTACAAAATTATAAAAATGTATTATGTACTCACTTCTTTAAAAATATTTAAATAAAAAACGTTGCTGAGTACTTTTTTCCAGCTGTCTAGAGATTAAAGTGTAGTGTGGTTTATCAGTTATTGTTCCGTAGTTGTTATGGACAGTATGTATCTACATAAGAATTAAACTACTTTTGCTTACTACGTTAAGCCAATTTAATACAGTAATGCCAGAATGTACTGTACTTCAGTTTAGACAAAAATTGTTATTTTTACCTATTTAATTAAGTGATAAATGGATAATTTAATCGCCTGCTTTAACCGGGGAAAATAGGGCTTGAAACAAAGCAACAACCAATATTAAGTTAATTAAATATATTTAAAGTTACTTTTGTCGAAAGTAATGTGATTGAAAATTTTTTTCTCATGTTTTCTTTATTTTTTAAAAATACTTAACAAATATATTATGCACTTTCTGCTTCTCAAAAAATATTTAAATAAAAAACATCGCTGAGTACCCATTTTCAGCTGTCAAGAGTTTAACACAGAAAAGATTTTATCACAGAAAAGTTGTGTCAAGTTTTTCATTAGAGTTTTCATTATGAGATTATAAGCCTTATTTAATTCGAAGTAATACATTTTAAACGAAAATAGACACACACATATACATATATACATACACCCACACGCATATATATATATATATATATATATCGATAGTTTAGGAGATAATAAACTTTATTCGCTTTGAATGGATCCCTGTATCCATTCCAGGTCCAACCGCTTCATAAATTTGCGGACAGATAACTTAGGCTATTATTATATGGGGGATGATATGTATATATATACATATGTATATATATATATATATATATAATATATATATATATATATATATATTATATATATATATATATATATATATATATATATATATATATATATATATATATATATATTTTTCAATTATATTTCTATTTTGCAAAATAGCGTGAAAAACATTATCGCCTCTAATTGGGCACTGTCCCTTAGTGACTCATAAATACTCCACAAAAGTACATTGTTATTTAATGTCAAGCACGGAGACGGGATTCTAATCTGGGACTGGGATTAGAACCCCGTCCGAGACCACCGTACAAGACAGCAGTATCCGTAAAATTATGGTCTATCGTTTTACAAAGATGTGATGAGGTCAGATTTAGATCCCGAGCATTTTACTTCTTGTATGAATGAATCAATTATATTAGTGGTCTAAATCGTTTCATCACAGTTATATCATCAGGTCTATCGGGCTCTAAATATCAAATATCTACATCTTTCCAATCAGAATCCGAAAGAGTTTCTAAAAAAGCCAGATCATCTTGTATTGTAAGGCATCTTTCTGACATGGTGCTAAATTTATGAAACCATTATAAATGTAACACATAGAAAGCACGCATGCACATATTTCACTGTCGTCCAAGAAGAACTCTATATCAAAGGAAATTGATAACTATTTCAGAACACATATGCAATAAGACACCTTTTATGTGAAAATGCACTTGTCCTAAAAGGTACCCCCCACACACATGTTCAGCCACCTTATCAAAGAGAATGTATTTCTGTTGTTATGGCTTTACTAAAGTGAACATCAATGTAAAGTGCCAATATTACAATGCTTTCGAAGTATTGAAACTTCCATTTGTAGCTTTATTTATTTAATTTCTTAAGAAAAGTTGCTATTCTTATCAGAATGCAAAAGAAAATAATGTTTGCAATGTCATACAATGTTTTGCACATAAATAAAACAGGAACTTTTGATACGCCAATGTACCAATAGTGGAACATAGCCATAAAACCGCAAATTTTACCTTTAAAATTTAAAAACTAACTTTTGCTCTTGTTTTATTCCAGTAGAATATGTTGTTTAAAGATATATTTTAAAGTATTGCGTTTTTTTTTTCATTTAAACTGTAATTTCGGTAAATTTAATTGTAAGAATCCATTTATAAATATAAATAACATAATATATAAATTGTAAGAAACCATCTGTAAATTGCTTTCTGTATTTTATGGCAATACCGATAGATGTCTCTGAAGATGTAATTGCGGCAGTCGCCGCTAGGTGTAGGACAGTATATAATAAGAGACCCATCAAGGGTGGGAGGTTTGGGGTACCTCATTCCTGAATACCAAGTAGCATTTTGGGGTACCTCATTCTGGCATACCAATTAGCATGGATGCTTAGCAAGATCTTATACTGTAAATTGCTTTTCTGTATTCTATGACAATACCTAACAGAGGGCGCTGTGGTGTAATTACAGCAGTCGCCGCTAGGTGGAAGACAGTACCTACACCTATTCCGGCCTACATGTTTTCTTGTTGGCGATCTTGGCAGAAACTCCATTTTCTGAAAGTCGCCAAACTAAAATGTCGGTAGAAAAATTGTGCTTTCTGATAGGTCACAATTCTGGCATACCAAGTAGCATGGATGCTTAGCAAGATCTTATAATGTAAATTGCTTTTCTGTATTCTATGACAATAAAAAAAAATATCGGATGGCACCAAATGGCATTTAAGAAACAGTAATCACTGCTAGGGGAAGACAGTATATAATAAGAGACACATCAAGGGTGGGAGGTTTGGGGTACCTCATTTCGGCATACCAAGTAGCATTTTGGGGTACCTTATTCTGGCATACCAAGTAGCATGGATGCTTAGCAAGATCTTATACTGTAAATTGTTTTTCTGTATTCTATGACAATACCTAACAGAGGGCGCTGTGGTGTAATTACAGCAGTCGCCGCTAGGTGGAAGACAGTATATAATAAGGGACCCGTCAAGGGTGGGAGGGATCTATCAATATTGCTGCCAACTAATACTCTTAGGTTCATGCACTGCCAATAATAGCAAAACCAGTACTAGAGGGCTAGGCCCAGGAAGTACTGTTGCCAATCCTTCCAGAGAGAGGGTGGGAGGGTTGAGGTAGCTCATTCTGGCATACCAAGTAGCATGGATGCTTAGCAAGATCTTATAATGTAAATTGCTTTTCTGTATTCTATGACAATACCTAAACTTCTACAAAATGTCACACAGCATATATTTTTCAGATTTTTACTATTTAAGAACTATGTGATCACACCAAAGATGAGTTTTATAATTCGTTTGTATAGAAAATGTTTAAAAATATTTTACAACTAGTTTAAAATTTTTGAGGGGGGTTCCTCCTTTAAAAATTATTACATACAACAATAAAACACATCAAGGGTGGGAAAAAAGAAAGAAGTACATACAAGATATTAATCATTTTGGGGTACCTCATTCTGGCATACCAAGTAGCATGGATGCTTAGCAAGATCTTATACTGTAAATTGCTTTTCTGTATTCTATGACAATACCTAACAGAGGGCGCTGTGGTGTAATTACAGCAGTCGCCGCTAGGTGGAAGACAGTATATAATAAGGGACCCGTCAAGGGTGGGAGGGATCTATTTACAAACTTGTACAAAAAGTCACACAGCATATGTTTTTCAGATTTTTACAGGTTCATGCACTGCCAACTATATGATCTTACCAAAGATGAGTTTTATAATTCGTTCTTATAGAAAATGTGTTGCCAATCCTTCCAGAGAGAGGGTGGGAGGGTTGAGGTAGCTTTTTATAATTCGTTGTATAGAAAGTGCTTTAAAAATACTTTAAAACTAATTTAAAGTTTGTCAGGGGGTTCTTCCTCTTTCAAAAATTATTACAATGTAAATTGCTTTTCTGTATTCTATGACAACATTAAAAAAAAAGAAATAAGAACATACATGAAATTAATAAGAGACACATCAAGGGTGGGAGGTTTGGGGTACCTCATTTCGGCATACCAAGTAGCATTTTGGGGTACCTTATTCTGGCATACCAAGTAGCATGGATGCTTAGCAAGATCTTATACTGTAAATTGTTTTTCTGTATTCTATCACAGCAATATATTTTTCAGATTTTTACTATTTAAGAACTATGTGAAATCCACCAAAGATAGTTTTATATCCGTTGTAATAGAAATGTTTAAAAAATATTTTAAAACCTAATTTTAAAATTTTTGAGGTGGGTGTCCTCCTTTAAAAATTATTACATACAAAAATAAATACATATTACAAACACTTATATTTAATAATCATTAAAAAAAAGAAATAAGGACATGCATGGAAATTAGTTTAAATTATAAAAAATTAATGATAGGAGGGAACAGTACCACACCGGCACTAAGAAAACAAAGTTATAACAAACTTCTACAAAAAGTACACAGCATATATTTTACAGATTTTTTACTATTTTAGTGTAATTACAGTAATCACCGCTAGGGGAAGTCAGTATATAATAAGAGACACATCAAGGGTGTTTGTATACAAAATGTTTAAAAATACTTTAAAACTAATTTAAAAAGTAGCATGGATGCTTAGCAAGATCTTATACTGTAAATTGTTTTTCTGTATTCTATGACAATACCTAACAGAGGGCGCTGTGGTGTAATTACATTGAGGGGGGATTCCTCCTTCAAAATTTATTACATACAGGGTTGAGGTAGCTCATTATGGCATAAATAATCATTAAAAAAAGAAATAAGGACACTTATAATGTAAATTGCTTTTCTGTATTCTATGACAATACCTAACAGAGGGCGCTGTGGTGTAATTACAGTAATCACTGCTAGGGGAAGACAGTATATAATAAGAGACACATCAAGGGTGGGAGGTTTGGGGTACCTCATTTCGAGTGTTAAATTAAAATTAATGATAGAAGGGGGACCCATGGATGCTTAGCAAGATCTTATACTGTAAATTGCTTTTCTGTATTCTGTTTGAAAAAATCGTCAAATTTCCAGATAAAAGCCGGAGTGTAAATGTGTAATTACAGCAGTCGCCGCTAGGTGGAAGACAGTATATAATAAGGGACCCGTCAAGGGTGGGAGGGTTGAGGTAACTCATTCTGGCATACCAAGTAGCATGGATGCTTAGCAAGATCTTATACTGTAAATTGCTTTTCTGTATTCTATGACAATACCTAACACAGGGCGCTGTGGTGTAATTACAGTAATCGCCGCTAGGGGAAGACAGTATATAATAAGAGACACATCAAGTGTCGTTTCATATTAGAGCCAAATCAAAAGTTTTGTTTTGCCAAAATCACATGTAATGCAAAACTTGAGGACTTGTCCCAAGTAGTTCTGTATTCCATATAAATTAGAAGTTTTGATAAATTTAATTGTATAAGAGAGTAAAATTGACAAAATATAGTAAAATTCAAAAAATTGTAAAAAATTAAATATCTATACAAACTAAAATTTATTGTAAAAAATAATTTATAATGTCATGTTTACTTCTATGTAGAAGTGATATTGTTAATATTTTTTACATGTGAGTTTTTTATTTTAAAATCATGTTCCATTATTGAAACATTGGCGGGTAAACGGTTAAAGTTGTAGTAAACATACTTATTGCCAAAGACATTTTTAAAAATGTGCATAGTATTTACCACCTCTCATTATATATGTTATTTATTAGTAACTTCAGAAAAACAAGAAAGTTAAAGAGCATTTTAACTTCATAACATGGTTTCAACAATACAATTTTACATTGACTGAAGAAATATCTTTTCCCCCAAATTAGAAAAAAATTGAAATTAGAAAAAATGACAAATTAGAAAAAAATAAAAAATAAAAATATTTTTTAGCTTTGAAGTTTTGCAAAATATTATATAGTATAACCTAAATACAAACAAGAAACATAAAATTTCCTATCTTTCAATAGCTTTTAGAAAGCGGTGATAAGCATACATACTACCAAAAAAAGAAGATAACATTAATTTAACTTATGGTGTTTAAATTTATTTTTTAAAGCAATCTCAATTCAAAACATTTTTTATATACAATTGCTTAGGAAAATGTCGCTTTAAAAGGTTTAGCCGATTCAATACAATAATGTAGTAAATTTAACAATACTTACTTCATACAATAAGGTAAAATCTGTCATTAAGTGTTTTTAACAACTGTTTCCAACATGAAATGACATTAATGCAGACTAGACGTTTAATTTCAACGTTATATTATAAACTGTCGAATGAATTAAATACGACACTCAAGTTCAAATAACAGTTTGTTTACCACGAACGGAAATGACAATTACTATTCTGTAATAAGTCAATATTTGTCTTTAAATACTTCCATAATGATTATTTTGTGTCTAATATTTGTTTTGTATGCTGATTTATCAAGAATTTTATTTGCTGAATCAATGACAACAATTCGTATGCAATTTAAGATTTTATTTAACGAAACAATAAATATATTGATGGAATGTTAGACATTACCTTCAAACTGAAAGGAACTGACATGAAACAAAACTCTTTCTCTTATAACCCAAAACTGACTTATATTCTTATAACCAAATTAAAGTTTTAAAATTAAAAAAATTTTTGATTTTATTAAAACTGCTTTTTTCACTGTTCTTTGATTAGTTTGTCAATAGTTTTTTTTTATTAAGTTTTATTATTTTTACTTTACGATTTCAAAATGTCTTAACTGTATTTTTTCTTTGTTTATAGATATTTCTGATTCTATAATTTAGAATTTAGTGAGTAATTGTTTATACTAAGGACAAAACTGCTGATTTTATATCTTAGAATAGACATTTTCAAGCAATCTTCTTGGATTTTGGCTTAGATTTCCAGATAAAAATACAGTGGTAAGGTTTGGTTTCGTTTGGAGTGCTACGGTCTACTTTTTGCAACACGATTGCTCATGAGACCGGGACCTACAGCTTATTTTTGACTTTCGTCTTTCAGTGTCTGCAGCAATCGGCCATTGTTCGGCTTGCAGTGGTTAGGAAAGTTTAAGTAAAATAACTTTAATGATATTTATAAAATAGCAGACATAAATCAATTAAAATTACTCCAAAAATATTACTTTTACATTGAAATGCAAAGAAAGAAAAGTTTCGAATTCTCATAGGACAAGAATGATGGTGAGTGGTCACCTCATCACATTCCGAAATTTCATATAGGAAATTGGGTTTTGGGTGGTCACGTTGCATATCCAAACCGATCTAAAATAAAAATTCGGAAACAATATAAAGTACTCCAACTAGTTGACTGGAATTTATTGATTATTAAATATCTTTAAAGGAACGTTTCTTAAATATTCGTATGAATATTTATTTAGAATATTCTAAAGCTTTTTACACAGCTATACACATTTTATTGTGATTAAAAACAACGTGTTTAAAAGAAAAAATCGTAACATATAGGGAAACAACAATTACATATAGAAATATATTGAATGCATGATAAAAAATGAGAATAACATTGTTAGAAATTAGCAGTTGTGTAAATAAACCAAGAACACACCATTAACTAAATATAAAGCAAAGACGACACTTGGAAAATAATTTATTGCTACTAATGAGCTTAAGAGATTTGTCTGACAAAAGATATATTTTTAAATAGTGTATCGGCGATAAATAAGTCAAATTTAAATGCTTGAGATCCGGGAAAAATCATTAAAGGATAAATTAAGAAAACATGGGTGAAGCAGAAAACTTTAGAACAAAAAAGGTCAATTAATCTTAAGTTCGAGATGGAATGTTTCTTGTGATCTATTTAGACGTGACGGAAACCTAGTCCGACAGAGTAAAACCAAGAGATTTTACGAAAATTGCACTCTTACTGTAGTGAAATATTCTACTTATATTATGGCAGAGGGTTGCATAAAATTTCAAGGTATTGACAAATTTTATTGCTCAACGTGTACACTCAATAAAGTACATGGGCATTACAAAAGAAAGTGTTAATTCTATTATTTTGGAGATTTCTCAAACTTTTCTATAATCCAAATTTTGAAAATTATAATGTTTCAAGGCATATAAAATCTGTGGTAAGTTAAATTTCCGTTGCTGAATTTACTTACTCATGTATGTGAGCATTTTCCAGTTAATGAGTTATTATAATTTTTTCATGGCAAATTAAATCTTATAAATAATATCATGGGATTTATTTTAAAAATTAAAATTAGGAAAATAACAAATTAGAAAAAAAAATAAAAAAGAAAAAAATATTTTTTAGCTTTGAAGTTTTGCAAAATATTATATAGTATAACCTAAATACAAATAAGAAACATAAAATTTCCTATCTTTCAATAGCTTTTAGAAAACGGTGATAAGCATACATACTACCAAAAAAAAGAAGATAACATTAATTTAACTTATGGTATTTAAATTTATTTTTTAAAGCAATCTCAATTCAAAACATTTTTTATATACAATTACTTAGGAAAATGTCACTTTAAAAGTTTTAGCCGATTCAATACAATAATGTAGTAAATTTAACAATACTTACTTCATACTTTAAGGTAAAATCTGTCATTTTAAGTGTTTTTAACAAATGTTTCCAACATGAAATGACATTAATGCAGACTAGACGTTTAATTTCAACGTTATATTATAAACTGTCGAATGAATTAAATACGACGCTCAAGTTCAAATAACAGTTTGTTTACCACGAACGGAAATGACAATTACTATTCTGTAATAAGTCAATATTTGTCTTTAAATACTTCCATCATGATTATTTTGTGTCTAATATTTGTTTTGCTTGTTTATTTACCAAGCATTTTATTTGCTGAAACAATGCGTATACATTTTAAGATTTTATTTAACAAAACAATAAATATATTGATGGAATGTTAGACATTACCTTCAAACTGAAAGAAACTGACATAAAACAAAACTCTCTCTCTCTTATAACAAAATTGACTTATATGCTTATAACCAAAATTAAAGTTTTAAAATTAAATAATTCTTTGATTTTTTTTTATTAAGTTTTATTAATTTTACGTTACGGTTTCAAAATGTCTAAACTGTATTTTTTCTTTGTTTATAGATATTTCTGATTCTATAATTTAGATTTCTGTGGGTAATTGTTTATACTAGGCACAAAATTGCAGATTTTATATTTTAGAATAGAAATTTTCAAACAATCTTCTTAGATTTTGGCTTAGCTTTCCAGATAAAAATATAGTAGTTAGGTTTGGTTTCGTTTGAAGTGCTACGGTCAACATTTTGCAACACGATTGCTCATGAGACCGGGACCTACAGCTTATAGCTGATTCCGAATGGCTACGAACATCCATTCCACTGACGTATTCGAATCCACGAACTCCGGTAACGAAGGCCAGCATCCTAACCAATCGGCCATCGTTCGGCTTGCAGTGGTTAGGAAAGTTTAAGAAAAATAACTTTAATGATATTTATAAAATGGCAGACATAAATCAATTAAAATTACTCCAAAAATATTACTTTTACATTGAAATGCAAAGAAAGAAAAGTTTCGAATTCTCATAGGACAAGAATGATGATGAATTATCTGTGAGATGTTTTTTACAAAATAAAAAATATTTGGCATTTCATATAGGAAATTGGGTTTTGGGTGGCCACGTTGCATATCCAAACGGTATGAACTTATATTAAAGAAACTATAATTGGAAAAAAGATTCATAAGAGATTTAGAAATTATTAAGAGATTTGTCTGACAAAAGATATATTTTTAAATAGTGTATCGGCGATAAATAAGTCAAATTTAAATGCTTGAGATCCGGGAAAAATCATTAAAGGATAAATTAAGAAAACATGGGTGAAGCAGAAAACTTTAGAACAAAAAAGGTCAATTAATCTTAAGTTCGAGATGGAATGTTTCTTGTGATCTTTTAGGATCTTAATCTGTTTGGACATGACGGAAACATAGTCCAACAGATCAAAACCAAGAGATTTTACGAAAATTGCACTCTTACTGTAGTGAAATATTCTACTTACATTATGGCAGAGGGTTGCATAAAATTTCAAGGTATTGACAAATTTTATTGCTCAACGTGTACACACAATAAAGTACATGGGCATTACAAAAGAAAGTGTTAATCCTATTATTTTGGAGATTTCTAAAACTTTTCTATAATCCAAATTTTGAAAATGATAATGTTTCAAGGCATATAAAATCTGTGGTAAGTTAAATTTCCATTGTTGAATTTACTTATTCATGCATGTGAGCATTTTCCAGTTAGTAAGTAATTATAATTATTTCATGCTAAATTAAGTCTTATAGATAATATCATGTGAGTTATTTATTAACATGGCTTGAAAATAGTCCATAGGTTAATAACATGAAAAATGTGTCCATTTTATTGAAGAAAAATTCATAATTTTAAGTCTACAATTGCCAGTACTAGAAAAATTTATTTACAGTATCAGGTACAAGGAAGTTCCAGTACTTTAAGCTGAAAAACTGTTTAATACTACTCCTTTCTGCATTAAATCTGTAATTAGACATAAAGATTAAAAATGTAATAAAACATAAAAATTTATATCATGCTTCAAATCATAATGGAATACTAAGTTTTGCTTATGAAATAATTTTTAAAAAGTGAATGCTATTTAATTTACGAATTTAGCTAATAATAATGAAGATAATCGTAGGACTGTAAATATATATCTTTATTTTTCTTATTTGATAGGTATTTTTATTTTAAGGTAATGGGCTAAAAATTGTTATTAATTATTCTGATGAGTGTATTTCACGTTATGTTTCGTTCCAATGTTTCATTTCAAACTTATCAAAAAAATAAAAGTTGTAAATTAACTTTTCTGCAAAACAGCTTTTTATTGTCATTCAATGTTAAACATTTGTCTTGAAAATGGATACGCATTTTAAAAATTATCGTTATTAAAATTGTTTCAGGAAAATGTACATTCTTGTTCCTGAAAAATACTTTTATGTTTAAAATGAAAAAATAATTTCTCGTTTCCCATTGTTAAGACTGCCACAGGCTAATTAAATAAAAACTACTTAAAACTTTAATTAAAATCTCTTTACGTTTTATGACATAGAACAATAATTGTTTTAATTAAAAATATAATTAAAAAAGTCACTTGAATTAAGAAAATCCTATATTCCTAATAGCATTATCTGTCATTCTAGAAGTAATTTTTTTTTAAACATTTTTAAAGGATTTTTCTTTAGTTAGAAATAACACCTAATATTCAAATTCATTAATTGTTCGACAAACTAGTGAATAGCTCTTATAATACAACTATTTAAGATTTTACCTATCGCTATTTAAAAATTTATCAGGAAAACGAGCACGTACCACAAAACAAGAATTCTTGTTCCTGACGACAACGGAATTTAGTTCCACATTAGCATGCCAACTGGTTAATCGAATAAAATTTACTTAAATTAGTCTTTACTTTTTACTGCGATATTAATGATTATTCTGATTACAAATAGAATTGTTAAGTCATTCTGAATTAAGAAAAAACTAATTTTATTAGCACTTTTTATCACTTTTAAATTGATTTTAATTAAAAATTTCTTACGAACTTCAGCACGAATTTGCTAATTATTCCACAAAATTCCAGAAAAGATTCTTTGATACCGTTATCTAAACATTTACTTACAGCTATTTAAAAATTTGTTGGGAAAATGCACATGTACCGCTAAACGAGAATTCTCTTCAACATTTATATTTAAGAGAACGGTTTCTCGTTTCCCATTCAAGATAAATCTATTAACCATAGTGTTGTAATGTACATACAACCTATACACCACTGTTCGTTACAAGGGGGAAACACAGAATGAATATAATACTTTATATTGAGATTCAGACATTTATTCTATACATTTATTTACAAATAGATCCTTGGTTATCATAATCATCAATTATTTATATCTTCTATTTACAATATAATTATCACACATCTCTTTATAAGGAATTATTATTATTAACAGAGGCCTAAGTTAAATGACTGTAAATATTATTTTATAAATTACCTCCATTAAAGTCACAGGGGAGCAGGCATGGATCTTTCCTCAAGGGCGTACGGAACGAGTTGGGGATGGTGAGCGGGGCGGTGTCAGTCCGGGCGCATGGGGCGAGCTGGTGCTAGTGGATCCTTGTCCCACTTCTCTCGACTACCCACCTCTTCAACTCCTCGCTCTCACTCCGTTTCCAAACTCCTGAACTCGGTCCCAACGCCCCTTTTTTTCTTCTTATCCAATCCCTTGTCTTCGGAAAATTTTCCCACATCAATTGCCCTTCGCGGGTGCAGGTGGGCTCATTAAAGTAGCCCCTCTTTGTTCAAGCTGACATTACTTTTTAGCCCCTGCTCCCATAACACAAGCTTACAGTTCTGTGCGAGCTTAACCGTTACGCTTCCATTCCGTGATCTATCTTCTCTGCAGGTGTCCCTAAACTTGACGTGAACAATTTTGTTTGGTTTGTTTTGGTGTTTTGGAGAGCTACGGTCTACTGTTTTGCACACGAGGGCTAATGAGACCAGGACCTACTGTTTAAAACCGATTCCGAACGGCTACGAACATCCATGCCATAGTGGGATTCGAACCCACGAACTCTGGTACCGACGATCAGCGCCCTAACCAATTGGCCAGCGTTTGACGTGAACAGTTGGAATCTTAAATGCCTCTAGCGGCTATGCATGCACGTGCAGACCACCGTGGGAAAGTACCTCGGTACACAAATAATAACTACTTAAAGCACTTGTTACTTATATTTATTTTTAATTACTTATATTCATTTTAGATCCACTGTTAAATTTCTTCTGTATAATGTGATAGGAACAACGATTATCATCCATTTTGTTTTGTATGACAGACACATTAACCGGGATTACTGCCAACGAAGGTCTTCCTGTGTGTTGTTCATCCTGGAGAAGATTGCAACCTCTGCTAAATTTTTAACCCATCTGAATACAATAGCACGAGCTAGAGATTCATCACCAAATGCTAATTGCAGCCGTTGAAAGCATTCTTCTGGATTTAATCCTGCTTTAAAATCGTAGAAAATCATAGCACGAAAATGTTATAGCGTCAATTCCATTTTCTCTTCTCTTTAAAATTTATTCTACGTTAAAGAAGTTGTAGTAAGTCAGTAAAAAATATCTGCTGTGTTTTACTTTGCTTGTGTACTTTGTATTTTAAAATTAAACCGTTATTTTTATTTTATAAATTCTAGTCTGAGCGCACCTCAAAAATTTCAGAATAATCCTAGTATTAATTATAACTCCTTTTTGCCAATTTTCATAAGGATCATTAGCAGCAAGTAATTTAGTAGCTAGTCTATTTACACTGACTGTGCCAGTTTCATTTACCTTCATAACTTTTTCCATATCTGTTAAATTATGAGCACGATAAAAGATGAAATTATAAATTTTAAATGACACACAAATAGCTGCACAGTTTACAACATCATCTAACTATTATATAAAAACTAGCATACCGCCCGTCATATGACGGGATCAGTAAAATTTTTAGTTTTCCAAAATTGTAAAGAACCCTATGAAGCAGGTAATTTTTTTTTCTGTGAAAATTAGCTTTTAACAAAAATAATCGATTAAAATTATCACATATGTACCTAATCTATTATTTAAGTCAAATAAAAAAGAAAATTATTTATGTAATATCTAGGTTTAGTGATAAAACGTATGGAAATAAGGAGAAAATATTTAAATAATTTAAAATAAGAAATGACTCAATGAGATGGTTAAAGGAATGACGTCATAATGCTAAAAAAAATTGTTATTTTTACCTATTTATTATGTGATAAATTGATAAATTTAATCGCTTGTTCTTAAAATGGGGATTGATATAATGGCAATAAACGCTCGAAAATGGGACGGGGTGGATTTCGAACGTTTTAAAGAGGACAGTATTTTTCGCTGTGATACGAAGCTTATTCATACCAATTTACTTCAGATTCGGATCTATAGTTTAGGAAAAGATAAACTTGACTCACTTTGGATTTTGCAAACCCTAACTCATCAAAAATCCAATAGGGATGCTTCTCAATGTAATAGATTAGGTAGATATGTGATAATTTTAAATTGTATCGTCGATTATTTTTTGTTGCAATGGAAAATTTTATCACACATATGTAATAGTTTTAATCGATTGTTTTTGTAGAACGATAATTCTCAGCCAAAAAACAAACCATCTTTTTACCTGCCTCATAGGGTACTTTACAATTCTGAAAAATTAAAAATTTTGCTCATCCCGTCATCTGACGGACTATATGTTAGTGAAAATAATAAAAATTATAAACAGTTGAAAAAATAGTAAAAATTTATTTTAAAAATAATAAAACAACTTTCGTAATAAGAATTTAAAAGAAAAAGCAGAAAATATTAAATTTATTAGACATAAAAAAATGGCTGCGTCGGGGATAGAACCGTCAATCCCAGAAGTACGACGATTAATGACATTCGACATTGATCGTCGTACGACATTCTACCAAACGTACAACGCCTGCTCGTTGCAAGTGAACTAATTAGAGTATATGAAGTCAGGTAGTCAAGTAGAAACATTCTAGATATTTAAATATTACTCTCCGCTTTTGCCATCCTATCAAGAATGAATTTCGTATAGAATAAGAGGAAGGATAAAGCTTGAAGTAATAGCATTAAACGCTGGAAATGGGGGATGATGTGGATTTCAAACTCGCTTTCAATTTTGCTAACCCTAACTCATGAAAAATCCAATACGGATTCCTGTGTTCATTCCAGGTACAACTGCTTCAGAAATTCACGGACAGACAACTTAGGCTATTATTATATAGGGGATACTATGAGCATCTTTTTACTTATCACAGTGTTATTTTGAGCAGATTTTGTTAGTATGTAATTGTAAAGTAATCTGGAATAAAGAAAAATACTTTATTAGTAAATTGCATCTCTCCATAGAAGATTTTAACTAAAAATTTCCTTTCAGGACTTTTCTTTAGTAGACGTAATTCCTAATGTTAAAATTCACTGATTGTTCGGCAGATTCCATAGCAACATACGTTACCTAAACATTTACTACAACTAATTAAAGATTTATTGAGAAAGCGCACATGTGGCAGAAAACGGTAATTCTCTTGTTCCTGACGGCATCGTTTATATTTAAGAAAAGAAATTCTTTTTTTCCACTTGCAATATACTTTAATAAAAATTTACTTAATGATATACAATATACTTTATGAAAAATACTTTACTACTAAATTCCATTACCCCTTTGATTTTAATTGGAAAATTCTTTAAATGACTTTTCTTTAGTTAGTAATAATTCTTGACAATATAACTTACTGATTGTTCGACATTTATTACAGTAGCTTTTCTCACACCGTAGAGAGGCGGTAGCTCAGTCGGTAGAGGCAACGATCTCGTAGCTGAGAGGTTGCGGGTTCGGAATCCGAGCCTATTAAAGATCCGCCGTGATCGTTAAAGGTGACTGGGGCACATAAAAATGTTCGTGGTCACAATGTCCTTCAATTTCAGTAAGTCTTATGGTCTGCAAAGGGATTTCAAACCACATTCTTAGGATTATTTCTTCCTAACTTTTAAAGTGTTGAGAATGTACCCGACGATTCTTGCAGTAACCCTAGAATTTTGATTATTTTTTCATATTGCCCCCTTCCATAGATAATATCCATCCGGGTGTCAATCATCCGTTACTTCGAGATCCCTGGTTCATGAATCGGGTATCCCGTTTCCGTTGAATCAAAAATTAAACATCACAACAAGGTTGAAAAGAAGATTCGAACTAGAACAAAATTCTTCAGCGGAAAACTGTTTAGGAGTTAAACTTTTTAAACGAGAAATTTTACAAATATCGATATTGGGTCGATATCGGGACCACAGAAATAGAACGTATATAAGGGAAAAACTTCTGGGTTCCACTGTAATTGCACTTTTGTGCGAACCGCTGTAGCTCACTCGGCAAAGGCTACACCCTCTTTTCTAAGAGAGTTGCGAGTTCTGTTCAAGATCCCACGTGTTCGTTAACCCTCTGACTGCTCAATTTAAAGCCGAGATCTCTTTAAGAATTGCACATTTTTTTGTTGCACAGTTTAAGTATATATATATATATATATATATATATATATATATATATATATATATATATATTATATAAGCATACTATTTATAGTTCTATTATCTAATATAACTATAGTTCTAGTCATATAATTTTATTTATTACCTAATTAAATGTATAATGCTGTATATAATTTATTCCATTGGTTAAACGGTGAAAAGGCGAAATATGCTTCTTAAAATAGGAAGAAAAACAGATGCCCGCAAAAATCGCGGGATGAGCAAATTTTGCTACATTTGAATTGCCCGTGGAAATCGCAGAATGAGCAGTCAGAGGGTTAAAGGTGACTAGAGCACATAACATATGTTCGTGGTCACAATGTCCTCCAAGTTTTCAATCAATACCTTTGGGGATGGTAAGCCAAGCTTATGGGTCTTCTGATTGGACCCTGCTTCAAAATTACGAGGATCCTTTTGAGCATAAGTCGTACTTTCACCCTTGTGATGCTCGTTATAAACGAAAGGCCTTAATACATGTACCCCTTTGACTTATTACGAGTAGTCTTTGTCTCAATCGTGCCTGGTTTCATCAAGTGGCATAAATCAACAACAACAGCGAAATACCATTATTTATAAAATGAAAAAAATCGGGATACCGCACACGTGCTGCAAAACGAGAATTTTTGTTCCTGAAGACAACGTCTATATTTAAGATTTAAAAACAAATATTTTTGATTCCTACTACGAATATGTTATAGAATAAATAATCCAATATATTAATACTAAAATATCTAATAAATACAATGTAATACATATTTGTCACTATAAGCGTCATGCTAGAGACACGCTTATCAAATAAAAACTACTTAAAACATTAATTAAGAGCTTTTTACTTCTTACGGCGATATTTACAGCAATATTTATTTTAATTAAAAATATAATTGAAAAGTCATCTTAAATTAAGAAAAAAAAAACTTTATTCGGGTTAGCACTTTCCATCAGCCTACAGGTGATTTTAATTAAGAATTTCTTTGCGCGACTTTTCTTTAGTTAGGAATAACGCTTGATAATCAAACTGGGGATGAATGTGAATTAAAAATGTCAACGAAAGAAAGCGAGATTGTATTAAAACTCATTTACTTTAATTAAAACAAACAAAAAAGCTGTTTGGAATTTGAATTCTAACTCCGGATCCAATTAACTCATCATTCTGTTTCACGTGAGAATTGTTGAGATAAAGTGGGGGTAAAACAAGTTAGGATTAAAAAATACACGTAAAAAGCAATAAAATATACTTAAAATTTCATTCGAGATTTAAAAACTGAGAGAGTAATTAAGTTTTCTATAAACGGCGTACGCAGTAAATAAAAGTTTAATTACTATCAATTATTTAAGAAACGATACAGCTGAGACTAATTCTTAAACTCTGTAGAGAAAAAAAACTTTATTGTAAACAGACTATGTAAATATTGATCGATCCAATGGGAATCCAGTAGATAAATGTTAATCCATTTACATTGTGCATTAAAAATTCAATGTTGTTAATTCATCTTATTCAATGTTGTTAAATCATGTAAAAATATTATTCTATCTATACATCTATCTTTCTATCTATATGTATCTATCGCTCTATCTATCTATCTATCTATCTATCTATCTATATATATATATGTATATATATGTATATATATATATATATATATGTATGTATATATATATGTATATATATGTATATATATGTATATATAGGTATATATATGTATGTATATATATGTATATATATATGTATATATATATATGTATATATATATATATATATATATATATATATATATAATAATCTCAATAATCATGCAATTCTGGAATTTAATAAAGATATTTTCTATCGGATCAACTTGTGAATCTAAACTATTCTCGAATCAACTTAATTACGTACACAAAATGTCAAAACTGTATTACAAGCACATGGGCAGAAGAATTTTATATATAAAGATATACACATATGGCACACACACACGCACACACACACACACACACACACACACACACACACACACACATATATATATATATATATATATATATATATATATATATATATATATAGAGAGAGAGAGAGAGAGAGAGAGAGAGAGAGATAGAGAGATAGATATAGATATAGATATAGATAGATAGATAGACATTTGCCAATAATTTGCTGATAATTGGAAAATTGTACGAATAATTAAGAATAAATATGCGAAATTTCTTAAAAAAGACATGTAGTCGAGTGAAAAAACTTTTACATATATTATATGTAACTTTTGTTATGTATAACATATCATTAATTAGTTAAAATTTTTAAAATTGCTGGTAAAGTTGTATTAGTCTTAACACTGGAATGTTTATAGGTACATATATACACACATATAAAACAAATAAAATCTACAATATTCCATTTTTATTTCTACAAAACATTCCTTTACAAAATTTGCAATAGAACTGATTCTATAATTAAGTGAATATTTATTTATAATATAAATAACTTTGAATGCATGAAAGTTAATTAATTCAGAAACTTTAAGCCTCTAAAAATTTATGCACATACATTGTCACTAGTATAAATATCATATTCATATGATATAAGATGAAAATATTCGTGAATTTGAAAATGATTTTCTAGGAAACATGATTCTTGTGTGACCTAATTCCAAGTCATATGAGTCTCTGATATATTCAAATAATTAATAAATCCTTTCTACATTTGGTACAAAGGGGAAAATATTTAAAATAATATAATAAGTTCATTCACGGAACAAGATAATGCTATTGTTATCAATATAGGGATGAAAGAACTTGTTTGAAAGAAGTGATATAAAATTTAAATAACTTGTTCGAGAACGTTGCAATGACTACTTAGAAATCCTATGTTAGATGCATGTATGGATGTTTTTATCTATAATTAGAAAATGTAATAAACCAGATGTTTTTGATATGTTTTACTTATGTGAGAGACATTCACTTTCTCGAGGGTAACTGACTAGGACACACTATACAGTGAGATGAGACCAAAGATTGTCTTGAAAGATCAAGTCATCCTGTTAGCATATATATCACAGGGCCTGAATTCCTTAGTATGTAAGAAATAGTTGTTTAACTCAAAATTTACCACTGGTATCACATTGATTGATTGGTTAATATTGTTTGATTGATTGGTTTGGAGTACTATGGTCTACTATTTTGCAACTCGATGGCTTAAAACTCGAGACATTGGAGTTGCAAGCTAAAGGAAATAAGGAAAACAGCAACATGTTACCAAATTGATGTGACCGGGAATTAAACCCGTTACTTAGAAAAACAATCTTCTGTATCTGAAAAACTACGTTTTAAGCCAACACTGGTCGCGTCTAGTTTTATAAGACTAGTGTTCTCCTATTCGTCAATTTGTCACCCTATATATATATATATATATATATATATATATATATATATTTATATATATATATATATATATATATATATATATATATATATATATATATATATATATCTATATATATATATATGTATATATTTTGTATATATGTATATATATATGTATATATATATGGGTTATATAAGTATATATATATGTATATATATATGTATATATATGTGTATATATGTATATATATAAAATATATATATATATATATAATATATATATATATAATATATATATATATATATATATATCTCTATGTATATATATGTATGTATTATATATATATATATCTATATATATATATATATTATATATATATATATAAATATTCTTATATTATGTATATATATTTATGTATATATATATATATATATATATATATATATATATATATATATGATATATATATATGTATATTATATGTATATATATGTATATATATATGTATATATATATATATATATATATATATATATATATATATATTATATATATATGTGTATATATATTATATATATCTATATATATATAAATATAATATTATATATATATATAATATATATATAATATATATATTTACTATATAATATATATATATATTATATATAAATATATATATATACATATATATATATATATATATATGTATATATATTATAATATATATTATAAATTATATATATATATATATTTTAATTATATTATATATATATATATATATATATATATATTTATATATATATATATATATATATATATATATATATATATATATGTATGGTGTGTGTGTGTGTATACAGAGAGAGAGATAGATAGATAGATATTTGCCACTTTTCGATAGAATGTACTAATTTGCTGATAATTGGAAAATTGTACGAATAATTAAAAGTATATGGAAAAAGTATTTTTCATTTAGTTGTATAATGTTATCTTTAAATGAAATTTGTCTCCCTCAAGGTTTACCACTGGTTTCACATTGGAGTTGCAAGTTAAAGAAAAGAAGGAAAATAACAAACATTTTGCCAAATTGATATGACCGGGAATTAAGCCCGTTAAATAGAAAAACAATTTCCTGTATTTGCAAAACCATGCATTAAGCCGACGCTAGTCGAGTCTTTTTTACAAGACTAGTGTTCTCGTATCGGGTCAATTTGTCCCCCCCCCTTGATAAAAGTTACTGGAAGAAGTATTTTCCATTTAGTTTTATAATGTTATCTTTAAATGAAATTTCTCTTCCTCAAGGTTTACCACTGGTTTCACATTGGGGTTGCAAGTTAAAGAAAAAAGGAAAATAGCAATTTTACATTTAGTTTTTTATATGATTATCTTTCAATTAAATTCTTAACATATACAGTACAATGGCAAGAATTTACTTTAAATATACAGGTTTATCTGCAGAAACTTTTACAGGTTTAAGGGATTAATTAGCAAACGTAACGACCCGAGCCATGTTTTGATGACCGATTTCTTAAGTGAAAGGCAATAAAATGCTAATACAAAGAGTGAATTAACTTGTAACTGTACTTATTAAGAGATAAAATATTCAATGTCAGTTAGGAATACCTCAATTGTAACTAAAAATAAATAACTTTAAATGTGATTAGTCATGTAAGCAAAAGTGGTTCGCGGAATCAATCAGTGAGTAAGTATTAAGACTTAAAAACCTGTGCCATGGTTGTCTAGTGTAATATTAACTGACTCATCTTAATATTTTAGACTTTCATTGCATTATAAAATGCATTTTCAGAAAAGGTAATCGTTTTAGAGTTAGTTAAAATTTTTGTTTGAATGTATTTTTTATTTATAATGAATATTTCCAAATGAAATTTTGTATATAATCCGAAAAGAAATATGAACTGTATCGGGAACCTACATTTAGGTTTTAGAGTATCTTTTTCTTTATTTTCCTCTTTATTAAGATAAGTTTATGTGAAACATTGTTATAATACTATAGGTTTCGGTGAATGCTTGTAATATAAAAATATTTTTATTAACTTTTCAAATATGGATCTTTATACAATTTTAGTTCAATATCATATTCATATTGTTAAGATGAATATATTCGTGATTTTGAAAATGATTTTCTAGGAAACATCATTCTTGTCCCGACCGAATTCGAAGTCTTAGGAGTATGTGCTATATTCAATCAATTAATAAATCCTTTCTACATTTGGTACAAAGAGGAAATATTTAAAATAATAGAATAAATTCACTCACAAAACAAGATAATGCTATTGTTATCAATGTAAGAATGAAAGAACTTGTTTGAAAGAATTAATATGAAAGTTAAATAATTTGTTAGAGAACGTTAGAATGAATACTTGGAAATCCTATATTAGATGAATGTATCGATGTGTTCAGCTATAATTAGAAAATGTAATAAACAAGATGATTTTGTTATATTTTTCCTGTGGAGAGACATTTACTTATGAGAAACACTATTCAGGGGGTAACTGACTAGGGGACACTATACAGTGAGATGAGACCAAAGACTGTCTTCCTGTTATCATATATATCATAGAGCCTGTAAGAAATAATTGTTTCCCTCAAGGTTTCCCAATGGTGTCACATTGGTTGATTGGTTAATATTGTTTGACTGATTGGTTTGGACACCACGGTCTACTATTTTGCAACACGACTAAGGTGTCACATTGGAGATGCAAGTTAAAGGAAAGTAGGAAATATGTAAGCATTTTACCAAGTTGTTGTGACAGGGAATTAAACCAATTACTTAGGAAAACAATCTTTTGTATTTGAAAAACTACGCTTTAAACCAAAACTAGTCCCGTCTACTTTTATAAGACTAGTGTTCTTCTATTGGTCAATTTGTACCCCTCCCCCAATAAAAGTTGATATAAAAATAATTTTTCATTTAGTTTTATATGGTTATCTTTCAATTGAATTTTTTATTTATATAGTGACACCAAAGGCAGCAATTTAATTTAAATATAAAGGTTAATCTGAAGAAATTCCACGGGTGTAAGGGATTAATTAGCAAACGTAACGACTCAAGCAATGTTTTGACGACCTATTTCTTAAGTGAAAGGCAATAAAATGCTAATACAAAGAGCATATTGACTTGTAACTGTGCTTATTAAAACATAAAATATGCAATGTAAGTTAGGAATGCCACAACTGTAACTAAGAATAAATAACTTTAAAGGTGATTGGTCATATAAGCGAAAGTGGTTTCTCAGAATCAATCAATGAGAGAGTATTCCAGGTTAAAAACCTGTACTATGGATGTCTAACATAATATTAACTAACTTATCTTAATATTTTAGACATTCACTGAATTATAAAATGCATATTTCAGAAAAGGCAATCGTTTTAGAGCTAGTTAAAAATTATGTTTGAAATTCAGTTTGCATTCCGGAGCTATTTATAGTTGAATTTAAATTGAATGTTTTATTTTATTTATAAGGCATATTTTCAAATGAAATTTTGTATATAATCCAAAAATAAGTTTGAACTGTATGTGGAACCTACATTGAGGTTTTAGAGTTACTTTTACTTTAATTTCTTCTTTATTAAAATAAGTTTATGTGAAACATTGTTTTGATATTATATATTTCGGTGAATGCTTGTAATTTTAAAATATTTTTTATTAAATTTTTAAATATTGATCATTATACAATTATAGTTCAATATCATATTCATATTGTTAAGATGAATGTATTCGTGATTTTGAAAATGATTTTCTAGGAAGCATCATTCTTGTCCTGACCGAATTCCAAGGGATATGAGTCTCTCCTATATTCAAATAATTAATAAATCTTTTCTACATTTAGTACAAAGGAGAAAATATTTAAAATAATAGAATAAGTTCATCCATGAAACAAGATAATGTTATTTTTATCGATATAAGAATAAAATAACTTGTTAGAAAGAATTAATATAAAATTTAAATAACTTGTTGGAGAACGTTATAATGACTACGTAGAAATACTACGTTACATGAATGTATGCATAATTTCAGTTATAATTTGAAAATGTAATAAATAAGTTGTTTTTGATAGGTTTTTCTTATGGGAGAGACATTAACTTGAGAGAAACACTACTCAGTGGGTAACTGACTAGGGCACAGACTGTACAGTGCGATGAGACCAAAGGCTATCGATCACATCTTCCTGTTCACATATAACAGACAGGCCTAAAGTTTTTTGTATATAAGAAATAGATGTCTCCCTCAAAGATTACCACTGGTGTCACATTGGTTGATTGGTTAATATTCATTGATTGATTGGTTTGGAGCACTACGGTGTACTATTTTGCAACACGAGGGCTAAGGTGTCACATTCGAGTTGCAAGTTAAAGGAAAGTAGGAAAAAAAGCAAGCATGTTACCAAATTGATGTGACAGGAAATTAAACCCATTACTTAGGAAAACAATCTTCTGCATTTGAAAAATTAAGCTTTAAGCCGACACTAGTCCCGTCTTCTTCCTTAAGACTAGTGTTCTCCTATTGGTCAATTTGTCACCCTCCCCCAATAAAAGTTGATATAAAAAAGTATTTTTTATTTAGTTCATTTAGTTTATAATATTACCTTTAAATAAAATTCTTGACATATTCAGAGAACCCAATAGCAACAATTTACTTTAAATATATAGGTTTATATGCAGAAACTTCCACGGGGTTAAGGGATAAATTAGCAAACGTAACAATTGGAGCCATGTTTTGACGACCGATTTCTTAAGTGAAAGGCAATAAAATGCTAATACAAAGAGCGGATTGACTTGTAAATGTGCTTATTAAGGGATAAAATATTCAATGTCAGTTAGGAATTCCTCAATTGTAACAAAGAATAAATAACTTTAAAGGTGATTGGTCATGTAAGCGAAAGTGGTCAGCGGAATCGATCAATGAGTGAGTATTTCGGGTTAAAAACTTGTGGTATAGTTGTCTAACATAATATTAACTGACTTATTTTAGACTTTCATTGAATTATAAAATGCATGTTTCAGAAAAGGCAATCATTTTAGAGTTAGTTAAAATTTTTGTTTGGCATTCGGTTTTTACGTTGGAGCAATTTATAATTGAATTAAAGCTGAATGTATTTTTATATTTTTAATGAGTATTTCCTAATGAGATATTGTATATAATCCAAAAAGAAGTTTGAACTGTATATGGAATCTACGTTTAGGTTTTAGAGTAACTTTTTCTTTATTTTCTTCTTTATTAAGATATGTTTACGTGAAACATTATTTTAATACTATATGTTTCGGTGAATGCTTGTAATATAAAAATATTTTTATTATATTTTCAAATATTGATCATTATACAATTATAGTTTAATATCATATTAATATTGTTAAAATGAATATATTCGGGATTTTGGAAATGATTTTCTAGGAAGCATCACTCTTGTCCTGACTTAATTCCAAGCCATATGAGTCTCTCCTATATTCTAATAATTAATAAATCCTTTCTACATTTGGTACAAAGGAGAAAATATTTAAAATAAGGGAATAAGTTCATCCGCGAAACAAGATGTTATTTTTATAGATATAAGAATTTTAAGAATTTATTAGGAAGAATTAATATAAAATTTAAATAACTTGTTGGAGAACGTTACAATGACTACTTAGAAATACTATGATAGATGAATGTATGAATGTTTTCAGCTATAATTAGAAAATGATTTTTTGATATGTTTTTTTTATAGGAGAGACATTCACTTGAGAGAAACACTATTCAGAGGGTAACTGATTAGGAGACACTATATAGTGCGATGAGACCAAAGGCTGTTGATCACATCGTCCTGTTCGCATATAACATACATTGCCTGAATTCCTTAGTATGTAAGAAATAATTTGTAAAATATTCCGCCAGAGTCAAAGAACAGCAACGCTTGAGCCAAGTAGCAAAATTTTTTATTCCGACACGAATGATTACAATCAGGCTAACTGCTGCCCTCTTGAGTAGCAACGTCGTTTTTATTTTACATTTGGGCATCATCACTTCATTTCACTTGAATATTCACTTGTTTATCTGCAGAAATTGTTACGGGTTTAAGGAATTAATTAGCAAACGTAACGACCTGAGCCATGTTTGAATGACCGATTTCTTAAGTGAAAGGCAATAAAATACTAATACAAAGAGCGGGTTGACTTGTAACTGAGCTTATTAAGAGATAAAATATTCAGTGTCATTTAGGAATTCCTCAGTTGTAACTAAGAATAAATAACTTTAAAGGTGATTGGTCATGTAAGCGAAAGTGGTCAGCAGAATCAATTAATGAGTAAGTATTCCGGGTTAAAAACCTGTGCTATGGTTGTCTAACATAATATTAATATTAATTGACTTATCTTAATATTTTAGACATTCATGGAATTACAAAATGCATGTTTCAGAAATGTAGAGTTAGTTAAAAATTATGTTTAACATAAGGTTTGCACGTTAGAGCTATTTATAATTGAACTTAAGCTGAATGTTCGTTTTAATTTATAATGAATATTTCCAAATGAAATTTGGTATATAATCCAAAAAGAAGTCTGAACTGTATCTGGAACCTACATTGAGGTTTTAGAGTAAATTCTTCTTTATTTTCTTGTTTATTAAGGTAGGTTTATGTGAAACATTGTTTTGATACTATATGTTTCGGTTGAATGTTTATAATTTAAAAGTACTTTTATTAACTCTTCAAATATTGAACATTACGCAATTATATTTCAAATAGGTTCAAGATACAACAAATTTATGTATCTTGAATCAATGTACCAAATGATCATTTTATACTTTTATATTTCTTCTAATTTTTATCTCGTAAATGTTTAGGTCTTGTCTCTAATTTTAATCCAAAATACTTTTGTTATCTTTTCAAATATTGAACATTATGCAATTATATTTCAAATAGTTTCAAGATACAACAAAATTAGGCATCTTGGACCTATGGGCCAATTGTTCTTTTTAAGCTTTTATAATTCTTGTAATTTTTATCTCGTAAATGTTGAGGTCTTTTCTCTAATTTTAATCCAAAATACTTTTATTAGCTTTTCAAATATTGAACATTTTGCAATTATACTTCAAATAGGTTCAAGAAACAACAAAATTATATACGTATAACCTTGGACCTATGGGCCAATTGATATTTTTATACTTTTATATTTCTTCTAATTTTTATCTCATAAATGCTCAGGTGCTTGTCTCTAATTTATCAGTGAATTAGATTGCTTAATTAAATGAGATTGAGCTGGAGGAAAAAAATATTTTTCAATATAAAAAATGCTATATATACTTTCGTATCGGGAGAACTATGTAACTTTCGAGGACCACGTAAAAAATAACATAAAAAATTATGAAATATACATTAATAATAAAATTTACCAGTATTATGTAACAATATATTAATTAACTCCAAAATCTACTAGGAAAATGAGTAATCCTTCAAAAATAAATAAATGAATAAATAGGAAAATACGGCAAAATAATCTTTCAAATTCGTTTATATATTTTACTAAAACTACTAAATTATCATTCATTGCTTTTACTTACTTTCTCCCTTCGTTTCCTTTGTGCCTCAGCCAAATCTATTTGATCATATTTTATTATACCCTATTTTCTTTCCAAACCCTTTGACTTCCCCTTTTGAGAATAACTCCACACCATCTCTCTCATGCAGCAAGTACAACGTCCATTGGGGATAGTTTCGCTTTGTAAATATAAGATGTAATATTCAGAATTTCTATTTGTGCATATTTCATTATACTCTATTTTCTTTTAAAACCCTTTGACTTCCCTTTTTGAGAATAACTCGACATCATCTTTCTCATGCAGCAAGTACAACGTCCATTGTGGATAGTTTCGCTTTGTAAATTTATGATTTACTGTACAGAGTTTCTATTTGTGCATATTTCATTATACACTATTTTCTTTTCAAACCCTTTGACTTATTATATTGAGACTAACTCGACATCATCTTTCTCATGCAGCAAGTACAACGTCCATTGTGGATAGATTCGCTTTGTGAATTTATGATTTACTGTACAGAGTTTCTATTTGTGCATATTTCATTATACACTATTTTCTTTTCAAACCCTTTGACTTATTATATTATTATATTGAGACTAACTCGACATCATCTTTCTCATGCAGAAAGTAAAACGTCCATTGTGGATAGACTCGCTTTGTAAATTTAAGATGTACTGTTCAGAATTTCTATTTGTGCATATTTCATTATACTCTATTTTCTTTTCAAACCCTTTGACTTCTCTTTTTGAGAATAACTCGACATCATCTTTCTCATGCAGCAAGTACAACGTCCATTGTGGATAGATTCGCTTTGTAAATTTATGATTTACTGTTCAGAATTTCTATTTGTGCATATTTCATTATACACTATTTTCTTTTCAAACCCTTTGAATTACCTTTTTGAGACTAACTCGACATCATCTTTCTCATGCAGCAAGTACAACGTCCATTGTGGATAGATTCGCTTTGTAAATTTCAGATTTACTGTACAGAGTTTCTATTTGTGCATATTTCATTATACTCTATTTTCTTTTCAAACCTTTCGACTTCCCCTTTTAAGAACAATTCGACATCATCTTTTTAATGCAGCAAGTAAAACGTCTATTCTGGATAGACACGCTTTGTAAATTTAAGATTTACTGTTCCGAATTGTTTAAAATAAAAAAATGCTAGGTAAATTACGATATATAACTCAAAATGCAATTTGGATCGGACTACTGGGAATGAAGAACATTAAACTTAAGCAAAAGAGGGTTAAAAACCATCAATGAGATCTAAATTTTATATTCCAAGAGAATTTTATCCCAAATAATCTATGAAATAATTTTTAAAAAATAATATTTAATTTTTTTTCCTTCTGTAGAATAACAGAATAAAATTGGTAAGAACAAAATCGAAACAGATATATTATACTTTCCCGTTGGCAAATTTTTTATTGCCAACAGTAAATGGCAGCATAGCGAATATTTTTATGCAACTTTAAAACTAAAAAAGAGTGGTATACTTAACATTTTTATGTCACTCTAAGCACAATAAAACACAAACTATAGCATTATGCTTAGTCAAACGTTATTTAAATTTTTTCTGGGGTAACCACGCTTCGCACAGATGCTGCAGATAAGGTGGACCATAAAATAAAAATAGCTGTTTTCTAGAGGCTCCACTTTTTTTTGGCTATAAAGTTTCAGAGTTAAAAAAATTAAGAAACTTATTTAGGGAACGTCTGCTGTATTTGTAAAATTTTCTTTCATTCTTTCTCCTTATGTTAGAAGTCTTGCAATAAATCACAAGTTTTGATTTCATTACATAGATGTATATTTTTAGATTATGAATTAATTACAATTTATTATTTACAATATATGCTAAAAATTATTCACTGTTTTACACTAGGAATAAAAAAAATAAACAGCTAAAATATTTTTTTTTAGTTTTCAATAGAAACTTAGTCTTCTCATTGTGTCCTAAACAAATGACGTGTTTGTAAAAATGCTACGTGTAACAAAGGGTTACACTTCTACAACGCCAGCACGAAACTGGCAAAAGTGATGGGAGTTACCCTCCTTCGACCCCATTGGTCAATGGCGGTTGCTATCCACTGAATAGCCATTTTTGGCCCAGGCAACGCTGTCCAACGAACTTTTTCGAGAGATCTGCAGGCCCCCTCAGGTTGGTTGGTTGGTTGGTTGGAGATTAATGGCACTGAATCCTCCTGGAATATATTGTGCCAGACACAAGTACTCAGAAGTAAAAAATATATGTTAAAAATAATTTCAATGTTTAAAACATAACAACGAAGCGATGTTTCGACAAAAAATACGAAAAGACATATATGTAGAATTAAAAAAGTGAATAAAGTGAGATAATATCAAATATGAGGATAAAAACCAATGACTTTTAAAAGAGTAAAAACTTCAGGATAAGGCGACGCATTTAAAAGATATTTGATATCAGGGGTGGCAGAATTAAAATAATGGAGACGATGTTGATTACAGATGGGACAGTCTATCATGGCGTGAGGGCGTCAGGCCTTCTCAGAGAGAGATAGAAAGGGCAAGGAAGAAGGAGTGTACAGCTCAAAATCTTCTGAGGCAGTTCTTCACCATTTTCTTTTTTAAGACCAAGACGCCATGTTGGTCAAATCTTTGATTGAGTATAGTCCCTTTGGCATGATAACGTAATTAGCATTTTTATTTCCTATTTATTAGCAGGAAGAATTAGTATTTTTTTCAATTTTGTATTTTCTTAAGTGTACTCCACTTGCGGTTGGCCTTCGTTCTTCAACTTAACAATACGATTTTATTTTTTATTTGAAAATAACTTTAGATAGTATTAGAAAAACAGATTTTTGTGTCAGTAACAGAATATAAAAAATTTAAACAGTGCATAAACATAACTTTGGAACTTGGTGAATTGTTAATCTGCTTATAAACGAAGGAAAGTTTTGTTTATAGAAAAACACATACTAAAAACTGTAAAATGTAACAGATGTGGCATTAAAAGCTACATATATTGAATGAGTTTTATTGGAAGTTGTATTAAAAAATTATTTTCTTCTGTGAAAATCTGATATTTTGCGAATGGGCCATTTTAACATTTTAAAAGATCCTCTGCCTATTTGATTTACCTTGTTTTAAAATAATTTTTAGATTTGATTTTCGAGAAAATTATATGAATAGTTAATATAACTGATACAGTTTAAGAGTAACAGAAAATTACAAAGTGTTTTGAATCTAATATATACTTTCTAAAATGAAAAACATTGTAAAAAGTTAAAAAAAAAATATACATATAAATGTAGACCTAAAGTATCCATAGAAGGTAAGCTCATAATTCTAGTTACAAATATATTGCTTTCGTAATTTTTTTTGTAAATCATTATGCTGTTCTTGTAATTTACTTTGTTTCGAAACAATTTTTAATAATATTTTTCATAACAGATTTGTTTTATATTTTTCAGTTTTAGAATAATAGAAATTTACAAAATGATTTAAACGTTTCACATGCTTTCTAAAACTGAAAACTTTTCAAAGCTTTTATAAAGTATACTGATATAAATAAGTTATTTATTTACACCATGTGTTTGTTTACATTCATGCAATGTCTGAGTTTACAGAAATTAACTTATGTAATTACAGGCATCTTTTTCATCTTTTAAAGCATAAAGTATTTGAAGGTATGTCTAAATATTACAGTAACACTATGTATTAGAAGATTAAACTCCTAAATATTTTTCCTTAATTTATTTTTTGTTTTCCCTTTATCTTAAAAAAATGTTTGACATATAAAATGTTCTTTAAACCCCTAAAGTTCCAAGATAATTTGTCAATAAGTTTTTAAAATATTCGATTAATCATCAAGTATCAGAAGTTTTCGTCCATTTTTGTTAAAATAGTGTACATACTATCATCCAAAACATGTTCTTAAATTATCATTGAATTGTAAACAATACTACGACATTTATTATCATCAGCATATGGTGTTTGAGGGTAGTTGTTCTGTAATTCAAATGAAAATTTATGTTTCATAAGTTGAGCAGCATAATATACCTTCTGTTACCGTACTCAAAACTTTGGTAGTAAATGTTTTCATCTAGTCTAATAGCAGAAAATGTTTCTTTCTGAATTTTCAGTTTTTTTATTAGTCTAATTCCACAATTGGAAAAACAATATACTATTAATTTATTAGGGGTATATATTAAAATTTTCTTTTTTACGTTTTCACAGAAAAAGTAATATATTTCCAGAAATAATATTTGATGAATATCTGTTCGAAAATCTGAACAAATTTAGGTATGTGTATACTAATCAATTTATTTGCTTAATATTCTTATAGAAACGTAATAACATGAAATTGTTTATGCAATATAGAATAAAATACACATTTCTTACTATAATAAAATTAATAAGAAGATATTTTGAAATTTTTTCCAAATATAAATTATTGTAAAACTAAATATCTCGGATTAATATTGTTGGCATACTATTTAAAAATCAATCTCATTTAGGTGTGTGTAAAATATACTGAGCTATTTAATTCCTTAATGTGTTTATATTAATGTAATACTATGTAATATATGCTATTGAATTTAGAATTTCGTACAAGCATTTTTTTTATCTGAAATCAGAAAGCAAATTCATGAGGTATTACTAAAGGAAGATGCTCAAATTAATTTGTCAATTTTTGAGAATGAAAAACTATTATTTTATTAAAGATATAAGTCAAAACTTTCTTTCAATCAATTTCAAACAGTAAAAATAAATTCCAGACCTACTATTGTCTGGCATATTAATAATTAAATGTCAACTTCAGTTATGTCGAGTAAGATATACTGATCTATTTGCTTCATCTTAATATCCGTATAACAACAAAATACCATAAAATTTATTTAATGGAATTTAGAATTTTGTACAAGTACTTTGCTATCCGAATATAAATTCATAACGCATTTGCATCACTAAATTTTGTTGTAAAAGTTATCGTGTAGTGATTATAGAGTTGTTTAAAGTTTCTGGTTGGTTTGGAGTATTGCGGTCTACTTTATGCAACACGAGGGCTAATGAGACCGGGACCTACAGATTAAAGTCGATTCCAAACGGCTACGAACATCCATGCCACTGTGGGACTCGAACCCACGAACTCCGGTACCGAAGGCCAGCATCCTAACAAATCGGCCATCTTTCGGCAGTTTAAAGTTGTTACTCCATTATATTTACGAAAGACAGGAAAAATGGAAAAAAATGTACCCCTTCAGGCAGAAATTCATATATGAATAGAAAGGATCACCACTTCATTCTGGAAATTTTATTAATTCAATGAATAGAGTTTTAAAAAAATATTATGCAGTACATAATTGAATTTAGTTGTAAGCAAGCTTAGCATCACAATCATTTTTACACAGAAACAAAAAAGAACTTATATATCATATGTAACATATCTGTAAATGAGTCTTAGAAAATTCAAGGGAAACTGCCAATTACTTCGATTCCAACGTTTCCGACATGACAAACAGAATATATTTGTTGTCACACAATTCTATCAAGCCAAGTTGTAAAATATCATTCTACAAATTATTTTAGATTTTTCATTCCAAAGAATGTAGCTCGGAGGAAATCAGTTATACAAAGTATTTTCATGATGCAAAAGGATTGTCTTTGACACTGCTAATTCTAAAGCTATTTCCATCACTCATGATCCAAAAATATTATTATCTTCATGAATCACATTAGAGAGAAGACAACTAAACCCCGTCACTCTTTTAGCCTTACCCCAAATAGGAATGGAGGCGAATCGATGAGTGTATGTATGAGTCCCTAACAGCTTCGAAACTCCTGTTCTTCTACTTTAAATCTTCTCTGTGATATTTTAGCATATTTCTCCTCTATAATGCAGGAAGAAAAGTTTATTAAATTTGAGAAAGAAAAGGTACATTTATAATCTATTTTATTACAGCAATATATCATGGCTTTTTTCAATACTTTTCAAATAAGGAGTAAAACTGAATTATAGAATTATTCTTCGCAGACTTACAAATAAATCAGATATATTTTCTAGAATATTTATTAAAATATTCGAATGTTTTTTTTCGCTTATTGGGGTTATAGCAAGGTACTACCTGCGATCTTTGTATAATGTATATACTTCTATTAAGAGTTCTATTTCTAGTTAATTTGAGCATATATTTTGAGCCCTGTGGACTGAGAATGTTTTAAAACTCTTTCTTCTTTAAAAAAATCTCTAAAGGTATATATCTTAACATATATATTTTATTATGAGCTTCAAACCAATTCTATTTATAATATAGAATAGATTTCATTTTATTATCAATAAATATTTAAGGAGATATAGTACTTTCGAAATTTAAATCTTCCCTATAAAACCTTATTTGAATTGATAAAAGACGTTCTTTCCATTTAGAATGCATATTTAAAAGAGGTTTCTGATATAACTGGAACTTTGAGAAAACTGCTTAGTTTTAATGAATAAAGCGATACTTTTCAATAATCTTTATATATACACCGAATGGAAAAATAAAGTTGCACATATTAGACACTAAATTATTTATTTCAAGTTAAAGATAAATATCTCTTTTATTAAGTAAATCGAAGCTTTAAAGGTATATGACATTTTAAAATCTGAAATAAATAAATAAATAAAACCCTTAAGAAATAAAAAAATTAAAAAATAATATAAGTATTTTACTATAAAATATATTTCTCAAATTATTATAATTACCGTTCAGAGAATAAAAATGCCATCTAGTTTCTCTGTGATATAACATTTTTTTCCAACTTAAAAATTTCAAAAAAATTTCGTGGGTATGCATTTTTCTATTTTTTCTCTTTGTGTATATTTTTTATTTATTAAAAATGTATTGATTCAGTTTTTATATAACAGTTACTAAACAGTTTTTATAAAACTTAAATCCTTGGTTTTGGTTTATAAAAAAAATTATTCTAAACTGAGATGATGTATTTTCTATTGATTTAAAAATAGAATTTTTGGATAAAGATTTTTTACCTTAAAAAGTCTTATATACTTTCAGTTAAAAAATACTGAAAAAAGCTTTGAAGTTAAAAAAAAATGTGTACATAACTAAAACAATTTTCGAAAATAAAATTTTCAATAAACGTGAATAAATGAATGCTTGTCAAAAAGGTTTACATGACCCAAAAAGGCTTTTATTTGTAAATAATGTTGGTTTGCATTACATTCAAATTTTTTTCTGTAGTATTTTGTCAGATTCTCCGTCTGATTTGTTGCTAAAAACCTTACAAATCCTTTTATAGTGTTCTAAACTAAATATTTTCTTTAAATAATAGGCTCACAAATATTGTCTGGACAAATCACGTATATAATGAAGAATTTTAAAGCTTTTCACTCAAAGAGTTGATTTTGTTAGATTCGATCAAAATCGAATACAAAGTAACTAATACTTAGGCTTATACCATACATGTTAAAGGGTAACTATTCAAATTAAGCTATTCAAAATCAGCTAATTAATTCATTCTGTTGCTATTTCTAATGCTACTTTGGACAAGCCGAACAAGTAAATTAAATGAAGCACGATTAAGAAAGAAGTAAAAATTTACTTAAAAAGTAACAATTCACCCAGATCAATTCGATCAAAATCGAAGACAAAATAACTGATATTTAGGCTTATACCGCAGATTTTTAAAGGTAACTATTCAAATTAACAGGAACAACAGCTAATTAATTCATTCTGTTGCTATTTCTAATGCTACTCTGGACAAGTCAAACAAATAAATTAGAGGATGCACGAATTAAGAGGAAAATAAAACTTTACTTAAAAAGTAAAAAATTCACAAAGAAGGAGACTAAGTTTTGTTCTATTCGATCAAAATCGAAGACAAAATAACTGATGCTTAGGTTTATACAGGACATTTTTAAGGGTAACTATTCAAATTAAGAGAAACAACAGATAATTAATTCATTCTGCTACTATTTCTACTGCTTCTTTGGACAAGAAAAGCAAATAAATTAGATGGTACACGAATAAAGAAAAAAGTAAAAATTTACTCAGAGAGAGACTAGGTTTTTTTCGATTCGATAAAAATCGAAGACAAAATAATTGATACTTAGGCTTATACCACACATAAAGGGTAACTATTCAAATTAGTTGGAACAAGAGCTAATTAATTAATTCTGTTGCTATTTCTAATGCTACTTTGGACAAGCTAAGCAAATAAATTAGACGGTGCACGAATCAAGAAAAAGGGTTTCTGTGCACCGCTATTGTGAAAAATTAACATAATGCTCAATGTAGCACTCGTAATATAGACGCAAGGACTAAAGAAAATACTTCCAGGCTTAACCTGCCACTTCTAGACATATCGTTTGAACATGGAGAATTTTCCGACGAGAACCTATTTTTCGTACCATAGTCTCCATTAATGAACACAATAAACCTTTGGCCGGCTAGAGCCTCAAACCCGTAACTTTCCGGTTATAAACTCAAAGCCTTTGTTGACTGAGCAACCGTGATTGCAATGAATTAAAATTATATGAGGAAAGATTTGTTTTCCTCGGTATTACTTGAGACAGGAAAATAAATCCCCTATATATTGATAGCCTAAGTTTTCTGTCCGTCTGTTCTAAAATTTATGAAGCGGTTGGACATGAAATGGATAGAGGCCTCCATACTGGATTATTGAAGAGTTAGGGTTAACAACCTTCGAAATTTACCCCTTCCCTTCTTTTCGAGCATTTAATGTCATTGTTTCAAACCTTATTTTACCCGGTTAGAGCAGACGATTAAATTTATAAATTAGTCACATAATAAATATGAAAAAATAAAATTTTTTCTAGCATTATGACGTCATACCTCGAACCATCTCATTTAATAATTTCTTATTTTAAATTACTTAAATATGGTTTGCATTTTCATATGTTTTATGACAGATTTTAGATATTATATAAATAATTTTCTTTTATATTTGGCTTAAATAATAAATTAAGTACTTATGTGATAATTTTAAATTTAATCGTCGATTATTTTTGGTTACAATGAATATTCTGTCACAGGAATTGACAACAAATTCTATCGTCTTACTGAGTGTAGTGGGAATGATAGATTCATTCCTTTCTTCCATTAATTACCATGGCAAAAAAATGGGAAGAACTTAACGATTATTTCGACGTAGCATAGAAAAGTTTGAATTATCTTTCTAAATGAATTCAACGTGATTCTAAACTGCATTCACAGTATCGGGAGTCTTTAAAAGAGTATGAAAATAAACAAATTATTGAGCCTGTACCAGATAATTGTCAGAAAAGGAAAACAATTTTTTACTTGATTCATAGGGTACTTTACAATTCTGGAAAATTAAATTTTTTACTGGTACCGTCATATGACGGGCTATTTGTAATTCCAAAATAAGTATTAACTGACGTATTAAGTGAAAAGCAGATACATTTAGTCATAGATTAAATAAATTTTATCAATTATTTTTTATGTGTATAGCCACGTAGTATCACATTGTGTCTAATACAGAAAAGATACGTTTTATTTTTCTTCCAGTCACTAGTTTATCTTTTCTAACAACAGTTGTTCCTTTTGACCAATAAATCACATTAGGGAAAAACTGTTGACAGGATTAAACACGATTGATATGCTGCTATTACTTCTGTTTTATCTAAATACTTTTTTATATCATTTAACGTATCTAGCTTTAAAATTGTGTTCAGGTATTCCAAACTAACTCTTCAATTTTTTAAAAAAAGAAAATGTTTATAAAGGTACTTATATAAAAAATAATATCAACACTTGATTTTTCTAAGCAAATGTGAATGAAATGAAAGATTAATAAATATTAATTGACTTAGTAAATGAAAAACAGATACTTTTAGCCATAGATAAAATAATGTTTTCGATTATATTTTATGTGTAAAGCCACTTAGTATCACATTGTGTCTAACACAGAAAAGATACGTTTTATTTTTTTTCCAGTTCCTAGTTTATTCTTTCTAACAATAGTAGTTCTTTTTGATCAATAAATCAGATTGATGAAAAACTGTTTAGGATTAAAAACGATTGATATGCTGTTATTGCTTCTGATTTATCTAAGTATTTTTAGATAGCCTTTAATTATCTAGCTTTAAAATTGTGTTCAAGAATCCCAAACTAACTCTTCAATATTTTTTAAAAAAGATAACGTTTATAAAGGTACTTATATAAAAAACTATATCAACACTTGATGTTTCTAAGTAAATGTGAATGAAATGACAGATAAATATATATTAATGGACTTATTAAATGAAAAGCAGATACTTTTAGCCATAGATAAAATAAATTTTATCGATTATTTTTTATGTGTAAAGCCCCGTAGTATCAAATTGTGTCTAATAGAGAAAGCATACTTTTTATTTTTCTCCCAGTTCATGGTTTATCTTTACCAAACACAGTAGTTCCTTTTGACCAATAAATCACATTGATGAAAAACTGTTCAGGATTAAAATCGATTGATAGGATGCTATTACTTTTGTTTTAACTAAATATTTTTAGATATCCTTTAATGTATCTAGCTTTCAAATTGTGTTCAGGTATTTTAAAACGAACTCGTTATTTTTTTTAAAGATAACGTTTATAAAGGTACTTATATAAAAAATAATATCAACACTTGATGTTTCTAAGCAAATGTGTATGAAATGAAAGATAAAACTCTGCCGATTAAAGAGAAAATTAGTTATCAATTTCACAATTGATTCTTTATGCAGGGTGTCCCATAATGACCGCATAAACTCTGAACAGCTAGATTCTTAGCTGGGAGTACATAAAAACTGGCCAAAGAAGCGTTCCTACACGATGCATATTTTACGAGAAAAATACGAAAAAATATATGACGTCATTACCGGTGTAAAAAAAAAACACTTTATAGGACATATCAACAACAGTATTTGCATATCTTTCCGGACGATAATGTTTACAACTTTCGCCGAGCATATCGCGTCATGAATGCGCACTCACTATGGAATGACGTTGAGCCGCCGTTGAACTGGTATTTAAAAGTTTGCATCTTGCAGCTATCAGTACTCTTCGTATGATGGCCATGTATTGGCGATATAATGGGAATGTCTTGCTAACTGTTAGGGAGTAAACCCCTGCATATACTGCTGTTCACATGTTGAATAATGTGTTTTACTTGCACCGGAATTTATGTCATATTTTGCTTTTCTTTTCTTTTCTCGTAAACTATGTATCGTACAGGTACGCTTCTTTGGGCAGTTTTTATGTACTCCCAACGAGGAATCTAGATGTGAAGAGTTTGTGACACCTTGAATAAACGACATGATACATGCATGAAAATATATTTATAAATTTTTGGTTACTATGTATGATTTTTGAAGCTAAAGATAACACGTGATTTGATACTCTAAGAGCAATTCTAACCAAAGTTGATTAATGGTTAACTGCCATTAACTCATGGCCCCAACCCATGGTGGGACTCAATTATTCGTTTACTACTGGAATTACGGTGGTCTTTGTATACCTAGAATTACGGCTGGTGTCATTTCGACCCCTTGCTAATATATCTACATATTTCTCTATATGATATATAATATATTTGTGAAAAATAAATTACAATAACGCAAATTATGACAACTACAGTTTGTTTTTAAAAATATAGACTTTGCAGGTATGTAGGATCAACTAAACGATTTACTACGTTCTCTCCTAAACTTTGATCAGTTGGTTTCAGAGTAATGTGCAGAGTTTATGCGGTCGTTTTGGCACACCGTGTATATCTTATATAAGAAGCTCTGTCAAGATAAATTTCTAATATGTCTGTTATATATCTTTTGATGAATACAATTAATATCTATTGTTTAGATTTATTTTTTATATGCTTAGAAAGTCTTTTAAATAACATTTGTAAAAAAATACCTATAATAATCTCGATATACAATAAAACAAATTATTATATTTCTTGTTATTACCATTAGTTTTTATTTCAACCGTTGTTTCTACGTATTTAATCAAATGGTGCAGTAGAACAAATAAAAAATGTTAAAATCAATATAGTTTTGGTATCTATTCTACCTTTTTATCCAGGTCAGTGACCTATTAAATAATAGGACCCATTTCGATACCAGAATGCGTGGTTTCGAATCACAATGATGGCATTAGATTTTCATGGAAATTTAGATACATTCGGTTTTAAGATAAAAGGGTTTGACCTCATCAAACCAATATAATAAAATACACTGAACTCTGCTTAATGTGATCGAGGTTAATGTTATCAATCTTATTGTTATCGAAATCACTTGGTCCCGATCACTTGGTTCTCTATTAATTTGTTTGTTAAACTTATCGCTTCATGTGATCGTTACATCGGTTAATGGGATCCGTTTTCGAGCCTCATTTTAACTGGCAAAGAAATATTTAAAATATATTCAGAAGAAACATATTCTTTTCTTTCCCTTCGCTGTTGTTTGAATTTCCGAGAATTCTCTTCTTCAACCTAGGGAAATGGGGAATGACAAAAGGTGATTACATATTCCTGGAATTTTTCCGAAATGCGCACACCCTGCTGGTGGTCAGTGGTTGTCAGAAAAGCAGAAGGCAACACGTTATTATTGGAACTGAGACGGAGCGTATTCACATTTTATGCCTTGTTCGCTTACATACAGCTTGTCGATATGGAAGCTAGAAAGCGAAATGATTTAACATTAAAACAAAAGATCAAAACTTTAAATAGTTATGACAGGTTGATTATGATTATCAACAATTTATCAATGTGCTTCTTAGAAAAAATTGTAGACAGTCAACAATTGATCACATTTTTAATTATGTATACAATTATTATGTTTTAAAGGATAATACCCAGTACATAAATAGAAGGTGTGTTTTTTCATTTTGTTTTGAAATTTAGCACATGGGAATTAAAGGGGGGGAAATTTATCTAATTTTGCATATCGTTTATTGTTATCAATCGGTTATTGTTATCAAAATCACGGTGTCTCAAACTGATCACATTATGCGGAGTGCACCCTGCTGGTGGTCAATGGTTGTGAGATAAACAGAAGGCAACACATTATTATTGGAACTGAGATGGAGCGTATTCACATTTTATGCCTTGTTCGCTTACATACAGCTTGTCGATATGGAAGCCAGAAGGCCAAATGATTTAACGTTAAAACAAAAGATCAAAATTTTAAATAGTTATGACAGGTTGATTATGATTATCAACAATTTATCAACGAGCTTCTTATGAAAAACTGTAGACAGTCAACAATTGATCACATTTTTAATTATGTATACAATTCTTATGTTTTAAAGGATAATATACAGTACATAAATAGAAGGTGTGTTTTTTCATTTTGTTTTCAAATTTAGCACATGGGAATTAAAGGGGGGGAAATTTATCTAATTTTACATATCTTTCATTGTTATCAATCGGTTATTGTTATGAAAATCACAGTGCCTCAAACTGATCACATTAAGCGGAGTACACTGTATAAACAGTAGCTTTCCAAACCAGATCAATCATTGTCTTTATTAAATATTTTTTTTATAAATGTTATATGATTTTCCTTCAAAAATAAAAATATAAACAACAATGAGGTTTATTTTGAAGCGTAACAGTTATCTCTATATTCTGAAACAATCTATTACTTAAATTTTGTCTAAATTGCGTATATGACTCTTCATGTATATCAGTGATTCGCAACCGTTTTTAAGCTACCGCCCCACTAGGGAAAAAATAGTGTTCAACGCCCCCTATGGAGCCAAAATGGTTTCAACGCTCCCCATTTGTAAAAATCCTGTAATTTAAAGTGTAGGGTAGGAGAAGTACTCTATTATAAGAGACAATATTTAACTAACTTTCTCTAATAGAGTTACAAATCAAATTTTTGCTACTGAAACACACTGAATTACTCAATTATAAGAGTCAAAATATTTAGGTAATTTTCTTCAATAGAGTTACAAATCAAATTTTTGTTACTGAGACAAACTGAAGTACTGAATTACTCAATTATAAGAGGCAAAACGTTTAGGTAATTTTCTTCAATATAATGTTACAAATCAAATTTTTGTTACTGAGACACACTGAAGCACTGAAGCACTCAATTATAAAAGGCAAAATGTTTAGGTAATTTCTTCAATAGAGGTACAAATCAAATTTTTGTTACTGTGACAGTGAAGCACTGAATTACTCAGTTATAAGAGGCAAAATGTTAGGTAATTTTATTCAGTAGAGTTACAAATCAAATTTTTGTTACTGAGATACAATGAGAAACAAACAAATGCTATGGTCGAATGGTTAAGGCATTGACCTTTGCTACTGGGTTGCCTGGTTTCGAATTCCACTGGGATACAGATGTTCGTAGCTGTTCGGTATCGGCATTAAGTAATAATTCCCGGTTTCAATAGCACTAGTATTGCAAAAGAGTAGACCGTGGCTTTCCAGACTAAACCAAATGCATGCTGTTGATTAAATATACTTTTCTGAATGTCTGCCCAATTTCAACCAGAACATAGTGAATGAAAATAACTGGTTCTGGTGCCACCGCGTAAGTTTGTGTTATTGCTGTTAAAAATAGAGTAAATTATATAATTAATGTAATAAATTTATTATATTTCTTATTTTTAAACTTAAGTTTGACAGCCCAAACATGCTCACATCCCCAGACTAAATCCTGAAGCAAGTTTACAGTCCCCCAGTATCGTCCCACCGTCCCCGAGGGGGTGGTATCGACCCCGTCTAGAACCACTGATATATATCATGTGAAAAGTGCTGTCAAGATCAAGTTCTAATATGTTTCTGTTAATTTTTGTTTACTATGACAGTTAATTTATATACAGTGGTCTCCGCTTAATGTGATCATGGTTAATCTTATCAATCGCTTATTGTTATCGAAATCACCTGGTCCCGATTTTCTCTATTCATTTGTATGTTAAATTTGTCGCTTTATGGGATCGTTACATCGGTTAATGGGATCAGTTTTCGAACCTTATTTTAACTGGCAAAGGAATATTCCCAATATATATATATAAGCAACTCATTCTTTCCTTTACCTTCGCTGTTGTTTTAATTTCCTAGAACTCAAACAGAAGAAGATGACAGGTTGAAGAGATTTCTCCTCTTCAACCTTGGGAAATGGGGAATGAACAAAGGAGTGGAGTATTTCCTGTTCCTGGAATTTTTCCGAAATACGCATACCCTGCTGGTGGTCAATGGTTGTCAGATAAGCAGAAGGCAACACATTATTATCGGAACTGTGTATTTACATTTTATGCCTTGCTCGCTTACATGCAGTTTGTCGATATGGAAGCCAAGAAGCAAAATGATTTAGCATTAAAACAAAAAATTAAATTTTAAATCGCTATGACAGGTTGGTTGTGATTACTAACAATTTATCAATGAGCTTCTTAAAAAATTGTAAACAGTCAACAATTCATCATTTTTTTTAATTATGTATACAGTTCTTATGTTTTGAAGGATAATATACAGTGCATAAATATTAGCTGAGGTTTTTTCATTTTATTTAGAAATTTAGTTAGTGTGAATTAATTTGGGGAGGTAAATTTATTTAATTTTGCATATCGCTTATTGTTGTCAAAATCCTGGTGTCCCAAAGTGATCACACTAAGCGTAGTCCACTGTATATTTATGGTATAAAATTGATTTTTATTTATTTAAATAAAACCTTTAAATAGCATGTGTAAAGAAAGATAACTAGAATATTTTTGAGATATAAAACATAATATTTATTTTCCTGTAATTGACATAAAATTTTAATTTGACTCCTGTTTTTAAGCATTTAATCAAACGGTACCATGGAAAATTTTTTAAATGTTAAAAGTAATTTGTTTTTGATATTAATTCTACTTTAAATATAGAACGATGGCCTGTCAAGTACAAGTCCCGTTTCGGTACCAGAGTCTATGGTTTGGAATTATATTGATATCATGTTATTCCGTAGCTACATTCAATTGGCATTAAGAAACAGGTTCTGATCTCATTAAACCAAGGTAAAAAAACACAAACTGCAGCTCTGAAACTAGATAAAACATTATCATTTTCTTATAAATATTTTTTATAAATATTCATACAAAAATAAAAATATTTCAAATAAAAACTATAAATAGAAATTTGAGTTTTTTTGGAAACGAAACAGTTATTTCTATATAAACTTTTATTCAGATTATTGTCTATATTTAAGTCAGCCTTCATGTATATAATTCAAAAAACGCTGCCAAGATAAATTTCCAATATGTCCGCTTTATATCTTTTGATTACGACTTTTAATATGTTTCCATTGTTAAGATTTGATTTTTATTTATAAAGCTTTCAAATGTCATGTTTCATGGAAATTTTACATATATATTGAGTTACAATAAAATAAAATATTTTATTTCTTGTAATTATAATAAACTTGAAACACTGAAAGTAGCTGCGCTGATCGAATATTCTGAAATATTCTGCATAACTCTTTTTTTCCTAATCTAAGAATTTTCAATTAGATTTACACTTGCACCCGATTAATATTTCATAAATTCTATCTTCAAATATCTTGTTATGATTAATTAACTATTATAAATAATACACTTTTTAAAATAAAAGCTTCTAATTTAATTAAAACATTGAATTAAATCACAGTGTTTTTCTTCTTTAAAAACATATTTTTAAGTCCCTAATAAATGATTCCTCAAACAAATGAAAAAGAAGAGTATCGTATTTTGTGTACTGTGTTAAGAACCACTTACTTTAATTTCCCGCTTGTTGTTTCTCCGTGTAACCGAAAGACATATATCGACGGAGAAGCAAACACTAATCAGTCTGATTACTTTGATGGCTTTCTTTTAAGGGCATCAATCCTTTATTAACAAATGCAATGAATACGATGATTCTGGTACATTTAATTAAAGAAAGAATGAGAATGAAAAGGGAATTTAAGGCATTTTATCAAATTTTCTCATTCTAGATTCCTGCAGACTACAGAAATTCGTCAATTGATTTAAATCAGAAAGTTGTCTCAATCTTTTAAAAATGTCCGCAAAACAACAAGTAATTTAATGAGAAGCTTTATGTCTGTAGAAAAGAGATTTGTGATTAAATGCTGTTATATCATTGCCAGTTATTTTTTAGAAGACAGCAATAATTTCTTTAACAAGAAAATGATATTAATATTTTTCTCTTTCGCTTGTTTAAAAAATTAATACTGAAAGTAATCTGTGTTTGTCAAAAAAATGCTATTTCTTTTTTCGCTCTTTTTATATTTGGATTTAAATATCCGCTATATAATAATATCGTAAGTTATGTGTCCGTCTGTCCTCGAATGTATGAAAGGGTTGGACCTGGAATGGATAGAGGCATCCATATTGGCTTCTTTATGAGTTAGGGTTAGAAAAATTCAAAGCGAGTAAAGTTACCTTCTCCTAAACTATCCATCCGATTCTAAAATAAATTGGAATAAGTATGCTTCATATCACAGCAAAAAGTTTTGTCGTCTTTCAAACGTTCGAAATCCACCTCTTACCCCCTTTTCGAGCGTTTAATGCTATTATTTCAAGCGATATTTCTCCAGTTAAGTGCAGGTGATTAAAGTTATCAATTTATCATATAATAAATAGGTAAAAATAACATTTTTTCTAACATTATGACGTCTCCCATCTCATTTAATCCTTTTTTATTTTAAGTTATTTAAATATCATCTGCATTATTTTCATACATTTCGTCATTGAAAATAGATATTACGTAAATGATTTTCTTTGATATTTGTCTTAAAAATAGATTAGGTACATATGCGATAATTCTAAATTTAATCACCGATTATTTTTGTTGCAATGACAATTTTATCGCCGGTATTAACAACAAATTCTATCTACCTCCAGGGTGTCGTGGAAATGATAGTTTCATTTCTTTACTTCCATTATTTAGTGTGGCAAAAACATTAGGAAGAAGTTACCGATAATTTCGATGTAGCAAAAAAAAAAAAAAAACTTTGAATTATCTTTCTAAATGAATTCAACGTGATTCTAAACTGTATTCACAGTATTGGGAGACTTTAGAAGAGTATGAAGGTAACCAAATTATTGAGAGTGTACCACGCAATTCTCAGCCAAAACACAAACCCTTCTTTTACCTGGCTCATATGGTTGTAAAAAAATGTTATTTCATTTTTCGTTCTTTTTATATTTTAATTTAAATATCCCCTATATAATAATAGCCTAAGTTATCTGTCCGTCTGTCCTCGAATTTATGAAGCGTTGGACCTGCTGTGGATAGTGCCATCCATATTAGATTTTGATGAGTTAGGGCTAATAAAATTCAAAGCGAGTAAAGTTTAAAACGAATAACTTTTAGTCAGCATAATTGTAAAATGGAACACAGTTTAATTAATATAAAGTGGAAATGTTTCCCCATACAGTCGTTCTAATAATTGATGACGGAGCATGTTTATTTCGATCGCTTTCGTGCCGAGGGATGGCCGATTGGTTAGGGTGCTGGCCGTCGATACCGGAGTTCGTGGGTTCGAATCCCACAATGGCATGTATGTTCGTAGCCGTTCGTAATCGGCTTTAAGCTGTAGGTCCCGGTCTCATTAGCATTCGTGTGCAAAAAGTAGACCGTAGCACTCCAAACTAAACCACAAATCGATCACTCTCGTATCTTATGTTTGAAACACAGTCTTTTAGCAGTGAACCGGAATGACTTGTAATCAGGATCTTCACTCTAAAGATTTATTTGATTCAATCAATGAACATTGAACTATAGGGCATATTTAAACAGGCCTGTGATGTCTTGAATGTCCTCGAATGAAGAAGCAGCGTGAAGAAGTATCACAGACTTAAGAGAATTGGAAATCACTTTTATTTTACTGGTAATTTTACTCGTAAATACTGGTTATATACAAAGGGATTCTAATATCCAAAACAAGACGAAATGTAAAGGATTGTTGCTTGCATAACATTACTACGACAGGAGTCGGAAAAAAAGTTAAATAATCTCACAAAATGGGGAGGCTTTTTCCAGGGTGCAATGCAAACCCAATCTATACCCCATCCGGTGTCCGAGACACTGACGCTCCTTATATGAGCGGACGTTACGAGTCTCCCGAACGGAATCACTAAAAAGCTCGTTCCAGTCAAAAGTCGCGGAAGCCTCCACGAGGTCAAAGCACCTATGTAAAAAAAAATATCGAAAAGCCCAGAGTTGCAAAATTCTAGGCTTTTTATACCTGGGGGTCAGTTACTGTCTCGCCAACCGTCTTTGGTCAGTTACAATTCCAGTTACCTGAGCCCTCCAGCTAAGGTTATAGCTAGTTATTTTAATTGAATTCTCATTCGCTAGTTGTCCCTATTCCAAAATTCTCAAGGCAGTCCTCTAGGATCATTACCGCGACCAATCAGGGTCGTGACGAATATTGTAACGAACTGTCAACATTCCAGACACTGTGTCGCCACGCTATTGTAGCTGGGTCGAAACATGAGTGATTCAGATCAGATCAGCTGATTTCGGTCGTTAGTGTTTGAACAAAAGGGGGGGGGCTTCACAGCCCCATCGCTGATTGCTGATCGCTGTATCACTGATCTAGATTGCTCGCTGTTTGGGGGTATTTTGGATTTAACTGACCGCTCGCTACTTGACATCGCTTTCCGAGTATGGCTGTTGAACTTCGGTAAACTTCGGAAGATTTTCCCGTTCTATGAACCCACATCTTTGAACCAATCACATTCCACGGATCTCAACTATCTTTCTAAATGAATTCAACTTGATTCTAAACTGCATTCACAGACAGAATCGGAAGGCTTTGGAGCAGTAAGAGGTTAAGCAAATTGTTGAGAGTGTACCAGATAATTATCAGCCAATGTACAAAACATTTTTTTTCTTTCCTCATAGAGTATTTCACAATTGTGGAAAATTAAAAATTTTACTGATCCCGTCATATGACGGGCTATATACTAGTATAGAAATAATGATTTATTTGAAGATGTGATTGATATGTTAATATACATTAAAACATTAGATGTAATATATGGAGAATATTTAAATTTTTTCACAAAATAAAAGATGCGCTATTATTGATCCATAAGATCAAGAAATAATGAGAACCATAGGGTCGCATTAAACTCTTAAAGGGAAAAATAGTGTAGGGACTAGGTTTTGGTCCACTCAGTGTGAAGTCATACCATTTTTAACACATTGTGTGCTAGTACATTTCGGAGCGGGATTGTACCGGGAGCGGGCGTGTTGCGCGTAAATTTAGTTATTCAGTTAAATCTCAATACATCGAAAATTAATTAATTTTTCAATCAACTTCTCGTATTTTATATTGAAATATATAAACAAATATATAAATAGACAGATAAACATATATATATATATATATATATATATATATATATATATATATATATATATATATATATATATATATATATATATATATATATATATATATATATATATATATATATATATATATATATATATATATATATATATATATATATATATATATATATATATATATATATATATATATATATATATATATATATATATATATATATATATATATATATATATATATATACATATATATATATATATATATATATATATATATATATATATATATATATATATATATATATATATATAAATGCAAATATATATACAATATATAAATATACATTTATGCAATATCATTTTTGCAAGGATAAATAAAAAGTTAATTTTAAATCTAAATTGATTTTTTAATCAACCTTCCCGTTCTGTGGTTGCGCATCAACTGATGTAAAAACTAGTGTTTATTTGTCTAGATATTTCTAGAATCTATGTAGTAGGCAAGAACATTCGGCTTCGTTTTCCTGTATATACCGTTATTTGTATACCCACAAAAAAACCATGTTGTTAAACTAACCTGTACTAGTACGTGACCCGCTCACAAGTATCAAGTGTCAGAAAACGTACTAGTATGTGTCCCGCGCCGAATTATCAGTCGTCAGAAAACGTACTAGTACTTGTCCCGTGCTGAATTATCAATCGTCAAAAAGTGTACTAGTCTGTGTCCCGCGCTCAAGTTTCATTCGTCAGAAAATGTACTAGTATGTGTCTTGCGCTCAAGTCTCAATCGTCAGAAAAAGTAATAGTACGTGTAATAGTACGCCATCAAGCAATATTCGTTAAAACATTCTCGGTGTGTTGCATGCTAATTCAAGCATAATTTGTAAAGAATATAATTTAGAAAAATTAATTATTTACATTTTGTACAAAATTTTAAAACTGTTCTCATTACTTTGATGTATTTCACTGTCTTTAATTCGACAAAATATTTAGCATTTTAAAAAATATACCTATAATTATGACAAACACTAATAAAGCATGACAAAAACATATATATATTAAAACACGCACCTGTGACCCATTTTTGAAACACATAAGCAAAATTATAAAAACAGAAAACAAATATATAAAACGTAAAAGTACAATGAAACGCTAATAAATAATGTTTAAAAGTATAATTATAATTATGACAAAAACTAATAAATCATGTCCAAAAAACCAAACAAATTAAAACATGCACCTGTGACCCATTATTAAAACCCATAAGCAAAATTATAAAAACAAAAAAAAATTACTTTTATATAAACGTAAAAGTACAATGGAAAGCTAATAAATTATGTTTAAAAGTATAACTATACTTATGACTAAAACTAATAACTCATATCCAAAAAACTAAACAAATTAAAACATGCACTTGTGACCCATTATTGAAACTCATAAGCAAAATTATAAAAACAGAAAACAAATATATAAAACGTAAAAGTACAATGAAACGCTAATACATTATGTTTAAAAGTATAACTATAATTATGACAAAAACTAATAAATCATGTCCAAAAAACCAAACAAATTAAAACATGCACCTGTGACACATTATTGAATCACATAAGAAGAATTATAAAAACAGAAAAAAATAAATAAAATGTAAAAGTACAATGAAAAATAAATTATTTGTTTGATAAAATAATCACTAAATTCCAAAACATTAAATTAATTTTCAACATTTTAACATAGCTAGATTGTTTGGGGATTAAAAAATTATTATTTTTGGCCGATAATGCTATGTAATCCTCATAATGCCCTTTTCAATTTAAGTCAGAGAAAATGAAAAAAACTAAAAAAGAATTTTCTATAAACTATATCCCTTAATAAAATAAAAAAATTAAATATAATTCTTTTAATTGAAATGTTCCTTACATTTGTGAATATTTCTTTAATGCAAAACGATGTACACTAAGTAAGATACTTCACAATGTTTTGTATGTATTCCCTTTATCTTATACATTGTACTCGGCATAAGAATTTTTATTTTTCAGTACCTTATTTATTAAAGCATATTTTTCTCGAAATGATTTAAAGAGTAATTGTAATGAATGAGTAGTGAAAAATATTTGAAGATACTATTCTGTGTATCATTACATAAATCATGTAAAGACAAATTGACAATCATATTCGCTGATACAAGTGATTTTTATATTTGAAATTCCTTCATTAATCGTATGTCTAATTTGAGTTTAACGAATTTCATATGAAATTGTATAATTGTAACATATAAATTAAGGTTCATATAACATATACAGAAATCTATATATATAAAAATGAATTTGTGTGTGTATGTCTGTCTGTCTGTCTGTACTCAATAGACTCAAAAACTATGCATCCAATCGCCGTGAAAATTTGGGAAATGTTTAGGTATATCCCTGGGAAGGTTTTTGTAAATTTTCAACGTTCGAAATTCATTCCTTCCCCCTTTTTCGAGCATTTCATGTCATTATTCCAAGCATTATTTTCCCCGGTTAAACGCAAACGATTAAGTTTTTAATTTATCGCATCATATCTAAGGGAAAGAAGCAATATTTCTAGCAATGTGACGTCATCCCAAGTAATTGCACAGCCATCTAAACACAAGGCCTGCTCGCTGATTTTCCGAAAACCGGTCACGTGATCTCTAAAAGGCGGTATTCTATTAAATTCTGTTGATGCTTGTTGATTGCTTGCGTATTCTTCTTTTGAAAAAAAACAAAGAAATTTATGGAAATAAAATAATGCTTGCTTTTATATGTAAGGTAAGTAGCAATTTTGCTACTGTTTCTTCTATTATTTTATGAGCTGTTTTCTAACTAAGCATATCATACGAATGATGGTAATTCTTAAGTTCGACACTTTAGAATGGTTCAAATGTTTTGTTATTAGTGTGTGCTTTGTATCATATTGTATATTATAACTGTCGTTTTAAAAATAAGTTTCATTTTATTGTTAGATCTCATTAAGGAGTTTATATAATACAACATTTAATATCCGTAAGTTAAATGTATTCTAAGTTATGTTAAAGTTTCGTTTTTGCTGTGTATTGCAACTTGGCTATTGTTGATAACTCACAAGTTACAATTTCTGTTTTATCCTAAAGGAAAACTATTATTACCACAATAAAAGATTAATGTATCCTTACTTCATTGATTTTTTAATGTGTTTTTAAGGGGCTTTATTAATAAAAGTTGATGTACAACTTCTTTCCCATACTACAATAGCAACTGGGAAATTTCTATGTAGAATCAATGTTATCTGCACTTTAAATTGTTTCTGATTTATCAACTTCATATTTTTTACATCCTGAGCTCTTTTTTTCAGATTTTCATATTAACTTTCTACAATTTAAAATTTTGAATGTCGAAGCGTAAAGAAGACATATATGTAATAAAAATTAAACTACCAAAAGAAAATTTATAAATGTAAGAAAAAATTAATCTAAAGTAATCGACAGAAGCAATGTTTTTACACATTTTTATTATAAAAATATAACCTTTATTCAATGCTGTACTATTTTATAACTGGTAAGTTCTCATATAACCTGTAGAAAAGTAATTAAATAAACATGCTTAAAGTTTTTGAATAGCTATGTCTAACAGCCAAAAGTAGAAAAATTCCCATCTAAATAAAATTTGCAAACTGTTAAAATTATATAAATAAATTTTAATTAATATGCTTTAGGTAGAGGAACTTAAAAAACTGTATTTACACTTAAAGTTACATTTATGTATTCAGATATTTACAAATGTTTTATTAAAATATAACAGTAATTTTATAGCAAATGATAATCAACTCAGTCACTTAACCATATCTTAAAAATGTAATAGATTATATAAATAGGTCTTCTAAATTATGTTTGCATGATTGTTTACTTCACTTCAAAAATATAATTTTAACTACTTATAAAATATTTCTGAATAACTACTCTAAAAAAGTGACTGAAAAATATATTGAAGAAGTTAAGGAAAAATCCAATAAGAGAAAAATAAAAAAAAATTCTTAAATATTTCTTGTAACAATATTTTTACTTTTTTTTCTGTATACTATTGAATTATGTTTCATTGTTTATCTAGTACAAATCAGTATCAGATGTTATAAGTAAATAAAACTGTAAAAATTTTTCCTCAGCATATTTTTGCATGAGTTTGTGAAATTTGTCAGTGATAAATTGTTCTATGATTTTATACTAAGGCAGTGTTTTTTAACATTGCCTTTAATATAATCCTTAAGGATTTTATTTATTTTAATTTTAATGTGATCCGTAAAGGATCATATTTTATGAATAAAGGTTAAGACATTTTATTTCCATGGGACCATTTAATAAAAGGTAAAAAAAAGAAAAAAAAAAGATGCCAGTTGTGTAATTTTTTGCAAATGTAATTTCTTTGCTTAAAATTTTATCTATGTATCGTATCTGTTCTCGTGTAGTGTATGAAGTGATTTTGGTAACTAAAATTTAAATATAAATTGACACACAAATAAAATCTATAGCAAAATAATTTTCTACTAATCAATATTCAAGTTAGTGAAATAATTGAATATCCTTAGTTTATTTTTTGAAAAAAAATATTTTGCTGAGTAGTAAAAGGCATAACACAATTTACTTGAGGATTATAGGAGGGAAACCGCCTTCGGCCGCCGCCATGTTTTTAAGCGCGCAGGCCTTCTATATAGATGGCTGTGGTAATTGTTTTAAACGCAGTTTTCCACGGTTAAAAGCAGGAGATTAAAATGTTAAATTCATCACATAATAAATAGGCGATAATGATATTTTTTTATCATTATGACGTCATTCATTTAAATATTTCCTTTATTCATTTCTTATTTTATATTATTTAAAATCGTTTGCTTAGTATCTATTCGATTTGAACTGAAATTTGAGATATAAAATGATTCACTTTCATTTCTATGTGACGCAAATTGTAGCATTTTTATATGAGAACTAATTTTAAATTTAATTCTTGGTTCATTTTTACGTTACAATGAAATGCATATCAACAATATTCTAAGTACAAAAAGTACAAATTTCAGTGACTCTCATGGCCAAATAAAACCTATCATTTTATATAGTTATCTTCATATTCATGTGGTTGTCGATATGAATGTGTGTTTCTGTTTCATACAAAACTATGTGGTTTGTCATAAATTTCCTTAATTTTGGAAAACATTTATTACTACCAACAAAATTAGCACTGTTGCTGTCAAAACCTGTGCTTCCTATTCTATCACGTAATATGGCAAGATCTGTTAACTTTGCTAATCAATGTACAGTAGTAATACAGTAATGCAATTTAGGGTTAAGCTTATATTTTACAATAAAAGAAGTTTGAGCAAATTTAATATAAGACAAATTCGATTATAATATGAATAATGTTATAATACGCTTATGATAGAAATATATAAACTTGCCAATGACTCGAACTGAACTGTGACGAATTTAGAGAGTTATTCACGAAAAATAAATCTTTGTTTAAAAGTAATATATTAAGTTCACCGTAGCGAAGCACGGGCAAACTTGCTAGTATATTATAAATCATTTATATAAATAAATTTTTTATTAATGAAAGTGCCTGTCAAATTGGAGAAAATTATTTTACTGAGGATTAAATTATGTTTTTACTTTTAAAGGTGACAATTACTCTATGATGAATATTTAAAATCATGAAATCTGGTTTCGTATCATATATACATGACATTGCAGTTTGAACAAAAAATGATGTTGTATATTATAAAGTCAAAGGAAATCCTCAATATAACAATTTAAAATGAACTAATAGAAGCTGAGAAATTTAACTGATATTCTTAGACACTGAATCATCAAACAATATTGATTATAATATTCTCAGTGTGTTGCGTACTAATACAAGTATGATTAGCCAAAAATATAATTTAGAGAAATTAATTATTTACATTTGTAAAACATTTTAACTCTGTTCTCATTATTTTGATGTATTTCACTGCCTTTAACTCGACAAAATATTTAGCGTTTTTAAAAAATGTTGCCAGAATTATGACAAACGCTTAGAAATCTTGTCCAAAAATCTTAAAAAAATTAAAACACGCTTTTGAGACACATTATTGTATATATGCAAAATTATAAAAATTGAAAAAATATATAAAGCATAGTACAATGAAAAACAAATTATTTGTTAGATAAAATAATCACTAAAATCCAAACATTTAAATTAATTTTCAACATTTTAACATAGCTAGATTGTTTGGGGATTAAAAAACTATTATTTTTGGCCGGTAATGCTATGTAATCCTCTTAAAAATCTTTTAATGCCCTTTTCAATTTAAGTCAGATAAAATGAACAAAAACTAAACATTTTTTTCTATAAACTATATCCCTTAAAAAATAAAAATTTTATATAATATTTTAATTGAAATGCTCCTTACATTTGTAAATATTTCTATAATGAAAAACGATGTACACTAAGTAAGATACTTCACAATGTTTTGTATGTATTCCCTTTATTTTATACATTATACTCGGCATGATAAGAATTTTTATTTTTCACTACTTGATTTATAAAGCACAATTGCAATGCAGTTAAGAATTAAATAAACATTTAGTTCTTAACTGCATTGCAGTTTGAACAGAAAATGCTGTTATATGATATATATAGTCAAATGAAATCTTCCATATAACAATTTAAAGTGAACTAAATAAACCTGAGATATTTAACTGATATACTTAGGCACTGAATCATCAAACAATATTGTTTTAAACATTCTCGGTGTGTTGCATACTAATTCAAGCATAATTTGTAAAAAATATAACTTAGAGAAATTATTGATTTTCATTTGTAGAAACTTTTAACACTGTTATTATTAATTTGGTGTATTTCAGTACCTTTAACTCGACAAAATATTTAGCACTTTTAGAAAATATAATCAAAATTATGTCAGACACAAATAAATCCTGTCCAACAATCCAAACAAATTAACTCTTTAAGGACGACAAGAGCAGATGATTTTACTACCCTTAAGTCCTAAAGTTTTCAGCAGGTGAAAATGTAAAATGGACTGTCCCATTCTCCTATATGTATGTATATCTATATATATATATATATATGTGTGTGTATATATACATATATACATATATATATACATATATACATATATACATATATATATATATATATATA
>CM063506.1:70038022-70058022 GCA_032207245.1 Pardosa pseudoannulata | reverse complement strand
TAAATTATGTACATACAACATATACAAAAATATATTATAATTCGTTTATATAAATAAAATTTTTTATTAATAAAAGTGCCTCCAAATTCAAGAAAAAGGTGCTTTATTGATGATTAAACTATGTTTCTATATTAAATGTGATAATTATTCAATGATGAATATTTAAAATTAAGAAATCTGGTTTCGTACACATATATATCTATACTTAAACATGCAATTCTTCACTGCATTGCAGTTTGAAAGAAAATGCTGTTGTATTATATATAAAGTCAATGAAATCTTCACAATTTAAAGTAATACTAATAGTAATATAACAATTTAAAGTAAACTAATAATAAATGGTAAATTTATCTGATATTCGTAGAAACTGAATCATCAAACAATATTCGTTAAAATATTCACAGTGTGTTGCATACTAATTCAAGCATAATTTGTATAAAATATAATTTAGAGAAATTAATTATTTACATTTTACAGCATTTTAGCTCTTTTCTCAATATTTTAATGTAATTCACTGCCTTTAACTCGAAAAAATATTTAGCGCTTTTAAAATATATAACCATAATTATGACAAAATCTAATAAATCATGTCCAAAAATCTAAACAAATTAAAGCATGCACCTGTGACCCATTATTGAACCACATAATCAAAATTATAAAAAGAGAAAACAAATATATAAAATGTAGTACAATGAAAAATAAATTATTTGTTAGATAAAATAATCACTAAATTCCAAACTTTTAAATTAATTTTCAGCATTTTAACATAGCTAGATTTTTCATGGATTAAAAAACTATTATTTTTGGCCAATAATACTATGAAATCTTCTTTAAAATTTTCTAATGCCCTTTTCATTTTAAGTCAGAGAAAACGAACAGAAATTAACAATATTTCTTAAATAAATTATATCCCTTAATAAAATAAGAATTAAATATAATTTTTTTAATTGAAATGGTCCTTACATTTGTGAATATTTCTATAATGCAAAACGATGTACAATAAGAAAGATACTTCACAATGTTTTGTAAGTATTTCCATTATCTTATACATTATACTCAGCATGATAAGAATTTTTAGTTTTCAGTATTTGTTTTATCAATGCATATTTTTCTCGAAAGGATTTAAAGAACAATCGTAATGAATGAGTAGTGAAAAATATTTGAAGATATACTTCAGTGCATTATTACAGAAATTATGTAAAGACAAATAGACAATCATATTCTCTGATACAAGTGTCTTTTACATTTGAACTTATTTCATTAATCGTATGTCTAATTTGAGTTTAACGAATTTTATATGAAATTGTATAATTGTAGCATATAAATTACTGTGCCTATAAGATATACAAAAATATATTATAAATCATTTATATAGATAATTTTTTTAATAATGAAAGTGCTTGCCTAATTAGAGAAAATTCCTTTATTGATGATTAAATTATGTTTTTACTTTTAAATGTGACAATTACTCAATGATGAATATTTAAAATCATGAAATATAGTTTCGCATCATATATACATCAAATTGCAGTTTGAACAGAAAATGCTGTTGTATGATATATAAAGTCAAAGGAAATCGTCCATGTAACAATTTAAAATGAACTAATAGAAGCTGAGAAATTTAACTGATATTCTTAGAAACTGAATCATCAAATAATTTTCATTAAAATATTCTCAGTGTGTTCCATACAAATTAAAGTATGATTAGCCAAAAATATACTTTAGAGAAATTAATTATTTACATTTGTACAGAATTTTAATACTGTTCTCCTTATTTTGATGTATTTCACTGCCTATAACTCGACAAAATATTTAGTGCTGTTAAAAATATAACCATAATTATGACAAAATCTAATAAATCATGTCCAAAAATCTAAACAAATTAAAACATGCACCTGTGACCCATTATTGAACAACATAAGCAAAATTATAAACACAAAAAATATATGAAACTTAAAAGTACAATGAAAAACAATTTATTTGTTAGATAAAACAATCACTAAATTCGAAACATTTAAATTCATTTTCAGCATTTTAATATATCTAGATTTATTTGGGGATTAAAAAACTATTATTTTTGTCCGATAACGCTATGTAATCCTCTAAAAGTTTTCTAATGCCCTTTTCATTTTAAGTCACAAAAAACGAACAAAAACTAACAGTATTTCTTCCATAAACTATATCCCTTAATAAAATAAGAATTAAATATATTTTTTAATTGAATAATTCTAGTAAGATGAAGATGCGATCAGGTAATACTTTTTAGCGCGGAGTTTCTTGTAAAGGGCACATGGGCCTTATTAGAAACCTTAAGTGTGATTTGGGGGCACAATTTCATATTTGGCCAATTTTGGTAAAATTTTGCAAGCAAAACAGAGGATTTAGATGAAGTGATGATAGTGATTTAGATGAAGTCCAGTTGCACTTCTTCGTCCCAAGACACAAGACCGAGGACAATCCTAGGCCTGGACAAGTTGGGCCTTTAATGAGTAGACACACTAAGGACCAAACCCAGATAGCAAATTTAGTTTGCTGCAAACTTGCAGCAGTCTTGCTTTGCAAGCCTGCAATCTTGCAGCAAGTTCAGCATGATAAGTCTGCAAGTTTGAAGCAAGACTGACTTCGAAATCTACGCAAACTTCGAAGTCACCATACCTCCAACTTGCAGCAAACTTGACCTATAACTTGCAGCAAACTTGTCAAGCAAGTTACAGTACACTTGTCGTGCAAGTTTGCCGCAAACTTGTCTTATCAAACTTGCTGCAAACTTGTCATGCAAATTACAATACACGTGCATGAAAACGAAAACCTTGCTTAATGAATTAATAGAATTAACACATCTATTTAATTTATTAGAAATTTTAGATAGTTGCAAATGATAGAGAAATGCTACTTTAAAAAATAACCACACTTGAATAATTAAAATAATAAATGCTTTTTAAAAGATCCATAGCATCTTGCGGAATGGCGTGTCTGCCATGTAGTCATTCTTGTCTTTGGCCGGGAAACGTTTGCACATGCGATCATTATCTTAACTCTCATGCAATGATGGGAATTTTCTCCTGCTACAAGTTTGTCATAACAAGATTGCCACAGTTTTGCAGCAAAATTGCGCTGCAAAGGAGTGTTCGCTAATGTTCCGTCTAACTTGCAGGAGTTTTGCTGCAAGTTTGTTGCGTCAAATTTGTTATGATAAGATATTATCCAGAAAAAATCAAACTTGCTGCAAGTATGCATGCTATCCAGGAATATGCTTTGGAACTAAAGTGGTGGCGGTGGTGGGGTCTTTAAAATGTCGCCGTAATTCCTTGGGATATGTTTAGCTCCTCAGGAATCTTAGTTTAGAAACAGAGATTGGCACCGTGGGAAATGGCTTCGAAGTCGGGTCATTGCTCAGAGCAGTTTAATTTAGATTAGTTTACATTTTTAGTCATTTAATCAATTAAAATTGTTGAAAATTCCAGTGCTATAAAATACATTTCAGGATATCCTGACTATTTACACATTTTAAAAGTAAGAAAAAGGTGAGAAAGTAGAAAATCAAAATAGAAACAAAAACAGCCTTGTAAAACCGAACGGTCGAATGTTAAACTATAACCTTGGTCACATCTTAATCTGCCCGGCATGACACAATTTGGGTTCTATGAACGAATGGAAATTGCATTGATGAGTATAGATAAGACCTTTATACCGACAACAAAACTTAGTAATTTTATTTAAGAGAAAAAAAAACGAAAAATGATTAAAGTGCAATAATATCTCTGGAAAAAATAAGACATTAAAGTTACAACTTTGCCTTAGTCACTACATCAGATTAAAAGCACGTCTCTAGCTGGAGTGTCCAGCACATCTCCTTTTCACTTTCTTTCACTAGGAAACTTCGGCACGAGTAGTTGTATATCTCTCCCTTCTTTTGATCTTCGTCCTTAGGATTATTGAAATGTTTTACCCTTGTCGCTAGGCTAACACAGAAAATGATCTCCACATTGAATTTTACAGATTCTAAATCCACCTATTTTCCTCCCCACAATCGCATTGTTCGGCACACCCCAAAGTTCGAATGTCAAAGACGATCATTACCAGGAAATATGATGCCTCTTCTATTCACCTCGAAAGTGTATGGATAACGCCCTATTGTCCATATAAAACACTCACTACGGTTTCGCCGACATTGATGGCTATGTCACTTACACGACCTATCTCGAGTTTGAAATCTACTGTCATAAAAAAGATTTCAAAATCTTAAAAGCGTGTTTGAAAGTTAAGGTTTTTATAAGACTATTTATTTTACAGTTGCATAAAATAGTAAAACTTAAAATAAGCAAAATGCTGTTGTATCCCAAACAATTTATTATTGATCCTGAACACTCATCAGTGTCAGTTTATTTGAATTAATATCGATAAATAGCAATAATTAAAAAATGACCTAATAACAAACTACAATTAATAATATAATAGGAATAAATTTTTAGAAATAACAATTATTTAGGAACAATTCAAAACAAGACTTTTCATCAATCTTTGGACGGATATTAAGACCAGCTCTATCAACGCTAATCTCGGAAGTTAATGCAAAATTGGATTTGAGAGACCTGTTCTGTACTGATTTTTAATGAATTTCACTGAAAAGGGAAAAAAACGCAGCTATAGAAATTTTATTCCAAAAATCTTTCGTGTGGGGCACTCACAGTTATGGTTGCAGTGACAAAATTTCGACTCACTTAATGGTTATATGTATGTATATGTATATATATATAAATATTTTGTCATTATATTAGTAAATATGACAGGAAACATATTTACTTTCATATAAAGCCCCTTTTTCATTTTTGGTCATTACTATAATTAGCATTAAAATTATCAACTAACCAATTTTTCTCATTTTAACTCATGTTTAAAGAATTACTTTTTTTTAGTTATTCTAAAAAAAGTTTAATGCAACAACAATTAAAATTATTGGAGGCAGCATTTGTGGTTTAATTAACAAGACTTTTTCAAATTTACTTTTATATTATAAATTGTAATTTAATACAAATGAATATTAACAACAAAAAAAAGGATTGATTTTTTTCACAATATTCCGGTAATATGGAGCATATTATAAATTAATTGATAATTAATAACGTTAATAGAAAAAAACAATATATGCTAATAAAAAAACGAAAATTCAATATAATAAAAATATATATAATGATTACTCTCCATGTTGTATACGAAAAAAAACAAAAGGAAACAAAGTCGAGTAGTGAGTTTTAAAATTATTGTTCTTAAGTTTAAAAAAAACATGAAGGAAAACGTAAGGCATTTTATTAGAAACTGGCATAATAAATAAGATGATCCTGCTTTATCATCTAATTTGAAAGCAGTAAAATATGCATCAAAAAATGTAAACCATACTTTAAATAGAAATTTTTAATAGTTAATAATTATTGGTGCTAACAGTGTTTTATAAAAGATAGTACATCTATGGAGTAGATTTTTTGAAAGGTTTACCTTGAATAACTATCAATATTTATTCATGTATCGGCCGGCTATAGAAAGTAATAAACTTATTCCTTGCATAAAGCACACTTTGCGTTTTTGCCCGAGTTCACATTATGATCGAGTAAATAGGTGAACTATTATTTCCTACTAAAGCTCCGCACTATTATATTACATTTTTTATATACAAAGGCTTAGATAAAGAAGACGCATGAAGCTAGCTAAGACATATTCATGCAAAGACTTGTACTCTGTATTCAGAAATGCTGATGAATAGGATATCTTGGTTCGAGTCTTAGAAAAAAAATACTGATACTCCCTTCTGTTGTAGCATGAAAGGAATCAGGCAGAGGTTATTTTAACATGCGCTTGTTCTGTCCTTTCTTCGGAAAGAAAAGTAAATAAAAAAGACGGAAGATGATACTCTGAAACTTTGATTAGTACACAGGGCAAGATACATAAATACTCTTGTCATCAATAAATATATTCAAGTGAATTTGCTTGGCATCGTTTTAAGTAATGATATTAAATATAATATCATTATATATTAAAACTTACTGATTTGTTGTAGTGAATGTTTTTCTTTAAGTATATATATATATATATATATATATATATATATATATATATATATATATATATATATATATATATATATATATATATATATATATATATATATATATATATATATATATATATATATATATATATATATATATATATATATATATATATATATATATATATATATATATATGTATATATATATATATGTATATATATATATGTATATATATGTATATATATATATATATATATATATATATATATATATATATATATATATATATATATATATATATATATATATATATATATATATATATATATATATATATATATATATATATATATATATATATATATATATATATATATATATATATATATATATATATATATATATATATAATACACGTTTGTTGTATGTTTATCTGTTCCTTTATAACTCAAGATCCAGATAACCAAATAACTTCAAATTTCGTACACGTACACAAAATTACACAGGGAAGGTTCTTAAACAGGTTTCGTTACATCCAAACCTTACTCTGGCTTCCTCCAGCCAAACGTAGTGCTCCATGTGCTTGTTCTGAGCAGTGTGATAATGAATCAAAAAAAGAAATAAGAGATTTGAAAAAAAATTTTCAATTTTACAACTCCTCTTCAACCTCAAAATACAGAATCAAAATTAAATTAATTTTACAATTTACACTAAATCACAAATTTGTGATGAAAATCACACTCAGTTTATTTAATTTGTGATTAAGTGAATGTTTCAGTCTATTTAGTATGAATGTTATGTGTTTCCTTTGTGTTTTCTTTGTTAATTCAATTAGATTTTAAATATTCAATTTTTGTAAAATTTTTCCTCAAAATGTTGTTTTTGTTTATGTATCAATTTGTTGAGTTACGATCCCCTCGCCAGATTTCAAACACCACGCTGCAAGCACGCCACGCACGCAAGCTGCAAGCATGCCAATTTCGCCAAATGTGGTTGAAGCACCAACAAGATCCATGATTAGAAACAGGAGAGTGGGCTAAGAAGAGGAGTTGAAAAAAGGAAATCATGCAAGTAGGTCATTGAGAGTGGTCTTAAATGTTTTTGTGGTGATAATGAGATGATGAGGATGTAAGTAAAAGTATTAGTCATATATGTGTAGGGTGTGAGAGGGGGACGGTGGTAGGACCCCCCATCTTCCCTCCAGACTCAAGTTTGTTGTACCTCACCTCCAGCAATCATCTGGAGCATCATGGGGAAGGTTCTTAAACAAATTTTGTTCCATCACAACCTCACTCTGGCCTCCTCCAGCCAAAGTATTGCTCCATATGCCGGTTCTGAGCTTTGGGTACACTTTAGAGAAAACTTTACTAAAGAAAAGTGGTAAGTAAACGAAATACTTCTTTATTATATATACTTTACTGCAAGCAAATACTGCAACAAATATCACATTCAGCAAAACTTAAAGGATCAGGACTGTCTTTCTCACGGAACAATTCTGGCAAGCAGAAATGATGTGGTTGAGAAGCTCAATGTCACCATTCAGAAACAGCTTCCAGGGCAATAATATGCCTACAAGTCCATAGACTATATCCTTAATGATGATGAAGCAGTTCAATATCCCTTTGAGTTCTTAAATTCCATCCAGACTCCTGATTCGTAAGATCACAACTTGATTTTAAAAGTTGGTGCTCCAATAATCCTGATCCGAAAAATTGATGCACCCAGGTTGTGTAATAGCAAAAGTTTAATTGTGAGAAAGCTGATGCAACATGTCATTCAAGCCACAGTACTTACAGAGTGTGATAAGAGTGAGGATGTCTCCATTCCAAGAATACCTATTATTTCCTCTGACAACACAATGCAATTTAAAAGAATAAGTTCCCTATGAAACTGTGCTTTGTCATGAGAATCAACAAGTCACAGGGTCAGTCTCTAGGGATTGCTGGTATAGACTTGCAGACACCATGCTTTTCTCTTGTTGTATGTGGCCTGCTTCACAATGGGCAAAGAGGAAAATCTTTTGTACATACTCCAAATAGAACTGCCAAAAATGTTGTCTATTACATTACTTTAAGGTAAATGTACACTTTTATTGCATACAAATAAACAGTTTTATTTGCTTCTACAGAAAACCTTATTTTAAATCCGGGCAAATCCGGGTACTTGCAGCTAGTATATACACTCATGTCCATAAATTAAGGATAATTCAGAATCACACAGAAATTGAGCTCTAAAATAAAAATTTCACCTGTAGAATTATCACACACATCTTGAAGAATAATATGCAAATTACAGGAAACCACCAGATGGCGCGGATAGTACGCCACAATGACGAGAGTGTATGAAAGGGGTATATAAGGAATGGTAGCAAAGAAGTAAAATTGTTCACAAGCGCTTTAAAAGCCTTTCAGTGCAATAACCGCATAGTTATGGCACAAAGGAAGCATTTGGATGATTTTTTACGTGGTAGAATTATCGGACGACTGGAATGTGGACGTACCCAGCTGGAAGTATCCGAGGAACTTGGAATCGCCCAGAGTGTCATCTCCAGGCTTTGGCAACGATTCAAACATGATGGTAATGTGAGTAGATGTTACAGCACAGGTCGACCCCGAGTTACTACGCCAAATAATGACCGGTATTTTTCAGTTACTGCCAAAAGAAACAGACGGAGCACAGTACCAGACCTGTCTCGTCAGCTCTCTTCGGCTACCAGTACGACAGTTTCAAGGCAGACCGTGTACAGACGCTTAGGGAACATTGGTCTATATGCTCGTAGGCCTGTCAGATGTGTTCCCCTTACCGCAACTCACTGTCGCCTGCGATTGTGCTGGGCTAGAGAGCATGCATTGTGGACACCGCAACAGTGGTCTTGTGTGATGTTTTCCGACGAGTCCAGGTTCAGTTTACATTCTGATTCTCGCCGGACTTTCATATGAAGAGAGCCAGGTACCCGTTACCACCAAGAGAACACCATTGAACGACACCGTTACGGTGGTGCAGGATGGCTCGTTTGGGGAGGAATTATTCTTGGTTCCAGAACTGACCTGCATGTTCAGAGTGTAACAATGACAGGCCACATCTATCGGGATGTCATTCTGGAACAACATGTACGTTTGTTTCGGGGCGCCATGGGTCCTGAATTTCTGTATATGGATGACAACGCCCGACCTCACCGTGCAAACATTGTAGACGAATGCCTTCAATCGGAGGATATCACCCGTATGGATTGGCCAGCATACTCACCGGACTTGAATCCAATAGAGCATGTGTGGGACATGCTTGGCCGACGAATTGCAGCCCGTCAACCCCCTCCCAACTGTCTATCGGAACTTCGGAGGGCATTGCTTGATGAGTGGTGTAATTTTCCCCAAGATCAGATGGATAATCTGATACTTAGCATGCGTAGGCGTTGTAACGCTTGTATTGCATCGTCCGGGAGATATACCCCGTATTAACCATCATACTAACCATGTTATACTGTTTCTGTAAATAGGTTCTTTTTTGAAATATGCTCCAGGGAGTAAAAATCGCAATTTTTATTAATTATGTCAAACATATAGCATCTTTTTTGCTCTTTACCTTTTGTTTAATAAATATACTTTACAAATAAGTCAAATTTGTTTTGCTTTTGTCTCTTTCATTGCCTGAACTTCATTATCCTTAATTTATGGACATGAGTGTAATTGGGCACTGTCGCATAGGGACTCATAAATAACTCCACAAAGGTACATTCTTATTTAGTGTCAAGTGCGGAGACGGGATTCTAATCTGGGAATGGGATCAGAACCCCGTCCGAGACTACCGTACAAGACAACAATATCCGTTGAATATAAATTTAGGGTCCTCTCTCCTTTACAGAAGATGCGATCAGGTCAGATTTAGATCCCGGACGTTTTAATTCTTGTATGAATGAATCAATTATATTACTGGTCTAAATCGCCTCATCACATATGTGCTACTGTTTGTTTTTATTTTTTATATCTCTATCCGGTGTTTGGATAATGTCTGTATCGCCTGCTGCATTGGAAAAAAATATATATCAAATGTGTGCAAATTGGTTTTAGCTGCTTTTTCTCAAAATTATTATATTGTGCCTTGAGCGCAACATTATTTGAAAACTAAGATATGCACACTTTTAAAACTTCGGATTTTTGTGTACATGATAATACAGCATAATCTCAGCTTATTTTTAATATATTATTGCTGAAAATTTTTCATCTTTTAGGATTTTCCAGAATTATTTTCATTTTATAACACAAACTAAAAATAAATATTTTTATATAATCGGTTTTCTGGAATTGTTTAGAGTAACTGTTTGAGAAGACATATTCTATAATTTTAGTGTATTTGTGTAATAAAATTTATATAAATGAAACTACAGTCTCTTTATATAAAAGTGACAATATGTAAAACATCGTGCATTATTTTTATATAAAACGTTTCCACTACACTCTCAACTTACTATTTGTATATAATGTTTAATAACGTTTGATATTATTTATCCTGAAAAAATTATTTAAATTAATAAATTATAAAAAGAGTAACAAAGGACTGGAGTTGGTAAAAAAAATCGGATAAAAGGAAATATGCGAAATATATGAATAATAATTTTCAGTTTTATAACCTGCAATCCATCCCCATCTATCCAGGAAAAAAAGTCACAATTTTCTCTGTATGAAGCCGAGCATTGTCATGCAGAATGATATTGGTGCTCTGCAAAATTTTTCTCATACCCAGGCATTCCTTCTAAATGTGCAGCATAGTCGTATGCGCAAATACTGTCTGTTGGCCAGATCACGAATTGTTTGGCTTTGATTACTGTCCATTAGTGTGGCAACATAACACACTTCTGCTTCGCTGACACTAGGACAACGTGGCCGATGCATGTCTGCCTCATTTTGGTGCCCTTCACCGAAGGCTTTTAGCTATCTTGGTATAGTTCTTTAATTCAATGCAGATTCCATGCAAGCCTCTTGAAACCTTGGAAGACATGGTCGTGCTGTACGACCTCAGGCACATTGTATTCCGGCACATTGTATTAATCTGATACTCAGCATGCGTAGGCGTTGTAACGTTTGTATTGCATCGTCCGGGAGACATACTCCGTATTAACCATCATACTAACCATGTTATACTGTTTTCTGTAAATAGGTTCTTTTTTGAAATTTGCTCCAGGGAGTAAAAATCGCAATTTTTATTAATTATGTCAAACATATAGCATCTGTTTTGCTCTTTACCTTTTGTTTAATAAATAGACTTTACAAATAAGTCAAATTTGTTTTGCTTTTGTCTCTTTCATTGCCTGAACTTCATTATCCTTAATTTATGGACATGAGTGTATATATAATACACACACCGGGTGGGCTAAAAGAAACGTCTCCTATATATGAGTCCCTATTGGCCGAACAGTTAAATTAATCGAAATGAAAGTTTGGATATAGTTATTTGAATGTATGGGGTCCTGATTGGGATGATTTAAAATAATAAAATTCTCACAGTTACGCTTACAGTGAAAAAATGTCGAAATTTTCGAATGTCAACATCCACTTTTTAAGTGTGCAAATTGATCAGAGCATGGAAAAACCTTAAAATCGTTTGAACGAGAGGCGTATGACGTAAATTGGCGGCTTAAACATTTTTAAAGAAGTGCATCGTAAAGAACTAATCACAATAAAAGGGAAGGTGTATTGATGCATTTTTCATAATTCCCTGGGATAGGCAGTAAAAGCATTAATCACAGAACACTCTTGCAGAGTACTGCTTGTGATAAGCAGCATGGGAAGATTGTTTCTTTATGTTCTTACTCATCCGTCTCGTTTAATGCGAAGATGACGACACTTTCAGTAAACAAGGAGGTGAATTTACTAAGCTGTTTTATCTGAGTGAAGAAAATATTACCGGAACAGGTCGAGTTTATCGTTGAAATTATGAGTTAAAACGAGACCCATGTTCCGTAAAAAGTGCACGTAATTTGGTAAAGAAATTTGAAGAAATGGGATGCACATGTTATAGACCGGACGACTCCGTGTTTCTGTTGAAGTTGTTGAGGAAGTGCATAATACGATCACTACAGATCCCTTGCATACAGCAAGCAGTGTTCCCCGCAATTCGAAATTACCGAAAACCACAGTTCTCCAAATTCTGTTTCCTGTTCGGCGGATTTCCCTTATCGATTTCAGCACTTACAGGTGTTGGAACTTAGAGAAAACCAACATCCTGTAGACTTTTCAAATTTTTTCCTCATCAGATATGATGAAGATAGCAGGTTGCCGTTGCCAATATTATGGATGGATGAGGCACGTTTCACCCTGACAGGGAACGTAAACTCCAAAAACTGCATTCATTGGGCGGAAGAAAATCCCAACGATGGGGCACCAGTGCCTTTATACGACAGATGCTTGACTCTGTTGCGCATCGTCGCAGGGACATTCACTTTGGGTTCCTACATCTTTGAAGAAGTTACATCCGGTGGTATGCAAGCATGTTACGCCACAGCTAATCAATATAAAGCAAAGTTGGAATATTACACAATTCCAGAATTGCATCATCGAAATGTCATTAATGACATTGTGTGGATGCAAGACTGTGCTCTTCCACACATTGCCAAAAGTGTTCTATAAGTGCTGCAACAGCACTTTGATAGAGTCATCGCGCGCAACTTTGCAGTTTCGTGGCCACCTCGTTCCCCCAACTCACTTTGATGAATTTCTGGTTCTGGAGTTATCTGCAATCTAAGGTGTACACATCAAATCCCGGAAATTGTCAAACTTGAAAGATGAAATAAAAAAGGGAAGTTCTACAAATTCCCCCCTGCCATAATAAGTTCATCAATGTTATCTATAATCTTTCTCATACAATGCGCTTATCGTCTGAAAAGGTAGTAAAAGTCTTTTTCCTCTCTTCTCTTTTGTTATCATTGGTTATTTACGATGATTTTCTTTGCACAGAAAAAAAGTGGGTGTTGCCATTCGAAAATTTCGAAATTTTGTCACTGAAACCGTAACTGTGAGAGGTTTATTGTACTAAATCATCACAATCTGCGCGTGATACATTAAAATAACTGTATCCAAACTTTAATTTCGATTAGTTTAACTGTTCGGCCAATAGGGACTCATTCAGAAATCGCTAAAAATTTTTATGTTTTCTGAGAACGAGTTTCCATTTTGAGAGTAGGTAGAGAGCAATCTTATAAACATTATAAAAAAATTCCAAGTTATTTCTCTTATTTATGTATTTTCCATTTGGGTCGTCACTTTAAGATTTTTCGAGCAGTGCCCAGCAATTTAATTTTTATGCAGGTACATCAACTGAAATAATGACAAATTGATTTATCTTACTTTTACAGTATTTATTGTACATGTTAATACCAAAGTAACCTTTTTCCCTAATTTTTGTTTTTTTTAAATGGCATCATAAAATGTTTAAAATTATAGCTGTACAATAAGGTGACATGCTGTAGTACTCAAAGTTGTTTAAAATTCATATATATTTTATTCTGTGCATATTAACTTTGTTTTAAAATAGGCATACATATGCAAACAATAGAAATGAATTCTTTAATTATTATATGTATTTATATGTATGTATATATAAATATTTTTCATTTTATTAGTAAAACTGATAGGTAATATCATTACCTTCATATAAAGTCCTTTTTATGTTTGGTCATTACTATAATTTTATTTTAGCATTAAAACTATCAACTAACCATTTTTTTAGTCATGTTTAAAATAATACTTTTCTTTAGCTGTTCTAAAACATTGTTTAATACACTAACAATTACAAAATATTGGAGTAGTATTTGCGGTTTAATTAACACAACTTTTTCAAATTTACATATATTATAAATTGTAATTAAACATAAATGCATATTAACAAGAATAAATGATTTTTTTCACAATATTCCCGTTGTAGATAGCAAATAATAAATTAATTGATAGTTAATAATGTTAATAGAAATGGTATATGCAAATAAAAAACGAAAAATTCAATATAAAAAATAATGATTACTCTCTATATTGTATACAAACTAAAAAAAAAAATAAATAAAAAATAAAAAAAACTTAAGTTGTGAGTTTGCAATTACTATTTTTAGATTTTAAAAAATGCATGAAGGAAAATGCACGGTTTTTTTTATTAGAAATTGTTATAATAAATAAGTTGATAACGAAGAGAGCTTGGAACTAATTTGAAAAATTACATTTGGTATCTTCTAAATACGGTGAACTCTAATAAGAGGCATCTCTAGAGAATATCAGTAGTCAATTCTATTTTAACTCAAACATGCACTATTTTTTTTAAATTTACGAAATCGTATATTTGCATTAAATGCTATACTCATATGCAAAATTATCTTTATATGCATATATTCTTGAATACCTCAGAAACTATGAATTTTAAATTTATGAATTTTTCTGAAATAATAAATAACATTATAAGACATAAATACAAAAGCAAAAGTTAAGTTTATTGCATTATATATATATATATATATATATATATATATATATATATATATATATATATATATATATATATATATATATATATATATATATATATATATATATATATATATATATATATATATATATATATATATATATATATATATATATATATATATATATAATTGATGCATGAAACAGTAAAAATAGAAAAAAGGTGCAAAGAAAAACCATAAAAATGGTGTAACTCTAATAAAATGAAGCTTTACGAATATAGAATGTAATCTCTCCTGACGTGTATAAACAAGCCATGAAGTGACTGTGATAATTTTAATTGAAATAACATCATTAACCACATGTGGTTATTTCAGCGCCACTCGTCCAGCAATTCCGCATTCACAGCATTTAAATTTCTAAATAGAATATGTCAACATGAAATGTCTCTTCCAAGGTAATCCCATGAGTTCTGTATTGTGTTAATATCATGATATTTTGCTGTCCCCGGTAACCGCAATATCTGCATTTTCAAGAATTTCACCAACAGATTTTTTTCGGTGTGGAAGAGCATTATTGTCCACAAATAGAAGTTACATTCATATGTACCTCTCAAAAGTCTTACTAATGCTCGAAGGCCTTATCGCTATATCTCTGTGTGGGCAAAGATCCACTGTTGAAAACGTGTGGAAGCGTACGTACGTCGATCATTATTTCTCTCCATCCCACTACTAAGACCAAAATGGTCATGTCAGAAAAATATTTTAAGGATAGTTTTGTCTTAATGACTCCCTGCATATGTGAAAATGCTTAGAATAATTAAAACTCAACTCATCAATAAAGAGAACATGGATTCACTGATGTATCATAATCACTCCAGTTTAAATGTCTTTTTATCGACCGATCACTTAAATTAATCCTTCTTGTTCTGTGAAGACAGCAAAACACATAATCATAGCTTTCATGTATAAAAGAATTTTCATTATGACTTATGTACAAGGTTTGTTGCGGTATAGCAGTTTCAGTCTCTAATGCAGGATCTGGAAGTTAGCTGGCGATCAGTAGACTTCTGCTAGTTATTGCCATAAACCAATGTTCAGAAGCTGTTGTCATTCGTTTTTAGTTACATGAAGGTTTTTCACCTCACCAATACTTTTGTACCAACTAAAAGTTATGATGAGCTATATTGCATATTTAAGTCGATGGACATTTATACATGTAATCTTAAACCTCTCTGAACAGTCATAAAACCATTCCTTATCTTTTATCAGACATTTTGATAATTTCATCTCAATTACTGTTAACATGTATGAGGCTTGATTCAATATATATATTAATCAATTAATCTACAAAACTTTCTCACATTGAATCACCTCATTAGAAAGTGGTGATTGATATGTTTTTTAACATGGGAATTCAGTTTCTCTACAAATGTTTCGTATTTCAAGTATGTTTATTTATATCCATAGAATTAACTTTTGGTTATCAGACATGATCAAAATATTTCCAAAAAATAATTTGTACCTAACAAAAATTCAGATTATTATACAAATTTAAATTTATTTTTTGTTGGAAGATGTAAAACTTAAATTAATTTATATTAATTTATTTGAAATTATGCTGAAATATTATAATCTCTATATAAGTTTTTAATAAGCAGAAACGAAAATTTGTTAAAATTATATTAATACTTATAAAATATAAACAATAGAGCAAGAAAAATTCGTAAACAAAAAAATTTGAAATTTGTAAAACTTTCATTAAAATTAAAATTATTTTTTGCAGACTTTTTTTTACACAAAACATACATAAACGTTTTATTTAATATTTTAATGTTTTGTTTAACTTTGAAAAAATTAAATTTATTTTTAGCTAACCTATTCATAACCTATAATGAAAATTGTTTAAGAACTTTGAATTTATTTTTAATTATTTTTATGGAATTATGAATATTGTTTGCAAAGGAACTATGTATAAGATAAAATGAAAATGAAAAAAAGATTTTCATGGAGATTTTGCTCGTTTGAAAAGGAAATTAATTTGACGTTTTATACTTAAGAGAAAATTGTTTATATGTTGTTCCTTCACTGTGATAATTTTCTGTTGATACGTAAAATGTTTAACTTTTTTATTTTCTTTAAATTTGTATAAAATAGTTTTTTGAGAGACTCAAATAATTGAAACGTTTAACGAAAAAGTTTTGGAAAATATCAATTTTAATATTTCTTTTTAAAGAATTCTAGTTGTTGCTTAAAGACAACCTATAGCCATAAAAAATACAATATTTTTCACAAGAAATTTTACTTGAAAGAAATAAAAATTAACTAGATGGTCTCTAATTAAATATTGTTTTACATTAATCGTTATTATTAAACCTTATGTTTTCAAATGTAGGGTATTTTACTTTACGGTTTCGCTTCAGTTTATATAAATTATATTTTTTAAGGAAACATTTAAAACATGTAACAAAAATTATTACATCATTTAAATGTTACTTGTGAGAAATTATGAATCTTGCTTTTAAACACGCTCTAACTAAATTAAAAGGAATAAAGAACACTTTTTCAACAAGATTCTCCTTGACAAAAACATAAATTAACTTGACGATCTCTAATTAATGATGAGAAGAATTGTTTTATGTTTCTCCTTAATCTTTGAACCTTTTGTTTTTATACACTGAGGATACTTTGTAGCAAATTTTATGGACTCATTTCTCAGTATGTCACCCGGAATTTTATGTGTGTTTTGAACTATTCATTTTGTTGGGACAGGTTCCATGTATCTTAAATTGATAGTTCAACACATCATTTGGACTAGAAAGGGATGACAATATTTATTAGAAATATATTGAAGAATACAAAGAAAAATAGATTACTTCAACATATTTTTTTTTTAAATTTAGACAAAGAATTTTTATAATCTATAATTTGATAAAACATTTTAGTGTATACGCTGTGATTTCAAATAATTTTTTTACTTTAAAATTTTGGATAAAAATTGCGAACGTAATGCATTTTAGTATTCATTAAGAAGTTAATTTTCGGCAAAGCAATTTGCTTTAAACTGCACAATTAATTAAAATTTTGTAAATTATAATGTTCCAAATTCTTACTATTTATTAAACACCTGAATTTTTCTCCAAATCTTTCCTAAAAATGGTTAAATTTATTATAAAAGATTGAGCATGTATTTTTAGAGATATCTGTTATTATTATTGATATGAGTACTTTGCTGATATATTTTTATATATAAATATATATATATATATATATATATATATATATATATATATATATATATATATAAAATTACATATAGATACATGTGTATATATATTATATATATGTATATATATATATATATATATATATATATACTATACATATACATATATATATATATATATATATATATATATATACATTACATATATATATATATACATATATATATACATATATATATATATATATATATATATATATATATATATATATATATATATATATATATATATATATATATATATATATGTATATATATATATATATATATATATAGATATATATATATATATATATATATATATATATATATATATATATATATATATATATATATATATATATATATATATATATATATATATATATATATATATATATATATATATATATATATATATATATATATATATATATATATATATATATATATATATATATATATATATATATATATATATATATATATATATATATATATATATATATATATATATATATATATATATATATATATATATATATATATATATATATATATATAGCTTAAACCTGTGGAATGTAATACCTGTTTTCATAATTTTATTCATAAAAACTAAACACCTGAAGTCGAAATTTATGTATAGGGTTATCAGAGATGTAATTAAAAACAAATATCTGAATTCAGTATAAAAATCTGAAATCAGCATAAAAAATATCTATATAGAAAAGTCTTAGAATTTTGAAATAAGGAAAGTGAAAATTACAGAACATGCAGAAAAGTGACTTGAAGTTTTCATTTCTTTAACAATCATCTATAAATAAAATAATACTTCGGTTATCTATACATTTAAAATCGTTGCTTTTAAATACCCTCTAACTAAATTAAAAAGAATAAAGAACGTTTTTTCAACAAGATTCTCCTTGACTAAAACATAAATTAACTTGACGATCTCTAATTAATGATGAGAAGAATTGTTTTATGTTTCTCCTTAATCTTTGAACCTTTTGTTTTTATACACTGAAGATACTTTGTAGCAGATTTTATGGACTCATTTCTCAGTATGTCACCCGGAATTTTATGTGTGTTTTGAACGATTCATTTTATTGGGACAGGTTCCATGTATCTCAAATTGATAGTTCAACACATCATTTGGACTAGAATGGGATGACAGTATTTATTAGAAATATATTGAAGAATACAAGGAAAATAGATGACTTCAACATGATTAAAATAAAAATTTTAGAAAGAAAATATTTATAATTTATAATTTGATAAAACATTTTAGTGGATATTTTGTGATTTCAAATATTTTTTTTTTAAATTTTGAATAAAAATTGTGAACGTAATTATTTTATTATTCATTAAGAAGTTAATTTTCGGCAAAGCAATTTGCTTTAAATTGCACATTTAATTAATATTTTATAAACTATGTTATTCCAAATTCTTACTATTTATTAAACACTTAAGATTATTTGAACTTTTTTCTAAAAATGATTAAAGTATATTATAAAAGACTGAGCATGTATTTTTAGATATGTCTATTATCATTATCGATATGACTGCATTGCTGATATATATATATATATATATATATATATATATATATATATAAATATATATATATATATATATATATATATATATATATATATATATATATATATATATATATATATGTATATATATATATATATATATATATATATATATATATATATATATATATATATATATATATATATATATATATATATATATATATATATATATATATATATATATATATATATATATATATATATATATATATATATATATATGTATATATATATCTTCAAACTGCGAAATCTAACATCTGTTTCATAATTTTATTCATACAATAAAAACTAAACACAAAAAGTCTAAATCCAAGTATAGGATTATCAAAGGCATAGTTAAAAACAAATACCTGAATTCAGTATAAAAATCTGAAATCAGCATAAAAGTATTTATATAGAAATGTCTGAGAATTATGAAATAAGGAAAGTGAAAATTACTGGACATGCAGAAAAGTCACTTAAAGTTTTCATATCTTTAACAATCTTATATATGATTCCGATTATCTATACATTCAAAATCTTGCTTTTAAACACCCTCTAACTAAATTAAAAAGGATAAAGAACTTTTTTTCAATAAGATTCTCCTTGACAAAAACATAAATTAATTTGACGATCTCTAATTAATGAAGAGAAGAATTTTTTTAT
>CM063506.1:70008022-70035522 GCA_032207245.1 Pardosa pseudoannulata | reverse complement strand
ATGCAGAAAAGCAATTTAAAGTTTTCATTTCTTTAACAATCATCTATAAATAAAATAATATTTCGATTACTATGCATTGAAAACAACCATATAAAACTAAAGTATAAATAAAACATTCAACTGTATTTGAATACTTATTATACAGCTTTAAAAACATTGCATTTCGCAGTAAAAATGTAGCCAATTTAAAATCCTCTTACTTCAAGATTAATTTTTAAATTTACCCATAAGTCCCATTGCTAATTTCATGAACAGTTTAATTTTATACGTTATGGATACCTGATTAATAATTTATAATTCATATTTTGATTATAGAAATAAAGCATTTCAGTGAGAAACAAACATAGTAAAAGCATTTAAAAAATAATTGCAGCATGCATAATTCCTCTTTCCAGAAATAAGAGGTCGAAGACAGTTATACAATAACTGTTTGTTACTTTTCAGTTAGATTAACTAAGAAAATAATTTAATAGTTGTTTCAGTTTAAATAATTTATTTCTGGCTCTAGAATTGACGTTTAAAAAAGGTAACTGTTCCCATAAATTTATAATTGCATTATAAAAAAGTTATTATATTTTAAAATATTAAAGATTCAGCTTTTAAATTTTGCATGCATACGCAGAAAGGGTTGTCAATAAATTTAAGGCAATAAAAATATTTAGTCTATTTATAGAGTATTGTGTCCTTTAAAAATTTCAGATTAAAAATCAAAGACAGCTCATGTAAGGCAAGGAGTATAGAGACAAAGTACACAAACATGTGATTTGCTGCCTTGAGCAAGACGCCTTTCTAATCGGAGAAAACTCTGAAAAAAAAAAGACATAGAAAATTGATTTTACTTACGATGGCTTTAAAAGTTATGCTATATTTCAGAACGAAAATTTTAGTTTTTAGTGTTAATAGGATTGTTTTTCTAAATAACAACATTAAATTGATTGAAATAACTCAAATATTTTTGAAAATAGTTTTTAAATTACAGCTTATACACTATATGAATAGTATTGAAAATCAAAAGATAATTTTGATCTACCCTTTCTCTAAAAATATATTCCATATAAAATTTTATGGAACTGATATTGATTGAACTCTTTGAATTGAAACTGAATCAAAATAGCATATATATTTTAGAAATAAAAGTATTTTTCAATGTGGATATATTATAAAAATACTCGGGATGAAATTTTGATTAGTAGTATAGTATGTATAAAATTTAAAATATTTTCTGTATGTTGATTTAAAAAAAATAATGCTCTATGTTTCCTTTTCAAAAGCGTAAGTCGGAAATTTATTTGATACTTTATATGAGAAATTAAGAAGAAAATTAATACATATTTTACATATACAAAATTTCTCTTATGTATATTAAAAATGAAATTTTACCAGAGAAATACGTACAGAAAATACTGTACAGTTAAAAATGAATTAAAATTTTATACTATATTTAAGAACGAATATTTTAAATTTATGTGTTAATAAGATTATTTTTTTTAAATAACTATATTAAATAAATTGAAATCCTTCAAATTTTTTGAAAAGAATTATAAAATTTTAGCTTATATACTATATGAATAGTATTAAAAATCAAAAGAGAATTTTGATCTACCCTTTCTCTAAAAATATATTCCATATAAAATTTTATGGAACTGATATTGATTGATTTCTTTGAATTGAAACTGAATCAAAATAGTATATATATTTTAGAAATAAAAGTATTTTTCAATGTGGATATATTATAAAAATACCCGGGATGAAATTTCGATTAGTAGCATAGTATGTATAAAATTTAAAATATTTTCTGTATGTTGCTTTTAAAAAAGTAAATGCGCTATGTTTTCTTTTTTCTTTAAGCATAAATCGGGATTTAATGTGATACTTTATATGAGAAATTAAGAAGAAAATTAATAAAAATTTCTCTTATGTATATTAAAAATGAAATTTTACCAGAGAAATACATACAGAAAATATTTTACAGTTAAAAATGAATTCAAATGTTATACTATATTTCAGAACGAATATTTTAATTTTTGTGTTAATAAAATTATTTTTCTAAATAATAATATAAAATAGATTGAAATGCTTCAAATAGTTTTGAAAATAATTATAAAGTTTCAGATTATATAATATATGAATAGTAATAAAAAACAAATGAGAATTTTGATATACCCTTTCCTTAAAAATATATTCCGTATAAAATTTTATGGAACTGACATTTATTGAATTCTTTGAATTGAAACTGAATCAAAATATCATAAATATATTTCAGAAATAAAAGTATTTTTCAGAGTGGATATATTATAAAAATACTCGGTATGAAATTTTGATTAATAGTATAATATGTATAAAATTTCGAATATTTTCTGTATGTTTAATATATATTCCAAAAAATTGCTTTTGAAAAATTAATGCGCTATGATTTCCTTTTAAAAGCGTAAGTCGGTATTTTATTTGATATATTATATGAGATATTAGGAAGAAAATTAATGCATATTTTACATATACAAAATTTCTCTTATGTATATTAAAAGCGAAGTTTTACCTGAGAAATACATACAGAAAATATTGTACAGTTAAAAATGAATTCAAATGAAATTTAAATAGAAAATTCGTAAAAGAATTCCATTTGAGATACATTTTATTTATTCTAAAGAGATTATTCCGTAGTCTACATTTAAGGAATTTTATTAAAAAAAAAACAAAATTTTAATGTGTATGAGTTTTATATTTATGAGTTATTTTAAAAGCTAGCGCTACAATAAGACAAGTGATATACTTGAAAATTATGTCGAATTGTAGATTAAAGTACACGCTTTGAAAAAAAATTGATAAAAAAGTTCACTTATGTGGTTTAAATTTCAAAATGGTATTTAAAAAAACATTTTGCGTTTTATTTTTTTTATAAAAGGAAAGAGAAGAATAATTGTTATATTTATTAAAAAATAAAAAAACAAATTTTAATGTGTGTTGAGTTTTATTTTTAGTTCTCTTGCAGAGAGAAACATTTAGCATTATTATAAGGGTTATTATTTTTAAAATATAAAAAACAAATTTTAATGTGAGTTGCGTTTTATTTTTAGCTTTGTGGCAGAGAGAAACATTTAGCATTATTATAAGGGTTATTATTTTTAAAATATAAAAAACAAATTTTAATGTGAGTTGCGTTTTATTTTTAGCTTTGTGGCAGAGAGAGAAACATTTAGTATTATTATAAGGGTTATTATTATTAAAATAAAAAAACAAATTTTAATGTGAGTTGCGTTTTATTTTTAGTTTTCTGGCAGGGTGAAACATTTAGCATTATTATAAGGGTTATTACCATTAAAATAAAAAAATATACTGTAATATGAGTTGCGTTTTATTTTTAGTTTTGTGGCAGAGAGAGACATTTAACATTATTATAAGGGTTATTATTATTAAAATAAAATAATAAACTTTAATGTGAGTTGCATTTTATTTTTAGTTTTGTGGCAGAGAGAAACATTTAGCATTAGTATAAGGGTTATTATTTTTAAAATATAAAAAACAAATTTTAATGTCAGTTGCGTTGTATTTTTAGTTTTGTGGCAGAGATAAAAATTTAGCATTGTTGTATGGGTTATTTTTTTTTAACATAAAAAACAAATTTTAATATGAATTGCGTTTTATTTTAATTTTTGTGACAGAGAGAAATATTTAGCATTATTGCACTAATGAATGTGTTAAACTTAAAACAAAATGTTTAGGACGAAGGTTTATCAATATACAGAATGCTCCATTACCAGTGTGACAAATAGTAGGATAATTTCCAAGGACAGTTCAGAATGAAACAAAAATGAAATGTTATTCCATCATGGGGTAGTTTGGTTTGATTTGAAATGCTACGGTCTACTTTTTGCAACACGAGGGCTAATGATACCGGGACCTACATCTTAAAGGTGATTCCGAATTGATACGAACATCCATGCCACAGTGGGATTCGAACCTACAAACTCCGGTACCGAAGGCCAGCACCCTAACCAATCGGTCATCGTTCGGCGTAGTGACGTTAGAGGAGAGCTTGCAGTGAGAACGATACCCGCTGAGAATTTTAATTAAGTACAGGGATCTTACAACGGAGGGCGGGACCAACCTCAACGGCCAACAACCATCTAGTGTATCTTTATTCACGGACGTATATAACGTCACAACCATAAAGCATGTAACATGTTTATATGAAAACTATTAGTATAATAAACTATACAGTACTTCCTGATACGGAGTAAAATACCATTCAATTAGGAGAGTTTCTATTTATAAAGAAATATTTATTGAAAGAAAAAAGTCTTATTATGATGGATATTAAAGCTGCTGTTGGCACCATTTATCACTAGGACTATAAGATGGAACATTTTCACCTCAAAACTATCTTGTGTCCAATTTTCTGAAAAGGTTGAACTTTTCATAAATTTATACTGATAAAATTCAATGAAAATACAATATTGAACAATCTGTGCATATGCGAAAAATTAATTACTAAACTACCAAGTGTGGAAACAAAACTATATATATATGTGTGTAAAATTCCGCTACGTAGAAAATGTACAAAAATTAACTGTATAAAAAGTTGGCCAAATTGTGTCTGAACTGTGTAAGAAACCTTTATTTGTAAGAAACTAAATAATTCCATCGAAACTGTCTACATATTTTTTTAACTATATATAATTTTTCAATATTATTATTGTTATAATTTTTTATCAATTATTATAATTTTCCAATATCTAAAAATGAATCAATATCATTGCATATCCCCTATATAATAATAGCCTAAGTTATCTGACCATCTGTCCTCGAATTTATGAAGTGGTCAAACCTGGAATTCATAGGGGCATCTATATTAGATTCTTGATGTGTTAGGGTTTACAAAATTCAAAGCAACTCTTTAAAACGTTACAAAATCCACCCCTTTCCATCTTTTCGAGTGTTTAATGCCGTTATTTCAAGCTCTATTTTCTCCGGTTAAGAGCAGGTGATTAAATTTAAAAACTTATCACATAATATATATGTAAAAAAATTTTCTAGCATTATGATGTCATTTCTTTAACCATCTCATTTAATCCTTTCTTATTTTACATTCTTTAAATACCGCCTACATTACTTTCATACATTTTATCACTGAACTTACATATTACGTAAACAATTTTTTTTTTATATTTGGCTTAAATAATAGATTAAGGATATATGTGATAATTTAATCATCGATTATTTTTGGTTGTAATGAAAGTTTTATCAGTGGTATTAACAACAAATTCTTTTCATAGAAGTCCAGGAATCTATTTCACAGACTGATAAATATCTAGCGTTAAAGTGATATGTCTTTGAAAAATAAGAGGTTTATTCGTTTGTTTGTTTGTTTTTTATGCTTAACCCCACATTTTGTCTAAATGAATTCAATTAGATTCTAAACTGTATTCACAGTATTGGGAGACTTTAGAGGAGTGTGAAGATAAACAAATTATTGAGCGTGAACCAGATAATTCTCAACAACAAAAAAAAAAACATTTTTTACCTGCCTCATAGGGTACTTTACAATTCTGAAAAATTAAAAATTTTTATATGAGGGGCTATATACTAGTCAATATAAGTAATAGATATCACTCACTCCCATGACCAACGAAAAAGTTTTACAACTGTCGAAGCCACGGTTAGAGGAGCGATTCATATTTACAATCAACAATAGCATATATTTTACAAAAAGAATAATATTGCATAAGCCAAATGGCTATGTACTAGCAATATTTTACAAATTACAAAAATGATTACAAATTACAAATTTTAGAAGCACAATGTTTTTACTTTTTTTAAGTTTTTAGGTTTGTTTTGGAGTGTTACGGTCTACTTTTTTGCGACATGAGGGCTAATGACACTGGTACCTACAGCCTAAAGCCGAATCCGATCCGTTACGAACATCCATGCCACAATGGGATTCGAACCCACGAACTCAGGTACCAAAGGTAAGTACCCTAACCCATCTGTCATTGTTCTGCTTTAATTGTTCTAAAAATGAGTTTTAGTTGTAAAATTATTTTTCTTTCATAACTAAAGAAAACACTTATTAATTAACCTAGCCTAATTGATAGTTTATATTTACTAAAGTGTCAAACCTCCTCGTGGTGCACCCTGGATAACGCAAAATCTGCTACAGCTCCACTGCGTTCTCCTGAATTCTTTTTAATGATGGTCTTAAAAAATTATACAAATTTTTCTAATAACATATACTTGTACAGATGTTATTTCCCACAATGGTCAGCTAGTGCATACACAGCTGTGGACTAAATTTCCAAGAAGAATTTAGGTGCAGATGTTGGCTTCGAGTTTTAGTGGGGACCATTGCAGTTAGCTCACGGAGTGGCACAAATGTAACGATCAAGCTCAGGCAGGGATGTAGCCGTGAGATATAGGGGCAAGGGCTAAGCAATAATGTCAACTTTCCCTAAAGGAGCTATTTTAATGAGCCCACCTGCACACCCGTAGGGAATGCAGATGTGAGAATTTCACCAATAAATGATTGGGACAGAGAAAAAAAAGTTGCGTTGAACCGAGGTGTAAAGGTGTGGAAAGTAGGTGGGAAAAACACGAGATGTCGGGATTCAAGAGTTTCAGGACATCGAGATATAGTGAGCAAGCCAGAGAGCTTGGGCCAGCAATGTATTCCCGAACCTCCATGTGTATGATCAGCATTCCAGCATAGACGCCCAGCAAAATAACGGCCTCACTCCCGCACCGACGTCCAGCCTGTTGACAGCCCCAGCCTGCTCTCCTGCAATTACTGGAGGTAAACTTAATAATATTCAAATTATTACCTGGTTCTCATAATCTTTGATAAGGAATACTATTTCAAGAGTATTGATGAATAGCAAAACCAAACAATTGCATGTCATCTTAAAAACTAATCAAGTGTTGTATTTATTAATTTGTAAATATTGTACATATAAATGTTTTAGTTTAAATATTAGGTATTTTCCTTTAATTCCATAGCTTATATTTTACTGCGTTTTCCCTTTGGAACGAACACTGGCGTTTGTGTTGTAAGTACATTACAACAATACTTTTCTAATTCTACATTCTTTTCTACATTGTATAGTTCCGAATTTGTTAATGAACCTTAAATTTCACATGGGGCTCTATGGGTATATCGCCAAGTTGGCGAGATATCGGCTAATTGGCGACAGTTTTGGCAACTTATTTTTGTCACAAAATACTTCGCCAAAAATCGCCAAGTGTCGCCAAATGTTGCCAAGTATGACGATACTTTACAACTTCCGGTGATACTTGGCAATATTTGGTGACGTACTTGGCAACAAAAATAAGTTGCCAAAACTATCTCCAACGATCCGATATCTCACCAAATAGAGGATCCCATGTTAAATATAAGTTTCACTAACAAATTCGTAACATTGCTATATCATTATCCTTTATTAGTTATTGACATAATTTAATGCTTAAAAATTAATAAATGTTATTGTGTATAATAACAGTATACTTTTTCACACAACACCGTTTCATATTAATCACAGTAAATTTGACTCAGCTCGCAGTTCTAGTTTTAATTTGTATTCAAGTACTAGCCTTGAGAAATGACTAATTGTCAAACTAATTTGTAAATGATAATTCTAAATATACATCGTGTGGTAAAAATATATACATTATTTAATAGGCATAAAAGGACTTTATATAGTGTTTATAACCCATTTTTTCCTAGATTAATATTCAGGATATAAATAGTACTATAAAGCGCTAGGAAAACATAAAAGGAAGGCAGTAACACAGGAAATGTATGCAGGGGCATTGGCCTAGCTAAGAGAAATAAATTACGAAACTTATCGCTAGATAACCTTCCAAATGACTACTTAGTTGCAAATGCGAGAGAAATGGGTTCTCTGTACGCCATTAAACGTGCTTTTTTCTTGTAGATAGAACTTCTGGGATTACAAAAAAACTACTATCTAGTTTTCTTTCACTAATTTGCAGCTGTAACAGTTTTACGTTTCTGCATTTTTCTTGTGCACTCTATTGTTATGTTTCTTAAAATTTATAAGACTTAAATAACTGCTAGGAATTGTTTAAATTTGTAAATTCTAAAGTTCTTAACACTTTTTCTTTATTTATAAATCCTAGAATGCAATTCGCTTTATAAGTTGAAGGGTTATCTATTTCAATGTAATTTAAAACTGTTATTTCAAAGTCTGGAAAGTTTAAGACACTCTTTTTTATCACGATTTTTGTTTGGTGTGATCCGTTTAAAGCAGATAATTTATTTAAATTACTGTAATGAATAGAATAAGCAATGGATTAGATTTAATGATTTATGGTACATTCTATCTTTTGAGCTGAAAATATTTATTATAATAGCCAACATTTTATTCGATATAAAAATAAATTCTGTATTATTTACAATAATATTTTCCCTGAAATACTTATAAGGGTGTAACATTTAAAATGTTATATAGTTTTGTTAAATGATTTTGTTATATTTAAAAACACAAAAGATAAAAAGAAATTAAGCCGAACGCTAGCCGAGGGGTAGAGTGCTGTTCTTCGAAACTGATGATCGCGGGTTCGAATCCCGCTACTGACATGGATGTTTGTAGACATTCGGAATCAGCTTTAAACTGTAGGTCACGGTCTCACTAGCCCTCGTGTGCAAAACAGTAGACCGCAGTGCTCCAAACTAAACTAAAAAACAAATGAAACACATGCAAATAAATTATACGAAACAGGTAATAATTATCAAATTTTTCTTTTTTAAACTGGTTACAACGGGAGCCTTGAAAGATCAACGCATGAAAAACCCTCTTTCATTTCATATTACTCTATTGTTTGTTAATCTGATTTTTAAGGAAGTCTATTCTCATGCAATCTAGAAGTCTGACTGGACATGATTGTTTACAAGCCCATCTCTAGACTACCTCAAAAGAATTGAAGAAAGAATTGAAGAAACAATTGAATAAAGAATTGAAATGTTGGATTCACCGGACTGTGTTTTGTGGGACTCTAGTCATCCAATGAATTTTGAACATTCATATAATTGTGTTGTACTTTCTCAGTATGAGGACATTGTTAGAAAGCACTGGAGATTCGTTGAACTAATGCCTTAGGGGCTAATTGTACGGCATTTGTAAAAAAAAAATCATACATTTTTATGAATCTTATTTATTTTAAGACCAGTGGTATACCTTAATTTATATAAAAAAATTTTGTAACAGATTTGTAGATGAGTTATGCAAATTATTGCTAATGGATTTAAGAGAAACTTCATTACGTGTATATATGTATATATATATATATATATATATATATATATATATATATATATATATATATATATATATATAATATATATATATATATATATATATATATATATATATATATATATATGTATATATATATATATATATATATATATATATATATATATATATATATATATATATATATATATATATATGTATATATATATATATATATATATATGTGTATATATATATATGTAATATATATATATATATGTATATATATATATATATATATATATATATATATATATATATATATATATATATATATATATATATATATATATATATATATATATATATATATATATATATATATATATATATATATATATATATATATGTATATATATATATATATGTATATATATATATATATATATATATATATATATATATATATATATATATATATATATGTATATATATATATATATATATATATATATATATATATATATATATATATATATATATATATATATATATATATATATATATATATATATATATATATATATATATATATATATATATATGTATATATATATATATATATTATATATATATATGTATATATATATATATATATATATATATATATATATATATATATATATATATATAATATATATATATATATATTATATATATGTATATATATATATATATATATATATATATATATATATATATATATATATATATATATATATATATATATATATATATATATATATATATATATATATATATATATATATATAGATAGATAGATAGATAGATAGATAGATAGATAGATATGTGTGTGTGTGTATGTAAGTAATCCAGGAATTATATTACCTTCCGATCACAATAATTATGTAGCCCTTATTGTTTTTTACTTACCTGGGGTACTGGACAAGGTGGAACCTAATCAGCTAACAGTAATAACTATGCAGTCGGGGTATTGAAAGAGACCGCCACAAGTCTTGTTAAAACTTTATTTTAGAGCTGCTAAAACGTACATGTTTACCAGGCAACGACAGACAGGAGAAAAAAAAAACACAAGAATCACATCACTCTGCTTGAACAGAGGTGCACCCATGACCGAAGACAGAAATAATTTTCAAAAGGGACAAGAAATTTCGTCAGCGAATTTAAGTGTTAAGATCAGGAAAAACGCGGAGCCATTTGCCGGCGACAGCTGGAAAGCATGTTGACAAAACAGAAATATTACATCTATATTACAGAAAGCTTTGGGAAATATATCAATAGAATTTTAAGTACGGACATTTCTTTGATTAAGACATTTGGAGGCTGGGAAAAATATTTTATAGACATAGAATATAAGAGAGGAGCTATTTAAGGAAATAATAAAATTAAATAATTTTGATGTATTACATGTATATACACACAATGTATATTGTTTATATAGAGATAAAAAAGGAAAATTAAGATTTGCAACTATGTTTTGTTCAAAAATGTTTTACAATTTTTCTCAAACTTTTTCACAAACTTTAAGAAGTATGATTCATAGGATTTAATGATCATCTTTTGAATAATAGGGGGTGGGGGTACTTAAATTTGTAAGTCCTTCTTTAGAACAGTTTAGTTGCATTAGTTTTGATTTTTCAGAAAATAAAAACTATCTAAACAAGCTCTCTAATTGAAACGCAAAATACACGTACTTTTTGGCAATTCCTTTAAATAATTAATAATCCATTATATAAATTCCCTTTCATAAGGTTTGGAAAATTACAGATTTTTTTATAACATAATATGTGAGTATTTTAAAAAAATAGCTGAATTGTTAGTTCTATGATGAACATATGCTATACATTTTAATATGATTCATAGTACAAAATATAATTTTAATAAGTAATACAGCTTGTTTTAATTTCTTAATCTGTAATATAAGATTTAATTATTCGAGATGAGTTTGTAGCCCTAAAAACTTATTTTTGGATATATGTATTCTATCTCACAGCTTTAGCGGTCAGTATCAAACATTGCTTGATATTTACTACATAATTCCTTGTTTAAATTAATATGGAAAAGAAATGTTGATAACACTAGAATCTATGGAGCCATTATTTGGATAGCATTTTAAATTTGAAAACCAATTTTTCTTAAAATATTTACGTTTGCTCAGTTACCTGTTATGACTTTTTATATTTTTTTGAGGTTTTAAATACATAACATTGTTTTCTTAGAGTATTTTATAACATATTCAGAAATCAAAGTACTACGTAGAAAAAATTGGTTGAAAGCTATAGAAATTTCATAAATTATTTGTACGTTATTATATTTTCATGTTGTCAATTTATCTTCTATATGGCCTGATATATTGGGATAGAACTTCCAGCTGTCTGTGTTTATTAGATTAAAATATTATCTAAAATTTTTTATGAATCTCAAAGGAGATGGAAGTAGGAAAAACAAACTTCAGTTTGGTTAACATATATTATGAAAGCAAGATGGATTTGTTTGTTTGTAAGGGTTAGAAATGTCATAACAGGCAATTTTTTTTATATTCCAGATATTTGCGTAATCTTTGTGGGCAAAAAGGTTTTGGGGTTTGTTAGTAAAACACGACAGAATTCCCATTGATTAGCAAAGATACAGATATAATAAGTTTCTCCCCATGAAACATTTAAGGAAAAAAATAAAAATATACCCTTCCCCCCAAAAAAGTTTTTTTTCTCAAATATTATGTATAAAAATCTTAACGTAGCTGATTATAATAGCTGATCATATAGCTGATTATACGAGCTCGTAACATAGCTAACATTAAAGAGTTCTCTGAAGTTTTTTACAGTTTTATTATTTTTTAAATAAACATGTTTTATGTAATTAAAAAACTGCTATTGAAAATATCTCAAGCACTTTAAAATTGTTTATAGTTTATTGAATTAATTGAAAACAATTTATTTTTAAACTGTCTATAATAATATTTATTCAAATAAACCAAATATTTATTCTAGACTTCTTCCTGCTCTCCAACATACCGCATTTGTAGTAAAAATGATAAAAATGTTAGTTACTGTAGTTTTTAGGAAATTTTATCTCTTGCAAAGCAGTTTCACAACATTTATTTCCTGCTGTGGCTTGCAGGACTGCAGGAGATGTGATTCTTCTAGATATCATGATCGAGGTCTTTCACGTTATCAGTTAGTAATATACTTGCAGTGTGTAAAAATGATGAAAAAAATTCAAAAGACCAGATAGTTCCCTCATTTTAAGATTTACTCAAGGTGTTTACATGCTTTCGTCTTAATAAATGTGCCCTGTGAGGAGATTTCTTAAAGAAATATAATGATATGTATAATAGAATAAGCCATCTAAACAGTCCAATTGGTTTGCATGGTAAACATTGTTGTCTGAAACATATTTAAAATATTTAATTGTTTATTATATATCCCAAATGTGGGGATGTAACATTATTTTCATAGTAATCTGATATTATTCTAATCTTATTCTTATTTTTTGTTGTCATAGTACTAATTTGATATGTAACAGAAAATGGTATCATAATAAACATACATTCTATTATTATTACGTTGTCTAAACCTAATATACTGGCTCAATGTGATGATGCGATTTAGATCAACAATATAATTGATTAATTAATGTTAGAAGTAAAACGTTTGGGATCTAAATATGACCTCATCACTTCTTTTGTAAAGGGAAGAATACAATAAAAATTATTTCAACAGTTTTTGTTTTGTGGGGGATTCTCGAGCGGAGTTCTGATCTCAACCCCAGATTAGAATCACGTCTCCGTACATGACACTAAATAAGAATGTACTTTTGTGCAGTTATTTATGAGTCCCTAAGAGACAGTGCCCAATTTGAAGTAATAAGGTTTTTCCACTTTTGCGGTTTCAAGGCGGGGTAAAAGAGACCAATTGAAGCTTTACAGCTCTCCTGATAGGACGAAGAGAGATAAGGATGGACACAGATGAAAAATACATAAAATAAAAAAAGGAATCGAGTGGATTTCGGCAGTCGAATCGAGTGGAGTAGATAAGTACGACTGTCAGATGTCAGAAGTCGGAGGAGACGACTGTCACAGTGCAACTTCGGGAGTCCAAGGAAAATAGCCTTGAGTTCGACTGATACTCCGGAAACGTTTGGAACATCCCGCGTCTAACAGCAGTGCTCCTATGTCAAATATTACGGCAGCACCTCAAATATTCTGAAGGAAGCCCCTGACCAAACCGACGGAAGATTAAAAATTGCTACCATACCTACCCAATCCAGGATACCTCCCAACCAGCAGTGTTCCTGGCCCATCAAATAGATCCTTAAAGGTACTCATTATTATATATATTTTGAAATTGAGATTGGGTCCTCTCTCTTATATATGTATAGTTTGCTAAGTGATAGGAAATTATTATTGTCAAATCTTAATTATTGTGGCACCTAAATTTATCATGTTGAAAACGTAATTCTTATGAAACTTAATTAAAATTTTGTATATTAGTAATGTATATATAAGTGTTATAAATTTACTTATTTTTAATTTAATGCTGATTTCAGTCAATCTTAATTTAGTTTATTAGTTTATTTTTTATTGTAAATCTGTAGTCTATCAGAACCTGTGGTTGAATTTAGTACTTAAATATTTTACACGACGCAACTCAGATAATATTTAGTCCTTGTGACTAGCAAAAATAAATAGCACTACAAATTTGATCATAGGTAAATACCTAAATTTAAACGAGAGCTACACGACACTCAATAGCTGATATATATGAATGTGACATTATTAAAAATGCAGTTAATAAGATGATAGAGATCTATAAAGAATCGGTATAAAATATTTCTCAGAAGGGGGATGTGTCTAATGAAGTATAAGAAAAATATTGGTTAATAGTTCAAAACGAGATTGATTAATAGATCATAAACTAGAGCTACACGACACTCAATAGCTGATATATATGAATGTGACATTTTTAAAAATGCAGTTAATAAGGTGATAGAGCTCTATATAGAATCGGTATAAAATATTTCTCAGAAGGGGGATGTGGCTAATAAAGTATAAGAAAAATATTGGTTAATAGTTCAAAACGAGATTGATTAATAGATCATAAACTAGAGCTACACGACACTCAATAGCTGATATATATGAATGTGACATTTTTAAAAATGCAGTTAATAAGGTGATAGAGCTCTATAAAGAATCGGTACAAAATATTTCTCAGAAGGGGGATGTGGCTAATAAAGTATAAGAAAGATATTGGTTAATAGTTCAAAACGGTTATCTACATCTCGAGAAGTCCAGTGACTACTTATTTACAAACCCTTACTAGAACGAAAGTGCATGCCTCAACAGTACACCGTTCGTTGTTACGATTTGAAAGAAAGGTTTGGAGGCCCATTTAGACACAGCCCTTGAGTGTCACCAATTACAAGGAAATTGCAAGAAACCAACAAAGAATTACAAATAATGACCACTAGGAGATTCTAAAACGGTGGTACACATAAAGAAATCCAATTTCAGGGAATGAGACAATTGTTCCAATGCGATCGAATAACACGGAGTAATATGTGGTGCCCACTAATTGTAAATATTTTTATACTGTGTTATTTTAAATTGAGTATTCTAAGTTTTTACGAGAGGCGAAGGATTTGCATGCGCAAACTCGCATGGGCCAGTGACTAGCGGCTTTGCAAATCACAACCAGATGAGAAAAGGAAAAGTGCAAGGCGATGTGTGCCCACTCGGCTACTTATCAGAGCGAAAGCGAAGAGCACTTTTTCTCTCGGTGATGAAGTTCTCTCATTCTTCTCGGTGATGGAATCCATCGTTGTTGTTGTTGTTATTTTATATGCCACTTAGTCAAACTAAGTACGATTGAACCGGAGGTTACTTCGTATTAAGGCTAAGGGTTGAGCCTTTTATTTTAAAGAGCACCACACGGGTGAAAATACGACTTATTCTCAATTGGTACTCGTAATTTTGAAGCAGGGGCCAATCAGAAGATCCATAAGTTTGTTCTGCCATCCTCCGAGATATGGATTCAGAACGTGGAGGACATTGTGATCACGAACATATTTTAAGTGCCCCAGTTCCCTTTAACGAACACGGCGGCGTAGACCAGCTCGGACTCAAAACCCACACGCCTTCAGTTACGAAAATGTTGCCTTTGCAGACTGAAATGCCGAAATCCATCGTACATTGACCGAGGGAACTCTTCTCAGTATTGTACGTCATTGCAAGCTGCAAGTCTGATACTCACCCTAAAGTTTTTATATTATACCTTGTTACTCTTATTGAACCATTAGCCTTTTAATAAAGGGTTCGACCGCAAAGCTAATTTTGAAGTTTAACTCTTTACACTGCACTACAATAGTGAACAAATCTACAAACACTCAGCAGTCGTTAAACCCCCATAAAACAAATTTGGTATTGCTTTCGTTCTTATGTCAAATATCTTTAACACCTATAACAAGAGTGATGAACAGCCACACGAACCTAAAGAATTTGCAAGTTCAAATGGTTCCTGAATTATTGAAAGTGAAAAATACGATTTTCTAGCATCATTTGGCAACTTGTCATGCAGCTAAAACTATGAAATATATCAATACTGTGATACAAACAATTGTAGATTGACCTTATAAAGATGAATTCAAAATCAAAATCTAAATGACTAAGCAAATCATACAGATTTATTAAAATTTATTAAAATCGACAGCATGAGTCAAATATATGCCTAACTCAATTAAGAACAGCCAAACAAACCTAAAGACTTTGCAAGGTCAAATGGTCCCTGAATTATCGAAGGAGAAAAATTCTATTTTCCAGCATCATTTGGCAACTTGTCATACAGCTAAAACTATGAAATAATTCAATACTGAGATACAAGCAATTGTAGATTGACCTGATAAAGATGAATTCAAAATGAAAATCTATATGACTGAGCAAGTCATACAGAGTTATTAAAATTTCTTAAAATCGACAGCATGAGTCAAATATATACCTAACTCAATTAAGAACAGCCAAACAAACCTAAAGACTTTGCAAGGTCAAATGGTCCTTGAATTATTGAATGTGAAAAATACTATTTTCCAGCATCATTTGGCAATTCGTCATGCAGCTAAAACTATGAAATATATCAATACTGAGATACAAGCAATTGTAGATTAACCTTATAAAGATGAATTCAAAGTGAAAATCTAAATGACTGAGCAAGTCATACAGAGTTATCAAAATCCATTAAAATAGACAGCCTGAGACAAATATATGCCTAACTCAATTAAGAACAGCGAAACGAACCTAAAGACTTTGCAAGGTCAAATGTTCTATTTTCGAGCATCATTTGACAACTTATAATTCAGTTAAAATTCAGAAATAATTCAACAATGAGAAACAAAAAATTGTAGATTGACCTGATAAAGATGAATTCAAAATGAAAATCTAAATGATTGAGCAAGTGGTACAGAGATATTAAAATCCATTAAAATCGACATCATGAGTCTAATATATGCCTTACCCAATTAAAATGATAATGCAAGTCATTTCTGAACACATTAAATGACCATTGCTTCTGATTTACTAGACGCTTTGTGTTTCACACGAATAAAATATATTGTAGGGATAAACATCTCGTTTACTCAATAATTTGCACAGCAGTGTATATATAATTTTTTTACATTTATTTTTTAAACATATTTCATTTCCATAGTTGTATATGTGTAATTATTAATACATTAGGTTTTTCTGTTTTTCAAAATATCGTAACTGAATCCAGTGGAATGTCTTAAGAGAGCACAGTTTTTATTAAAAAAAATGTGAAAATTCTATTTATTTACATCTTAAGGCTATGAGAGTTATTATTATTCTAAAAATAAATATGGTGATATAACAAATATTAGTTCTCTCTTGGAGAGAAGAATGCTTTTGTCCTTATTTTAAAAACCATTAAGAATTACAATCAACGATTTTATTGTACTAGATATGCGTAAAATTCGTTTTAAAGAAGATTTGAGAAAGTCAATTTAGATATTTGAAGCATGCATAATTTCTGTAGTTATTTCATCTTTAGAGCAAATAAATTTTTTCTTATCTCCCTCACTGAACCCAACACTAAAAATAGTTTCGAATGAAAATATTTGAACTCTTCGATTTCGTATCATATTTATCTTAAAAGGCATACAAATGTGAAAGTTCCACCTTTATACTCCACTAAATATACCACCATAAAATAGACGACGACGTCATTTCAAATGTTTGATATGATTTATTTATAAGAGGTTAAAGTCTACGTAAGTCGTCTATATATCTAGTGGTTTTTGGTTAAAGAAATTTAAGTAATAAAAATATTTAATGCTTTCTGATATATTAAATGCTAAAACATTGTTTTGATTTGGTTTAAAACGTTACTGTCTACCGTTTTGTTACACGAGGGCTAATGATACCAAGACCTATTGCTTAAAGCCGATTCCATCCATGTTATCAGCGGGATTCGAACCCGCAAATTCCATTATAGCATAGCAGAGCTCTACCATTCGGCCATCGTTCGTATAACTTATAGTTTAGTATGATGTATAATATTTTAGACATGTTGATGAGGATGTATTTTATTTATATTAATTATACATATCACGAATCATAAAATTCTTTAGTATTAATTTAATAAAAGAAGAATATCATAAATAAATAATATATTACTGAAACATATATTTTTCCAATTCAGCTGAAATACTGATGAATATATTTTATATCAAACACAGCTAAGAAGCTGTTACTCGTATAACATCAACCGAAAGAGCACGTGTAACTTTACCCTTTTTATCCTGACATTGCTTATGAGTACCGCTTCAATCAAACACCTATATATTCTTAATAAAGCCATTTTTTCCTAAAGATACTCACAAGGACATGAACGATGCAGTTCCTACAGCAGAAAAGAAATGACAGCACCAATTAGGAATCCTTTTTATTCGCATAGTAGGGATTTTATAATTGGCGTGCTGCTATCGAAGGTCACTTTGTGGTAGAGTTGATACACGCATTGATCAGTTGAGTAAGTTTAGTGGTTTATTACCAGTTATTTTGTACTTGTTGTAATTTTTTATAGACTTCTATACTTCGCAGGTAAGCATTTCATTTGTTTCGTTCATAATTTAATGTTTTATTTTCTATCATAGAGACAGAAATATATGTTGGTACTAGAAAGTACCAGCTGTAAAATACAGTAAAAATTCATTTTCTTTTTTCTATGATTACCCTCCATTAAAACTTATCTAATGATACAAAAATGCAGTAAGAAAGTTGATGGTAAATTAATTCAGGATATAAAGAATTAAGGAATACTACGGACTCGAGAAACATTGTTCCCTATAGGTCATAGTAATTTAGAGGCATAGAGCATGCAGGAGACAGTCCCTCCGTCCCCAGGCTGGCCTACCACCTCTTGAAGTGTCGTTTGAGAACGGGGAGATATTATGAGTGTGAAGCTATTTTATGCAAACAAGTTGTCAACACTTTACTACTGCGTTACTGTGACACTTTAAAGTAAGTATAACTAATTCATTAATACTAGAAGTTTAAAACTTCCAATAAGGAACTAATTGAGGCACCCAACCATAAAGATAACTTGAGCTATCTTACATGGTAGTTTGTATTGCTTGAAGTAATCTGTAATGAATAACGATGTTTTATGTTTTTCTGCGAACTGGGTGATTTACATTACATTACGTTTATTTAAATATAGCCTCTTCTGTAGTAGTCAACTTTCTGGGTATTTAAAATTCAAAAATGAAAGTTGGAATTAAGGTTAAATTGAAACTAGTTTTTATAGTTTATTACTCACACAATCTGAGTAATTTCGAACTTAAAGCAACTCAGTATAAAAAGAATAAGTCTTTCATTTCTTTTTTTAATTTGTCATGAGCTCAAGATATTCAGTCCAAATAAATAAAAAAAAATATGTGTGGCAATATTTAATAACATTGCACCGAATAAAGTTTTCTGTAGAATCATTTAAAGAGAACAAATCTATAAACAAATAAAATTATTACTCAGGTAATATTGTTAAATATATTGCAACGATAACTATGTAGGTAGTAGAATACGATATACAAGAAAATGGGAAATATATCTTCATCTTGAGGCTATATCATTTAATATTATTCTACCAATTAAACGGGATGATATAACAGACGTTTGATGTACAAAACAGAAAAATATTATTATTTTTATTTTAGAACATTCATGAGTTACAAAATGCATTCCTGAGTTATTTTTACTATTCATGAACATTCATGAACATTCATGAGATATTTTACTATTTATGCTTAATATACTTTTATAAGCACATTTAAAAAAAGTCATCTTAAATATTCAAAGTATGAATAAATTTCCAAAGTTATTTCAGCTGTATTTCAAATAAGTTTATTTTATCCCTCTCGGTTCCTAACACTAAAAATAGTCTCGAATAAAAATATTTGAAATATTTATCCTAAATTATCCATATTTATCCTAAAAGACATAGAAATGGTAAAGTTCTTCTTTTATACTTCGCTAAATATATTTACATAAAGTAGTCGATGAAGTGATTCCAAATATTTAATATGATTTATTTATCAACGGTCAAAATCCATATAAAACGTATGCATATCTAGTGTTTCTCTGTTAAAGAAATAAAGTACGTAGAATTAATGGTTTTTGATGTACTTAACTCAGCAACATGGGATGGAGAAAAATAATTCATAGCTTATTATGATGAATATAATTTTAGGAAGTTGATGATGACATATTTTATTTATATTAATGATAAATATTACAAATGAAAGTCTTTAGGAAAATAAACAATGAATAAATTAAATAAAAAATGCATTTCTGAATTTTTATATCTAATAGACAAAACAGGAGTTTAGTCTTGCCAGAAACTTGAAGTACACAATTCTACTCAGATCGTCACCTATTAAGTGCCCAGTGGTTTGAGCCACATATCACCTCCCATAATTATTAATAATTAATTAGTAATAATAATGATAATAATTAATTAATATAATAATATAATAATATAACAATGATAATAATTTATATAATAATATAATAATGCTAATAATCAATTAATATAATAATATGATAATGATAACAAATAATTAATATAATAGTAATGATAATAATTAATTAACATAATATTGTAATAATCATAATAATTAATTAATATAATAATATAATGATGATAATAATCAATTAATATAATAATATAATAATGATAACAAAAAATTAATATAATAATATAATAATGATAACAAATAATTAATATAATAATATAATAATGGTAATAAATAATGAATATAATAATATAATAATGATAATAATTAATTAATAAAATAATTGTTAATTATTATTTTCTCCCTTAACTGGTTAATTTTGTATTATATTGCGTTTGTTTAATACTAGCTACTTTGCGCGTAGTTTATGATCTGGGTACTTAAAACTCCGAAATGAAGTTTGTGTTTAATCTGAAATTGAAATTATTTATTGCATTTTATACAATAACAATCTAAGTAATTTCGATATTAAAGCAACTCATTACTATAAAACGTTAAACGTTTATGTTTTTATTTATATCTATTAAATCATTCATTATTAATTCAAAAAATATAATCTACAGAAATAAAAGTATTATTATTTTCTGTTTTTTTGTCTGCGGGATAAAAAAGCCTACATTTTCTGCCGAATTATTTAAAGAAAATAAACGTGTTTATAAATAAATGAGTATTTAATTATACAGATTACAAATTTTAACAATCTTTACCAATAATGAATGAAAAAAAAAATAAGTAACTCATTTTGGGATCAAATATATCTCACAGAATAAAGCATGGGTTAAATCATTCCAGAAACAGCTTGAGGTACTCAATCACATAAATGATTATTTACATAGTGGTTTATGACACAAATATTCAACCGTAATTAATAATATTAATTTTTTCCTTTGATTAGGTGGTTCACACAGCAATGCATTTATTAATTACCAGCTGTTTCATTCTAACCTATTAAAATTCCCAAGTAAATGCTTATGTAATTAGAAATTGAAAATAGTTTTTAGTTTATTACACTAATAATAACAGAAATTTCGAAAATAATTAACTGGATATACTAACAGAAATCATGCATTAAGCATTCACTTCAATTTAATTTTTATCATGAACTCAAGAAGTACAGGTATAGGGAAAAATAATAGAAACACCCGTGAAAAAAAAATGAAAATTTGGAATTAGTAAGGGGTTGAACCACTTTTGGCCTGAATAACAGCTTGAATTCAACGTCAGATTGACAAATAAAGATTCTGACAAAGTTCATCGGAATTCGCACCCATTCCTCGTTCAGAGTCTTGTCGAGTTCAGATAGTATGCATGGAGGAGGAAACCGAGCACGGACTTTGTCACTGCGTTGTCATCTTGGAACACAGAACGTTTCCTTAAAGATAATCTGAAGCATGGAATGGAGATGATTTGTGATAATGATTCGATTATGACATGTGACCATCCTCCTCATTACAATGAGAGGCTGCAATCTACGGGAAGATATTTCGACTAATACCATCACAAAAACCCTCAATGTTTCACGGTTGGTTCCAAGCATCAACATAAAATGCTTCTACCGGTGCTCGCCAGACGAGCACACGTCTAGTAGCCTGGAATAATGTAAATAAGGATTCATCAGACAAGATGACATGTTCCCATTGTAGTTGTGTCCAGTTTAGGTGGTCTCGGCACCACTGTAGTCTCTTCATAACTAACAGTTTAAAACTAACGATTTTGGAATAGCTACTCTGCCCTGAATGTTCGCAACATACAACACTCATTGAATATTTTTCATAAATACGGTGTTCAGAAGGTGCGTATTGATCTAAGAAGTTATCTGCGGTAATGTATGTTTGCGTATGATTTCGGGCGACTATCTTCTTCAACAACAGTCTATCACGGTTCTTCAACTTCGACTTTTATCCACTGTTGTGCTACGCAGAAGACACACCTTACCCAGGTTTGTGTAGGCTGTTATAACCGTTGACACACTGGTCCTTGAAACACCCACAAGGTTGGCTGTTCTAGATATGGAAGCTCCAGTTAAGCGAACTCCAGTTACTGTGCCTCTTTTGGCTTCAGAAATAATCATGCTTTGCGCGGGAACAGAACGGTTTTTCTCCTTCAACTCTGACACTGCGAAATACTTAATTGATACCTTTCTCTTCGCCTCCTTTAGGTAGCACACTTTTGCGACACGAGGCAGACGTTTACTGGCCGTTCGAAGGATGACTCATTTTAAAATGGGTGGTTCCTAATATTTTGTCCTATACCTGTATAATCTAAAAAAGAATTAATTTTGGCTTCCTATTGTGTTACTTTGTATGGCAAGAACTAAAGATATAAGTTTTCTGACAAATTATTTAAACAGCAAAAATGAATCTACAAATAAAACTATTTCTACTGAGGTATAAAAGCTATTTTTAATAAGATAATGATGATAGAAAAAGAATAAGATGGCGTTACAGATACTCAAAGAAAATGAGAAAATTCTATTTCTTTTTAACTGGGGGGATATTAAAATGGCAAAAATAAAAATTTTTGTAGAAATTATGCGGGCTATTATTTTTTAGAATTGGCACAATCCAAAGTTAAAGATGTATTTTTTCTTCTAACAAAAATCTTCCTGGGTATTGTGGTTCAAGGAATAATGAAAGGGGGGGTCTTAAAATACAATCGCACGTTTTCATTATGCACCTGTTCATGTCACACATACGTTTAAACATAGATAAATATGAGTACGGGCGAGAGACACTGAGTCAATTCTTAACCTGCTTTCTGCTTTGAGGCTTTTATCTTCCGCTGAAGTTTGTTTCATTAACCTATTCAAAGAGTTAAAAGAAGGACCACACAAGAATTGAAGGGAATAGACCATTCTTAGAAAAGTCTAGTATTTCATTGAGTTATCTCTACTTTTTTTTTCTCACGGTATTTCTCAGAATACTGAAAAAAAAAACATTTACTACAATAGGGTTGTACTTTGAAACATATTCACGTGATACTGTTATGGTGATCCCCGATCACTGGTTCTTATCTGTACCGCCAGTCGTGATAGTTTTCAAGACTGGCTGGGATTCTCGAGGTTGAAAAAAAACCAGGTCGTTTGGATATTACAGTATAAATCAATAAATTTTTAGCATTTTTATATACTGGTTTAATACCCTATTTGTTGGCAAGTTATTTTTCCTTATTTTTTGGTCAAATTCATTGGTTTTCTACATAATATTCACATTTATATGGTTATTATTTAGGTAGATGTTACATTATGAGTATTTGTTTCTGAATTGATTAATTCTAACTTTTTAATAAAAATAATATATTTTATCTTTTATTATAAACAAATTATGTTCTTAAACTTCAAAATCAAATCAAAATTTAACTAAACAATATTGTCCTAATGAAAAGTCAAAATTGTCTAGCTGTCTAAATTAGAGCAATAATATTGCTTTATTACATACTCGAATTTCTTTTAGTAGTTTCAGAAAATTATGACCCCCCCCAAATTAAAAAGTTCTCCTTACGCAACTGAATGCATGTATAAATAATCAATATGCATGTCAAAATACTCTTACTTGCTCTGTTGCTGAAATTTCCGAAGTTATTTCAGCAACACAGCAAGTACGATTATTTTATCTCTCACCGTTCCTAACACTAAAATAAATTTCGAACAAAAATATTTGAACTCTTCGATTTCGTGTCATATTTATCCTAAAAGTCATACAAATATTAAAGTTCTACTGTTATTCTTCGCTAAATTTATTTACATAAAGTAGACGATGAAGTGATTCTAAATATCTGCTATGATTTATTTATGAGCAAAGTCCATATGTCTCATATATGTTTAGTTCGAGTCGGTTAAGGAAATAAAGAAACGATTTAATACTTTATGTTTGAGTGAATTCTGGAACATTGAAAAACGTGAAATAAGTTAAAATTTCGTATGAAGAATCAGATTTTTGTTAGGTTGATGTTAATATATGTACATCTTAGATGATTTCTTCATACAGCAAATAATAAATTTCCTTGGTATTAATAATCAAAGAAAAATATTAACTATTAATGTCAGTATCAAAGTATATACATTCATTGATATGTCTCTCATCATAATCATCATCAACGGCTCGCTTGCCCAGGATGACTATGCATATCCGTAGAATCGTGTTACAGGTTGTACTTTTCATGGATAGACTCCTCCAGTTTTTCACTTTAAGAACTTTTAAATCTGTTTCTAGGCTATTAGCTCCCGATGGTTTGGCTTCAAGATTCTCTTTGTTCCTCGTTCCTCTTTCATTCTTGTCAAGTTCCTTGCTGATTTCAATCTTTGAACAGATACGATTTTTATAATGCCTGGGTCCTTACATATCCTGTAAATTTTTGAATTTGTTCTTTACCATTGGATTTTAAACCTCTTAATATGCTACGGAGTGCTTTCCTTTCAAAAACACCTAGAGTCACGTTGTCACTTTTTCAGTTGTCACCCACGTTTCAGCAGCGTATGTGACAATGGGTCGAATTGAAGTTTTGTAAAGAAGTTGTTTTGTTCTTTGATTAGAACACTATTTTTCAAGTATTTGCGAGTTCCTCCCCCCAAAATAAATCTGTTTTCAGTAGTAACTCTGTTGTGAATTTCTGGTGTAGCGTGATTACTAGACACAATTCAGAGCTCAAATAGATGAAGCTATTAACAGCTTCAAATCTTTAGTCACCTATTTCAAAATTAGGGCGCCGAACGATGGCCTATTGGTTAGAGTGCTGGCCTTCGGTACCGGAGTTCGTGGGTTCGAATCCCACAGTGGCATGGATGTTCGTAGCCGTTCGGAATCGGCTTTAAACTGTAGGTCCCGGTCTCATTAGCCCTCGTGTTGCAAAAAGTAGACCGTAGCACTCCAAACCAAACCAAACCAAACCATTAGGAATCTCTAAAACTGGTATTTTTCATGTAATCGGTTTTACCAATGTTGATTCAGTTGTGCATTTTCTTTGCTTCATTTTCCAAAGAAAGGCATCTGTGAGAACCTTCGGGGCCCGTGTGATAATAGCAATGTCATTACCAAATAAAAAACACAGTATAGTTCTCGGATAACTTAGAAACGGTGAGCCATAGAATGTTTAAATTGAAATTTTGCAAAATGTAATCTTTTATCACCTTTTTGATTGCAATCCACATACAGGGTAAGTAGAAATTCTAATATAACATATAGTAACACTGCTGGGCCTAACACACAATTTCAGTCTAAGGTTAAAATTTTGTATTTAGAAATCATTTAGCATATATATATAAAACCCCATTGTTATTAAAACACTCTTTCTGTACAGGAAATATTAAAGGATACTAACGTAGCTGATAGATCTCAGATATCATTAATTGACTTCTGAATAAGTACAATAGCAATATATCGAAGTATTCACAAGGAGTTGAAAAAACATTTTTAATGTTTTTAAAAATAAAAATTGATTATGTATAACAAATGAGTTACAGGAATTTTACATACAACAAATAATAAATTTCCTTGGTATAATAATCAAAGAAAAATAATAAAACATGTATTTCAGTATCAAAGTGTGTACGTTCGTTGTTATGTGTCTCATAACTGAAAAGCAATGAGCCATAGAGTGTTTAATTTTTTTTTCTTTTTAGAAATTTTGCAAAATGTAATCGTGCATCACCGTTTTGATTGAAAATCACATTGTGGGTAACAAGAAATTTTAATATAGCATATAATAACTCTGATGGACGTAACCCAAAAAGAACTTTCAGTCTAAGGTTAAAATTTTGTATTTAGAAATCATTTAGCATATATATATACAACACATTGCTATTGAAACACGCTTTCTGTAAAGGAAATATTAAAAGATATTAACGTAGCTGATAGATCTCCGATATCATTAATTGACTTCGGTATAAGTACAAAAGCAATATATCGAAGTATTCACAAGGAGTTGAAAAAGTCTTTTAATGTTTTAAAAATAAAAATTGATTATGTATAACAAATGAGTTAGAGGAATTTTACATACAGGAAATAATAAATTTCCTTGGTATAATAATGAAATAAAAATAATAAAACATGTATTTCAGTATAAAAGTGTGTACGTTCGTTGTTATGTATATCGAATAACAGAATATCAATGGGCCATAGAGTGTTTAATTTCATTTTCGTTTTAGAAATTTTGCAAAATGTAATCGTGCAACAACTTTTTGATTGAAAATCACATTGTGGGTAAAAAGCAATTTTAATATAGCATATATTAACTCTGATGGACGTAACCCAAAAAGAACTTTCAGTCCAATGTTAAAATTTTGTATTTAGAAATCAATTAGCATATACATATGCAACCCTATTGCTATCGAAACACTCTCTCTGTAAAGGAAATATTAAAATATATTAACGTAAATGATAGAGCTCAGATATCATTAATTGACTTCGGAATAAGTACAAAAGCAATATATCGAAGTATTCACAAGGAGTTGAAAAAACATTTTTAATGTTTTTAAAAATAAAAATTGATTATGTATAACAAATGAGTTACAGGAATTTTACATACAACAAATAATAAATTTCCTTGGTATAATAATCAAGTAAAAATAATAAAACATGTATTTCAGTATAAAAGTGTGTACGTTCGTTGTTATGTATCTGGTATATCTTAAAAGCGAGGAGGCATAGAGTATTTAAATTTTCTTTTCAGAAATTTTGCAAAATGTAATCATGGATCACCTTTTTGATTGCAATTCATATTTTGGGTAACAAGGAACTTAATATAATATATAATAACTCTGCTGGACGTAACACCAAAAAGACTTTCAGTCGAATGTTAAAATTTTGTATTTAGAAATCATTTAACATATGCATATAAAACCCCATTGTTATTAAAACACTATGTTTGTACATAAAATCTTAAAGGATACTAACGTTGCTGATAGATCCCAGATATCAGTAATTGACTTCTGAATATGTACAACAGCAATATATCGAAGTATTCACAAGGAGTTGAAAAAACACTTTTAATGTTTTTAAAAATAAAAATTGATTATGTATAACAAATGAGTTCGAGGAATTTTACATACAACAAATAATAAATTTCCTTGGTATAATAATCAAAGAAAAATAATAAAACATGTATTTCAGTATCAAAGTGTGTACGTTCGTTGTTTCG
>CM063506.1:69988022-70000522 GCA_032207245.1 Pardosa pseudoannulata | reverse complement strand
TGATGTATCTGTTCTGGATATTTTTTCTCTGGGGTGCCATGAAGATCCTTGTGTATAACACGTCCGTCAATTCTGCAATGGACCTGGTGATATGAGTATCCATTGCTGCTTCTACGATCCGTGAAACGCCCAGCATTTTCGAAAATGTCCTCCAACCATGTCGCTTCGATTTCGTGCGTGCATTCATGCCAATGGCAGCAATTTCGAACACCTCCTGTAATACTTTTTATTTATTATTGTTGTTTTTTGTATAATAAAGCGTTTTACACTACATTCTATGTGTGTGTAATTATTGTCTTTGTGTCTCTTTATTTAGTAAGGGTTACGCTTCTGACTATGCTTTCCTATGTAATTATGAATCCTCACGAAGTTCTCTACCTCCCCTCAAAGTTTGTACACGGACTTTCGGGGACACCCTGTATGTATATATATATATATATATATATATATATATATATATATATATATATATATATATATATATGTATATACATATATAAATAAATATATATATATATATATATATATATATATGTATATATATATATATTTATATATATATATTATATATATACATATATACACACACACACACACACATATATATATATATATATATATATATATATATATATACATACATTTATATAAATATATATATTGTAACGATCCGTTACATGACCCTAAAGAACGAGGAGCGGAAGGTGACCTTTCGCCGCGGACAATTACGATTAGCGGCAGGTAGAAACGGGTGGTCTAACAATACACGTGTATACTAGGTCCCGGCTTAATTGAAAACTCTCCGTGTGCTGGAGCCAGCGCGTCTGAGGCTTTGTGAGACTGTTGAGTGAAAAGACTCTGTGAAATGATTGTAAATAATTACAGTGCCATGTGCGCCCATTAGCGGTAGCGAAAAAGGCAATTAAGTTGTTTGGGTCGGCTGATCTGAAGAAGGCTTTTCGGCCACATATGGAAACGAAACAACTGATTTAGGTGGGAAGTGACCGCAAGATTGCATCATCCTGTTTCTGGAAGTTTCCCGAAAAATCGCGTAAGGGGAACCGGGACCGCAATAAAAAGAAGAGTGGCGGTGCCAAGAGGGGCTTTTTCTTCCTGGGAGTAGCTTTGTAGCTCGAGAGGAACCGCTCGTATCTCCGATTCTGGAGTTTGCTTGATTAGAGACCGCTTGATTAGAGATGACAGCGTCTCTGTTGCTAAGAAGTCGAAGTTCGACTTGGGAATCCCATTCCCGTTATTTTGCTATTTTTTTTTACTTCGTGCATAGAAGTAGGTAGCCGAGAGGGACCCTTGCTCTCAATTTGGATCGTCTAGCATCCCGAGTTTTCCTTCACGAACCCAAAGCTTGATACGCACTCTGAACTTTCGCACCTTGGTGTGAAAGCCGACTGTACAAATCGACAGACCGGATGATCGTTTCAGTGTTTATTACCGGCACTAATTAGAACAATTCCAGTGATTAGAAGCCCTAGCCATACTGTATCCGATACCTAAGCATCCTTATTGTGTGAATGTCATCTCAGCACGAGATCCCAGAATATTTAGAAATCTACTGAATCTGTATATAGTTGTACATAATTTATTCACCTAAATAAAATATTTATTTTAGATTAAACAGTTTTCTAGCCTGTTTCATTACGGTTTCGCCTACCATATCTCAGTACATTACAAAATATATATATATATATATATATATATATATATATATATATATATATATATATATATATATATATATATATATATATATATATATATATATATATATGTGTGTGTGTGTGTGTGTCAGGATTTAAAATGTAGATAATTTTAAGAGATTTTAATTAGGGATTCTTTTTTGAGAGTGACGCGGCATGAGGAGGTAGTCACATAAACACGGCTCACGCTCAGTGATCTGGGCAGAATATGTACATTTCACGGTCAGACCTGTAGCTGAAGCAGCGAAGTCTGCCTTTGTTAGAAGTTGGGTGCCAATGTGAGACGCCATTACTCATAACTGAAAGTATGTATATGAGATTTAAATAAAGATATGAAGTTGTACTCAAAAACTTAATTGGCGTTTACTGGATTCTGTCATATATATATATATATATATATATATATATATATATATATTTATATATATATATATATATATATATATATATATATTATATATATACACACACATATAATATATAGCTTACAGTTTCATTAAAAAAGAACTTTCAGACAAATGTTACAATAATTAATGAAATTATATTATTTGTAGCTAAATTATGACGTTATAATTTCTGATCGACAGTTTAATTGCCTGTATTTTAAATAAACACATAAAAATTATGTTTTTATCTTTGCATATTTCTCTTACATTTCCAAATGGAAAAAGATTTTCAAGATAGAAAAAACGGAGCGCTGAATAAGTTTAAACGAATGTTTTTTGAAAGAAATATATTGAGCAGTGTTGAAAACACCCCTTATTACCTTAGCATACCAAATTACATTCAAATTTATCAAAATTGTATAGGATAAAGAAAGAATAATTGATTTATATATGTATATGTATAGAAGTTTTAAAATTTTCCTTTTTTATACAGAAACATTGACTCTACATAACTTAGAAAAATGTTATTCAGGTAAGAATTCCTTTTTCCTTTAAGTGACATGAATTCGAAGATATAGGTAATTTAAAATTATAGCAAATTTTGCATATTTCAAAAGGTAGCAAATGACTTTAATTTTCAATCTAAACTATTGTTTTACACGATTTCAAGGAACTAATGTCATATTATATTCTCAAATAATGTTATGTAATATTGAAATAATTCCTTTTAAATTCCATTTGATGCACATTTCAAGTGGATGTTTCTACATATTTGTTCAAATATATGTTTACATATTTGCATTTATCTTCACTTTTACAGAAATTAAAATTATTACAAATAAAGGAAATATAGATATAAGTACATACAGTTTTACAAGAGGTTGATATTTCAATGAAAAGATATTATGCTTATCAGGTTAAGTTGCCATAATTCAAATTGAGCTTTTTATATAATATATTTTTTAATTTTTTATGAAAGTTTATACTTCAAAAAAGTTTAAAGTAAATTTTAATATTAAGTGAAGAAAGACGTGGCAGTTATTTTCTGTAAAATAATCACATAAAGTCAACATACAGAATGGAAAACTGTTGTTGAAGAGTTAAAATATAGTTAATTTTTTTACTTCTTTCATTTCAGATATTATGTTTTGGCTTCCTTATGCAAGATTTACTCTTTTAAAAGCTTTTATACTATGCTAACAACCATATTTAACTTTTAAGTCTTATGTAAAAGTATGCATACCTTAATGGAACCTTGAATAATAAAAGGTCATATTTTTAAGTACTAGCTGTGAAATAATTTTCCGAGTCTGAACGTGAGTTAGTTTTGCATGCATTATGTTTAACGAATGGTATGCCATTAATTTAAAAATAATTTCTCTTGAAAGTAAGCTGCAAAACTCATCAAACAGTTTCTATCAACTAAACTTCAACAACAGATTATTTTAATTAATATGTTGTACTAAAGCAAAATTTTAAAACTTTCTTAGGTTATACATTAGTTGTATACGCATTTAGCTTTTGTTGATATTTTCTTTCATTATAACAAAGTAAAGGAATCATTGTAATCTCGATTAATTTTAAGGCTTAATTTAATCCAAAGAAAAAAAAATATTTTTGGTAATATTTTGCTATTTAACATTGTACCGACTAACTTGGAGATTTCTTCTAACTGGTTGGTTTACATTACATTGCGTTTATTTAAGACTTGCAGCTTCACTAGTAGTCATCTTTCTGGGTATTTAAGATTCAAAATTAAAGGTTGGTATTGACGTTAAATTGAAATTAGTTTTTATAGTTTATTACTCGAACAATCTGAGTAATTTCGAACGTTAAAGCAACTCAGTGTAAAACGAATAAGACTTTCATTTCTTTATAATTTTATCATAAACTCAAGAAATTTAATCCAAATAAAATTTTTTTTGGCAATATTTTGCTATTTAGCCTTGCACCGACTAACTTTTTATGACCTCATCTAACATAATTGTGAACAATTTCTGTTTTACCGTCTATGCTCATGGAAGGAAACTTCAACTTTGATATTTTACACATTCATTTCGATCATTCTTCATTTGAATATGTCTAGTTAACTCTAACATCGGTACTAACGTACGTTGTTGTTGTTTTTGTTTCTGGTGCCACTTAGTCAAATTAAGCACAAATGAGCAAGAGGTTGCTCCTATTAAGACAAAGGGGTTCGCCTTTGGTTTTAACGAATACCTGAAGGGTGGAAATGCGACTTATGCTCAAGTGGGTTCTCGACCAATAGACTTGGCCTCCCACCCCCAGAGATATTGATCTAGAACATGGAGGACATTGTGACCACGAACCTATTTTACGTGCCCCAGTCACCTTTAGCGAACACGGCGGGTCTTATGCCGACTCGGGCACTTAACCCTCAACCCTAAAAGCAAAGGGGTGTGCCTCTCGTTTTGACGAATACCTCAAAGATGAAAATGTGACTTATGTTCAAGTGGGTCCTCGTAACTTTGAAATAGGGATAAATCAGAAGACCCATAGGCTTGGCCTGCCATCCCCATAGGTATTAATTGAGTACTTGGAGGACACTCTGACCACGAACAAGTTTTGCGTGCCCCAGTCACTTTTAACGAACACGACGGGTCTTAGGCCGGCTCGGGATCTGAACCACAACCTTCCAGTTACAAGAGCGTTGCCTTTGACGACTGACCTACCGCTGCTTACTAAAGTGTGTATGAAAATCTAAGGTCGATATTTTGTATTTATTTCTGTTATAACGCCTGATTGTAGACCTCGCTTTTGATTTAATCTAAATAGTATAAAACAAAATTTTTTCACCAAATTTATTAATGCTGTAGGCTATAACTCTAAATCGTTTACCCCTAAATAGTTGAAATCTTTCATTTAGAAGAAAAATAACCCATACTCACTGCCAAGTATTATAATATTTTTTTACCTCCTCCCACCTTTGATTTCAATTTGCATTCTATATAACGAAAAATGTCATTATATCGTATACAAATACTTTGGACCATTAAATTAAAAAGTTTTCTAGAAACAATCAAATTTTGTATTTAGGATCATTATAACTTCTAAATCTGCTGCTTCCATTTCGATTGCTATTCGCTCTCTATGTTACAAAATATTTTAAATTTACGTAAATAAAGCTGTAGGGCATAACTGGACAAAGTTTAGCATAATTTTACGGCATTTTGTATTTAGAACAATTTTATCATATAGTTATGCACTTAACCTTTTCAGCACTATCTGCACTCTATTTAGTTTAAGGTTTTAATATAATGCTTATTAAAGTTGGACGGCAGAAGTCAAAAACAAATAGCTATAAAATGTTAAAAGTGTGTATTTAGAATTGTTATAATATTTAGTACTGAATCTTGTTTTGATTACAATTCAACCTCTATGTAACGAAAAACTGTTATATATATATATATATATATATATATATATATTATATATATATATATATATATAATATATATATATATATATATATATAATATATATATATATATATATTTAAATATATATTATATATATATATATATATATATATATATAATATATATATATATATAATATATATATATATATATATATCTATATATATATATATATATATATATATATATATATATATATATATATAAAGGGTGTTAAGTTACACGTGCTCTTTCGGTTGGTGTTAAACGAATAACAGCGTTTTAGCTGTATTTGATATAAAATATATTTATTAGTATTTCAGCTGCATTTTAATAATATATGTTTTAGTAATATATTATCTATTTATTTTATTCTTCTTTTATTATTACTAAAGAATTTTATGATTCGTAATATGTATAATTAATATAAATAAAATACATCATTATCTATAACTGGTAATAAACCATTAAATTTACTCATTTGAACAAACAACACGTGTATGAACTCTACCACAAAATGACTATAGATTGTAGAAAATTTTACAATATATACAAAATTTATTTTACAATATATAATTATTATATATTGTAATACAATAAATTTTACAATATATACAAAATGACCATATATTGTACAAAAGTTTATGATTCGCAATATGTATAATTGATATAAATAAAATACATCATTATTAATAAATGGTAATAAACCATTAAATTTACTCATTTGAACAAACAACACGTGTATAAACTCTACCACAAAATGACCATAGATTGTAGAATGCCAATTATAAAATCCTTACTATGCGAATAAAAAGGATTCCTGATTGGTACTGTCAGAACTGCATTATGTCCTTGTGAGTACCGTCAGTATAAACGGCTTTATTAGGAAAATATAGGTGTTTGATTGAAGCGGTACTTATAAGTTTTGTCAAGATAAAAAGGGTTAAGTTACACGTGCTCTATCGGTTGGTGTTAAATGAATAACAGCTTTCTAGCTGTATTTGATATAAAATACGTTTATCAGTAATTTAGCTGCATTGGAAAAATATCTGTTTCAGTAATATATTATCTATTTTTTTTTCTTCTTTTATTATTACTAAAGAGTTTTTTGATTCGTAATATGTATAATTAATATAAATAAAATACATCATTATCTATAACTGGTAATAAACCATTAAATTTACTCATTTGAACAAACAACACGTGTATGAACTCTACCACAAAATGACTATAGATTGTAGAAAATTTTACAATATATACAAAATTTATTTTACAATATATAATTATTATATATTGTAATACAATATATATTGTAATACAATAAATTTTACAATATATACAAAATGACCATATATTGTACAAAAGTTTATGATTCGCAATATGTATAATTGATATAAATAAAATACATCATTATTAATAAATGGTAATAAACCATTAAATTTACTCATTTGAACAAACAACACGTGTATAAACTCTACCACAAAATGACCATAGATTGTAGAATGCCAATTATAAAATCCTTACTATGCGAATAAAAAGGATTCCTGATTGGTACTGTCAGAACTGCATTATGTCCTTGTGAGTATAGTCAGGAAAAAATTGCTTTATTAGGAATATATAGGGGTTTGATTGAAACGTTACTTATAAGTACCGAAAGGATAAAAAGGGTTAAGATACATGTTCTCTTTCGGTTGGTGTTAAACGAATATCAAGCTGCATTGGAAAAATATCTGTTTCACTAATATATTATCTATTTATTTTATTCTTCTTTTATTATTACTAAAGAATTTTATGATTCGTAATATGTATAATTAATATAAATAAAATACATCATTATCTATAACTGGTAATAAACCATTAAATTTACTCATTTGAACAAACAACACGTGTATGAACTCTACCACAAAATGACCATAGATTGTAGAATGCCAATTATAAAATCCTTACTATGAGAATAAAAAGGATTCCTGATTGGTGCTGTCATTTCTTTTCTGTTGTAGGAACTGCATCGTTCACGTCCTTGTGAGTACCGTCAGGAAAAACGACTTTATTAGGAATATATAGGTGTTGGATTGAAGCTGTACTTATAATTACCTCAGGATAAAAATGGTTAAGTTACATGTGCTCTTTTGGTTGGTATTAAACGAATAATAGCTTTTTAGCTGTATTTGATATAAAATATATTTATCAGTATTCCAGCTATCATAAATTTACTCATTTGAACAAACAACATATGTATGAACTCTACCACAAAATGACCTTAGAATGTAGAATGTCAATTACAAAATCCCTACTATGTTAAGAAAAGGATTCCTGAATGGTGCTGTCAGAACTGCATGTCATTGTGAGTACCATCAGGAAAAACGGCTTTATTAGGAATATATAGGTATTTGATTGAAGCGGTACTTATAAGTACCGTCAGGATAAAAAGGATTAAGAATAAAAACTATGGACCTATGGAATAAAACGGATTACTGATTGTTGCTGTCAGAACTGCATTGTTCATGTCCTTGTGAGTACTGTCAGGAAAAACGATTTTATTAGGAATATATACGTGTTTGATTGAAGCGGTACTTATAAGTACCGTCAGGATAAAAAGGGTTCAGAATAAAAATTATGGAAAAATAGATATCAGATCGTCTATAAAGATATCTTTTCAAAGAATATAATTATGCAAAATGTCTTATGTTCAGCTGTTACATAAGTGGAATAAAATCCTCTCAATTCAGAATGTATTATAATACTGAACTGAGAAACATTTTATTATATTGAAATACATGAAATAAACATAATAGAAAGTATTAAAGCAAGATAAAGAAAAATAATCGTAGGCATAAGACATAAAATTCGATATACTAAAATAGTCTGAATTGACAGACTACATCAGATCAGCTCAGAAAAGAACTTTGCTTCAGGCTCCTCTTTATATGATATTTGTTCATACATTCTAATATGTCATTTATTGAATGAAAGCCAAATAGAAATCCAAGCTATTTTCTGTGAGGATTACAAATGAAATAAATATATTTTAGCTAAAGTTTGCATTGGAGTCGATGGAGTGAAAATATATTTAGTACGAAATGCCATTTGTGTAGTTCATTATTCAGAATATTTAAAGAAACAATAAAATAAACAAAATATTTTAAGAATGATTTATAAGCATTGATTGTTTTCCAAAGAACGACGAAAATTAATTGTTTTATTATGTTGTAAATAATTTAGTTCGACTGAGTTAAATTACATGTTATAGAATGACTGTTGTTTTTTTTTATTGAAAACACATTTCGATTTTTTTCAATATTTTTAAAGAAAAATTTCCAATGTATTACATGTATTTAAATATTTAGTAATCAGTTTTCCTTTTCTTTAAAACCATTATTCCTTTTCCACACTGTGGAAAGCCTCAACTTAATTTATCAGAAATGAACAGAAATCAATAGCTAACCATTTTTAACTAATCACACTTATATATATATATATATATATATATATATATATATATATATATATATATATATATATATATATATATATATATATATATATATATATACATCTATATATATATATATATATATATATATATATATATACATCTATATATACATATATATATATATGTATATATACATGTATATATATACATACATATACATATATATATATATACATGTATATATATATGTATATATATATGTATATATATATATAAATATATATGTAAATATATATATATATATATATATATATATATATATATATATATATATATATATATATATATATATATATATTTACATATATATATGTATATATATATGTATATATATATATATATACATACATATGTATATATATATATATATATATATATATATATATGTGTGTGTGTGTGTGTGTATGTGTGTGTATAAGGCCCAAAGAGTAACTGACAAGTACCAAAATGTGGGCTCTATGTATCATGCATTAAAATTAAACATGAAAAAGGTATAAATGAGAAAAAATAATATTGAGTAAAATGATATTGAATGTTGATTTAAGACAATACAGGGATAATTACATTATACGATGTTATTAAATGTTGGGATTAATCATTTATAAGATGTATTAAACATATTTTAATACATAAGAAACCAATAATCGATACCATCAATATAAAAAAATGATTAATATAAAAATGCGAGGAGACCACAATAAATTTTACAGTTTTATTGAAATGTTATTTGGAAATTATTTTAAAGAAATGATACTAAATAATGTGATTCAAAACTGGGATATTGATATTTCATATACAAATTAATATTTGAGTGTTTGACTGAAGTACTTGACGACATGTCAGAAAATTAATGTCAGTTATTGTAAATTAAAATTACTGTTATTGTTTTGATCTCATGCCACTTGGAGAAATCAAGCCCGATTTGAAACATTCGCTACAAGAGGACTACTTAAGGATTGGGTTCCCGTTGTTAAATTTCGTGAAAATATTAGCGATATTTTCTAAAACACAAATTTAATCTATCCAAACATTGTATTTCTTGCTTTTTTCTGGCCACTTTAATTAATGCACAGTACGCCATCGTAATAGAATTATATACTCTTACTTAATTAAAGAAAACAACTTGAAAACCGGACATTTATATTAATTCCGGCAATTTATCCATTAATAATTTTCAACGCAACATTTCCAATTAATAAAAATCAGGGTAATACTGAAGAATAAGGTGCCCCTTAGAAAATTTGGTGTAATTATTGGCGATGTTTACTAAAACACGAAGGTATTTCATCCGAACAACATTGTATCCTTTGGTATTTGGCCGACTTTAATGGGTGTAGATTGTGCATTAGAATTATATACTTTAATTAATTAAATAACATCACTGAGAAAGCGGGCATTTACATTTTTCGGGAATTAATTTTTAACAGTTTACAAAGCCATCTGTTCCAAATTATTAAAAATTAACCATAGTGAATCTTTAATGGTTCTAATATTTTTAAGCATTACGTGCATTTAATATATAAAAAATGGATTCCACAAGAAGAGCTGGGTACAAATATAATATAAATCAAAATATAGATACAGATTGTTTGGACAAGGCGAGATCAGGAGAAAATGCTCAGAGTTTTTTCGCCAAGTTGGTGGGAGCATCCTGTTCTTCAGTCAATCCAAAATCAGCCCTAATGAACCATTAATGGTGTGTTATATCTAATTATTTTAAGCATTGCGCACTTTTAATATATAAGAAAAGAGTTACACAAGAAGAGTTGGATGCAAATATCATATAAATTATAATATAGATACAGATTTACTGGACACAGTGAGATCAGGAGAAAATGTTATGAAATTATACTTAAACCATTATCACCAAGTAAGTGGGGAACTCAGTTCTTTAGTCAAGCCCAATAATCGTATTAAGGCAAAGGAGTGCGAATTTCATTTTAATGAACACTGATTGGGTGAAAGGACTTTGCTCATGTGGTCTTCGTAATTTAAAGCAGGGAACAAGCAGTAGACCCATAGGCCTAGCCTGTCACCCTCAGAGGTATTGTTTTTGACTTTGGAGGACATTGAGACCAAGAACATTTTTAGGTGTCTCAGTCACCTTTATTAAACATGGAAAATCTTGGGTCGGCTCGGGTTTCGAACAATCTACCCTCCAGTTATGAGAGCGTTACATATTGCCCAATGTAATACCGCGTCTCTTAAATTTATATGCGTTATTTTGTCATCTAAAAATTTAAAATAAAGAATGCTTAGAAAGTTCTATGATTATTACATCCAATTTGGTTTGGTTTGGAGCGCTACGGTCTACAGTTTTGTACACTAGGACTAATGAGACCGGGACCTAAAGCTTAAAGCCGATTCCGAAAGGCTACGAACATCCATGCGATACTGGGATTCGAACCCATCAACTCCGGTACCGACGATCAGCGCCCTGACCAATCGGTCAGCATTTGGTTCATCAAATTTGGTAAAATAAAATAATTAAATAAGAAAAGAAGCAAATATATTTTTAAACTTATAATAAAAACATACAGATACTAGTGTAAACAGAAATAGTTGAATTGATATCTCTAACAGGCAATTTTATCTCCAAATTTGCACATTTAATTCTCTATTTAAGCCTTATTTAATTAATTTGAAATCATCAATAATTACATGACAAACGCACGTGATCAAAAAATTTAATGCTCTCTGATGTTGAAAAATAGATCATATGGGATCTTTTTATTTTCTTTGTAATGAAATTTGCAGGAATTCTGAATTAATTTTAAACAGTAGCATACTTATAGAGAGGATAAATTCATCATAGTTACTAATTGAAACAAACACTCCAGCAAAATATCACACTTCCTAATGATTTGTTCATTATGAATAGCTCTGAGAGAGCATACTTCGAGGAAAAAAAGGAAAACTAAACGATTTATAGTAAGATACTAAAGGTTTATACTAAGGGGATTAGAAATAAGCTTTAGAGAAATGCTTACTTACAAAGAAAATATGCAACGGTTTTAAAAACAATACATTAAATCTAATGTCTAAATAAATCAAGAAAATTTAATTATTTGTGATGCACAACATTGAGATTTTGTTCCTTCATTTACTACTTTTAAATATTTATAAATAAGACGCATTAAAAGTGTTCTAATTACCTTAATGAAATTCTGAAAATTATGCCATATGCTATTTTAAAGTTATGGAAACAACACTTGAAGTTGAATTTCTGACGCCACAGAAGAAGTACATTTCTTTGCCTAATGAAATAAACAGAAAAACGAAAGGACTTTTACAAAATTATATATCGTAATTACACGAAGTAGATATTCGTTCTAATAACTGCGTAGAAACTTTATAGCTGAAATATTTGTTTAGCTAATTGCTACTAATTTAAAGTTCCTTACTAGTGCTGATGTGCTTTCTAAATTACTTTTTAAAGACAAAAATAGGAACAATTATTAAGAATTTAACTGTTGCGTTTCAG
>CM063506.1:69938022-69983022 GCA_032207245.1 Pardosa pseudoannulata | reverse complement strand
TATATATATATATATATATATATATATCAGTTGTTTTTTTGCCCTTTATATAAATCCAAAAATTTTGATGGATTTGAAGTGACTCCTAAATTTATACGAATTAATTTGTCATATAAAAATTTAAAATGAAGAATATTTAGTAAGTTATATGATTATTACGGCAAATTGGGTAAAATAAAATAATTAAATAAGAAAAGAAGCAAAAATAGATTTAAATTTATGTAATATAAACCATAAACATTTACTAGTGTAAACATAAATAGTTGAATAGATGTCTCTAACAGGCAATTTTATCTCCAAACTTGCACATTTAACTGTTTATTTAAGAATATATTTAATTAATTTGAAATCATCAGTAATTACTTGAGAAACGTACTCCATCACAAAATTTAATGCTCTCTGATGTTGAAAACTAGAGAGCTAAATAAATCACGGAAATTTAATTATTTGTGATGCACAAAGATGCGAATTTGTTCCTTCATTTACTACTTTTAAATATTTATAAATAAGACGCATTGAAAGAGCTCTAATTAACTTAAGGAAATTCTGAAAACTATATCATACACTATTTTAAAGTTATGGAAACAACATGTAAAGTTGAATTTCTGACACCACAGAAGAAGTATATTTCTTTGCCTAATGAAATAAACAGAAAAAGGGAAGGACTGAAACAAAATAATTATCGTAATTACACAAAATAGATATTAGTCCAAATAACTGCGGAGAAAAATTATAGCTGAAATTTTTGGTTAGCTAATTGCTACTTACTTAAAATTACTGACTAGTGATGATGCGTTTTCGAAATTACCTTTTAAAGACAGAAATAGGAACAATCATTAAGAATTTAACTGTTGCGTTATAGCAATTATGTAAAAAAAAAGACTTAAAGATATATATATATATATATATATATATATATATATATATATATATATATATATATATATATATATATATGAGTTATGTTTACTTCGTCTTTTGTCCAAATTCAGAATTTTTGATACATTTGTGTTAAATTAGTACTCTTAGCTTATAAATAACGTAAACTAACGGTGTCTACTTTATTTCAATTGAAAAACACTCTTAAACCTAATTTTTCTGGTTCTGTTGTTAATTTAAAATGTACAAGAAATTTGCAAAGGCAAAATCAAGCATTATTTATTCTGTAACTTTACTTTCAATAGCAGATGATAAATTTATTGATAATAATTCTTGATGTCATAATTTAGATGAAAATAAAATAACGTCATTACTTATATTGAACTACTTAAATATAGTTTGTTTCTTTTTATCTAAAGATGATATATAATGCAAGTACTTAGCTATTATTGGTATTCATTGGTATTCTTAAGTTTTAAATAACGTAAATTAATGATGTCTATTTTATTCCATTTGAAACACACTCCTAAACCTAATTTTTCTGGTTTTTTGTTAACTGAAAATGGACAAGAAATTTTCAAAGGCATAATCAAACATTATTTATTCTGTAACTTTACTTTCAACCGCAGATGATAAATTTCTTGATAATAATTATTGATGTTATAATTTAGAAGAATATAAAATAATATCATTACTTATATTGTATGACTTAAATATAGTTTGTTTCTTTTGATCTAAAGATAATATATAATGCAAGTACTTAGCTATTATTGGTATTCATTGGTATTCTTATGTTTTAAATAACGTAAATGAATGATGTCTATTTTATTTCATTTGAAATACACTACTAAACCTCATTTTTCTGGTTCTGGTGCAAAATTAAACATTATTTATTCTGTAATTTTATTTTCAACAGAAGATGATAAATTTCTTGATAATAATTGATGATATCATAATTTAAATAAAAATAAAATAATGACATTACTTATATTGACATACATAACTATAGTTTGTTTTTTTTTACTTCAAAGTGATATATAATGCAAGTACTTAGCTATTATATATGTGAAAAATTGTTTTAATATTTTACGTATAGTTTTACTAATTATTAGTTGTTAACTTGATTAAATTTTATGGATGAAAATTTGATGAAAAACATGAATATTTTTATACTTTATGAAGTGATTCGTAATATTAATCTTAAGGTTTTTTTATTATTTATTTTAAACTGCTGTGTTCTTGAAAGAAATTGATTAAAATTGTTTACATCTAATATTTTTATAAATTACATTTTTATAAGTTTTTTAATTAAAATTGTGTATAGTTCATATTTATAAATTTATATTTTTTAAACATGAAAAGAATTGTTTTTTATACCTCTAAAACTATTCTGTTCTTGCATGATTCACATAGACATACAAGTAATATGTTAAATACAATAAAGCTGTGACATAAAATTTGAAATGCAACAAAAGTACAGGTCAGATGTGTTTTACAAAACCTTCGAGTGTTGCAAATATATCACATATGCCTCATAACTTTCTAATCGCACTAAGGAAATTTATGAAATTTTGTTTTAACTTACTTTTAATCATACTTTCTGCGTTGGATCAATTATGGTAAGCATTTAGAGGCCAGGTAGCTCAAAATGCCTCATTTAACTAGTATAAAATAAAAGAACTCATAACATTAAGTACATTTATTTTTCAAATTACATCAATTTATGTTATATATTATATTAAAATATGTTACTTTTGAAGCTTACACTATTTGTGTTACTTAAATATGAAGTTGAAATATATAAAATAAAAGTAACATTTTGAATTCTTCGATCTATTTATTAAAAGACAGTGGATGTTACAAAGAATTTTTTTGGGGAATAAACTTAGTTATTTAACTTTATATACGTATATATCGAGATATAACAAACTTAATAATGTTAAAACTCTCCTTAAAATCTGATATCTTTTTCACTAATTTATGTTTTAGAAAACTTTTGCTTTTATTGTACTTTTAAAATGTTTCTTGCGACTAACTTTTAATGAATTACTACAAGATATGTATCAAAAGTTTGTTTTACAATAAACTTAGTTACTTAACTTTATATACGTATATATTGAGATATAACAAACTTAATAATATTAAAATTCTCCCTTAAAATCGGATATCTTTTTAACTAATTTAAGTTTTAGAAAACTTTTAAAATGTTCACTGCGACTTACTTTTTTATGAATTACTGCAAGGTATGTATCAAAAACTGCTCACTAAAACATGTCTTTGTAAAAATTTTACGTTTACACTGCATTAAAGTTATCAAAACTCAGTTTAAAGTAAGAAATGTTAGATTTTGAATTGGAAATCAAGCGTACAGAGTTTTTACGTACATATCTTTTCTTATAAATCAACTATTCAATATATCTGCAAAATAATACTACAAATTGTTCGAAACAGATTTGTAACTAATGATATAGCAAAATTAGAACAAAAATTTGAATATTAAAACACAAAAACGATTTTAAAAATTGAAAGACATTCAAAAAAGTTTAAATTTTTCTAAAACTTTTACTTTTAAAATTTGGTTAAAATAATGTGATTAATTATTTGGAAGTATATGTGTACAATATTTAGCAAGTCTAATTTAATAATAATTTACAAATACACAGTCTAACATGTACTGCTTCCTTAAATGTTTAGAATTTAATATGGTATTGTATTATCTACAATTTTCATATTATTGAACAATGAGTATGCCGTAAGCACATATATATTTGAACGCATTTAAATATTTTACTTCTTGAATACTGTAGATTTTTGTAACTTGTTCTTTTAGTAATGAATTAATATATATATTTCATAGTTAATAACATAATCTAAATATGTGAATCCATTTACAAAGTAAATTGATTTGTACCACTATTTGTACACATCTCTCGAATTATAGGCTTATATGTAAGTAGCTCTATATTTATGGAATGAAATTGAATAAATTTGATTTACTTTGCTGTCGACATTCCTAAGGCTAATAGAGAAGTACACTGCATCTTGTAGTAATATCACCCGGGAAACAGTTAATGCAAGCGGTAATGCATTACCTAATAGCTACTATATTATTTCATTATTTTCTGGTTTGCTGTAGCTATAAGAATGAATTCTAGAACTTACTAGAATTACATGTCTGCACGAATTGGCAGTAAACAGATACTTGAAATAAATCTCTTTAAAAGCATATCTGGTAGCTGTAAAAATAATAATTGATAATTTTATTTAGACTTGTTAGAATTTTATTTCATATATATATATATATGTAATGTAAATAAATATATATATATATATATAAATATATATATATATATATTTAGAGATTTTATAATGTCTTTACAATGACTTTAAGGTATTCGTCTAAGTTAAAAACGTCATACAGTATTTTACGTAAGTTGTTCCATACGGGATCAAAATACTAATTTCTGTTAATGACTGTGCATTTTTGTTTTCGGTTGGAGCAACTGATAGCAAAAGTATTTCTGTGTAAATCTTAATAGGCATTAGTTTCTATCATCTCTGTTGTCTTCTCACTAGCTTAAGAGTATACAAATAAATCATTTGTCATTTCACAGTTGATTGCATTTTTTGTTTTCGGTTTGCGCAACTGATGACAAAGTGTATTTCTGTGTAAATCTGAACAAGGTTTTTTTCTATCATCTCTGTTGTCTTCACTAGCTTAAGAGTATACAAATAAGTCATTTTTAATTTCACAATTGATTGCATTTTTGTTTTCGGTTGGCGCAACTGATGGCAAAAGTATTTCTGTATAAATCTGAACAGGCTTTAGTTTCTATCGTCTCTGTTGTCTTCTCACTAGCTTAAGAGTATACAAATAGATCATTTGTCATTTCACAGTTAATTGCATTTTTGTTTACGGTTGGCGCAACTGATGGCAAGAGTATTTCTGTATAAATCTTAACAGGCATTAGTGTTTATCGTCTCTGTTTTCTTCTCACTAGCTTAAGAGTATACAAATAGATCATTTGTCTTTTCACAGTTGATTGCATTTTTGTTTTCTGTTGGCGCAACTGATGGGTAAATCTGAACAGACTTTAGTTTCCATCGTCTCTATTGTCTTCTCACTATCTTAAGAGTTTACAAATAGATCATTTGTCATTTCATAGTTGATTGCATTTTTGTTTTCGATTGGCGCAACTGATGGCAAAAGTATTTCTGTGTAAATCTGAACAGGCTTTAGTTTCTATCATCCCTTTTGTCTTCTCACTAGCTTAAGAGTATACAGATAAATCATTTGTCATTTCACAGTTGATTGCATTTTTGTTTTCTGTTGGCGCAACTGATGGAAAAATTATTTCTGTATAAATCTTAACAGGAATTCGTTTCTATCGTCTCTGTTGTCTTCTCACTCGCTTAAGAGTATACAAATAGATCATTTGTCTTTTCACAGTTGATGTTTTTACCTGTTTTGTTATTATAAAGTCCCAAACTTTTGTGATGCAAATCAAGTATTTCACTCAAATTGTTCCTTAAGGGACCAAAATATTAATTTCTGTTCATGAGTGTGCTGCTAATAGTTATCAGTATATATTTTACTTGATAGAAGCTAAGATAAATACATGCAGCTTTTAGATTTGACATATTTTTACAATGAATGTTTTAATTTTTTACATAGTTTATTTATTTAGAGCATGGCCAGCACAGAATATTACCTACCCACACATAACATTGTTTTATAGAGGCTAAGATAAATACACATAGCTTATGGATCTCACACAAAACTGCAATCATTGTTTCATTGTCAAACCTTACACATGAGATCTAGACTAAAGATTACACAAATAAATAAATGTAATTGGATTTGAACAAAGTTTTGCAATTTATTTATTCGACACTTATTCCCGGCTAGAATTAAAAGCTATCTCTCTCCTCTACTTAAATATGCAAATTACCAAAAACTCTTTGTCGACAAATGTCCTTACTCTTTTATCATTAACTTAGAAAAATTTATTTTCTAGAGAAGAGATCGGATTTGATGTCTTTTGGAACAGTTTACAGACGGAAATGATTAAGACTACTAATGGAGTTACAGATGAAATATTTAATATAGACTTTTGTGGATGTCAAACAAATGTGGTCACTTGAATAGTATTCAATTTATAGAATGATAAGTGTAAAAATTTTATGTTTATGTACTTAAAAAGAAAAGGACGAATGATTAAATTTTGTTTTCATGCAACTTAATTCCTAAAAAAATCTTTTAGTATGCCTTATCAAGTACAATACTGACGATTGTTAATTATGTTATGTCCTTTTTAATAAATGGTAAAAATAACAAGCTTCGTAAATAAACCTAATTTAATATTAATGACATTTTATCTCGGTACATTCATGTATTTACTGTTTCTTATTTCCTGTATTTCTGTAGAAAAACTTTCCTAGGTGTAGGTTATTGACAAAATCTCACAAATGTAATACACAACGCAAAATACCCAGATAGCAAATTTAGTTTGCAATAAACTTGCAGCAGTCTTGCTTTGCAAGCCTGAAAACTTGCAGCAAATTCAGCATGACAAGTGTGCAAGTTTGAAACAGGACTGCAGCAAGTCTAAGAATTTTCACTTGCTTCAAGGTTTTCAAGACAAGATTGCCACAGTTTTGCAGCAAAATAGCGTTGCAAAGGTGTGGTCGCTTTATGTTCCGTCTAACTTGAAGGAGTTTTGCCGCATGTCTGTCGAGTCAAAATTGTTATGACAAGATATTATTCAGAAAAAAAAACATGCTGCAAGTATGCATGCTATCTGGGTATAATTTAAAAAAAAATCTGAGGCTTCAACTTTCCACGTTTGATTTATCAAGTTTTCTAAAGTTCTAAATCAACAATGGATCTATATGAGACATAGATTCGTAAGGGATATTATTGAAGATAAAAGTATGTTCAATTATGATTTGAAATTACTTTTTATTATTGAGATTGCTATCAACATATGATTTCAGATAAGTGAGAGAATTAAATATGGTTACATATTATAATGATATTTTAACTAAATAATAATAATTTTATTATAATGGTATTAAAAAAAAACATTCGGAATAATAATTATATATAAATAATTACTATTGTCTCTGGAAATCACATTTTTGTTATCATTTGTAATTATTTATATTGTTTCATCATACAAGAAAATATCCTACGAGGGAATTCTTTCAACAGATTTCCTCATACAAAATATGCAATTACTGATACTGTATTATCTACAACTTTTACCTCATCCCATAAATTTCTTTTTGAAAAGTAGTGCAAAAATCATCACATTTAAAAAAAAAATTACTATTAAATACAAGGAAATGAAAGAAAACAAAATATGTATGTTTTAAGTTGAATTTTTAAATATTGCAATTGTAAAAGTATTTAGTTTTAATATTAGCTTACTATCCAGAGTTATCTTGGGCAAATGGAAAGAAGTTAAATATTAGTCTTTGTAAGATAGTTTTTGAAACAAGAGACAACACAAAGTGATACCTGTCATTCTTAACACTGGTATCTGGTATCTTTTCTAACTGGCTTATTTCTGGAATATGTTTTAAGGTAACACAGATTACACTGTCTCGTTGGATTTCATTTGTTTTCAGTAGTAGGAATATCATCTGGTAAATGCCTTGAAGTTAATATGAGTGGTAAAGGAATAATGCTGAATCTTCCTGAAGTGACAAAAAACTCGTAACGGTGATTTTCTGAAATTAGATCTTCAACCAGTTTAAAACACGTGACCAGTCCCGCTAAAAAGGACCACGAAACCCAACAAAACTTTGAAAACTGCCAATCAGAGTTGAATATTTCCTTTCATTTCCTCGAGGCCGAGAAAAATTGGGATAATACAAATCGTACTCATAACTACTGCTTTGCCCGATTTTCTCAGAATAATTATTAACTGAAATATATAGGAACCCGAGATAACTTGGGATAATCAGGCAATCGGTAAATATGATTTCCCTTAAGCAGATGACGAAACAAAGTATATACATATATTTCATATTCTCCGTATTATCATTCTTAAAGTCTTCTGTTTATAAAACACATTAACATTTTACCGTAGGAATCAGTATAGGAATATTATAAAGTACTTAATAGTCTTTTGATTGTATTATAAGTGAGTATTAGACTCCAATTTAATTTCGATACTCACTTGTATACTCATCTTGAATACATTGTCTTAATAAAGGGTAGGACTGTGGTTTTTACCTATACGCTTCCAAACTGTCATAGTTTCACAATTTCTTAGTATTTTAGTTAGCCTTTCTTAGTCTTTTATAGAAAGGTTGTAATTGAAACGAAACAACAAAAGAATTTGCACTAATTCCTTTAATGTATCAAAAAATCTAGTCTAAAATTATGATTGTATTACGAGTGAATACTAGACTCCAATTTAATTTTCGATCCTCAATTGTATACTCATCTTGAATACATTGTCTTAATAAGTGGTAGGACCGTGGTTTTTACCTATACGCTTTCAAACTGTCATAGTTTCATAATTTCTTAGTATTTTAGTTAGCCTTTCTTAGTCTTTTATACAAAGATTGCAATTGAACGGAAACATCAAAGGAATTTGCACAAATTCCTTTAACGTATGAAAAATTCTAGTCTAAAATCATGACTGTATTATGAGTGAATACTAAACTGCAATTTAATTTTCCATCCTAAATTGTATACTGATCTTGAATATATTGTCTTAATAAGTGGTAGAACCGTGGTTTTTAATTATACGCTTTCAAACTGTGACAGTTTTATATTTTTTTAGTATTTTAGTTAGCCTTTCATCTCACAAACAGACAAACACAGACAAACTCACTCTTTTCTCTCCCAGACAAACTCATCTTAGTCTTTTATACAAAGATTGTAATTGAAACGAAACAACAAATGAATTTGCTCTAATTCTTTTAATGTATCAAAAAATCTAGTCTAAAATCATGATTGTATTATGAGTGCATACTAGACTCCAATTTAATTTTCGATCCTCAATTGTATACTCATCTTGAATACATTGTCTTAATAAATGGTAGAACCGTGGTTTTTACCTATACGATTTCAAACTGTCATAGTTTCATAATTTCTTAATATTTTAGTTAGCCTTTTTTAGACTTTTATACAAAGATTGTAATTGAAACGAAACATCAAAAGACTTTGTACTAATTCCTTTAATGTATTAAAAAATCTAGTCTAAAATTATGATTGTATTACGAGTGAATACTAGACTCCAATTTAATTTTCGATCCTCAATTGTATACTCATCTTGAATACATTGTCTTAATAAATGGTAGAACAGTGTTTTTTACCTATACGCTTTCAAACTGTCATAGTTTCATAATTTCTTATTATTTTAGTTAGCCTTTCTTAGTCTTTTAAACAAAGATTGTAATTGAAACGAAATATCAAAGGAATTTGTACTAATTCCTTTAATGTATTTAAATATCTAGTCTAGTATTTAACCTTGTGATGAATTGAAGATCTTTTGATGTAATTATAACTATATTTGAGGTCTTTATCTTTAATTTTAATGTTATTATTATGTGAATAAAAACCTATATGAAACTAATACGAACAAATCTTATTTGACACTTTTCGTTAATTTTTAACGTTGCGTTAATTTAGAAGATAAAACTATTTAAAGCAAAATTCAGAAACTCATCATAGCATGTAATTATATTTTAATCTATGAGACTACTAACTTAATAAATGCCATTAAGTTGACTTAAGAGATATCATGAGACGTTGATTCAGAGAACCTTTTTAAACATTGCATAACAAATTAAAGAATTGTCTTAAATCATTTATACATCAGAAAGCGACAGATAGTAAATATGATTTACAATAAAATTTAAATATTTTATTTAATGGTTAAGAACACAGTACTAAAAGGTTTATAGTGACATATTTTCATTAGAACTCTTGTCGTTATAATTTACTGAATCGATAAATAAGCATAGAATTGGACACCTAATGGACATTTACTTTGAAAAGTATCGAGAACTCCATGTCTGTGTTTGACAGAAAGTGTTGTGATAATAAATTATCATTTCACTAATAGTCTGATTCGAAGAACATAGCTTATTCAAAACATGCTGCTTTTAAGTTGACATATTATGTCATATATAAAAGAAAATAAAATTCATCTTCAATGTATCCCTTTATTAAATATGCTTAAAAAGTACTGCTGTCTAACAGTGGGAAGTTATATGCGTATTTAACTAAATTCATGAGTAAATAAATCGCGAATGAAAGCTTGAATATAATAATTGTCTGGAAACATGGCATATGACAAAATATTGATTGTTTCCAAAACATGTTTATGGAGACTGGAAATGTTTATTGTTTGATTATGACAACAGGAAGCTAAAAACATAATTCTTGTAAGATATTTTGGTAAATGATGCCCACAATTAGACGTTTGACCATTTTAAAATTATTTAGAAATGAAAATTGAATTTTACTAGTTATAGCAAATGAATATATGATAAGCTATCAATAAGTAAGGGAAATGTAAGTTTTCTTTTTTTTTGCAGTACGATATTATTTGATAAAAGTATGAAAGAGTAAAGCAGAGTGAAGAGACTCTATTTAATAAAATAAGTTCTTCTTAAAAGTTTGTTTGCTCGTAAATATTTATTTTTGAAAGCCAAAAGAATGGGATCAGACCCAACAACAAAAGAGAATCCAAAACGTGATGCCATTGCAAACAAGCTGAATGGCGGCAGTAAAAAGGAAAACGAAATACAATCCGCGAGGTATCGCTACATACCACCCTTCCAGTGAAAACGATTACAGTATATAATCTTCCAGTTTTCTAGGGAATCTGACTTTTCTTCTTTTCCTTGTATGTATGATCGTTTTGGTATCAGAAGTCTCATTCAAGACAGATGGTGGAATAGATGGAACAGTCGATGAGGGATCCTTATTGGTACCTTGTAGATGTGTTTCCGAAGATGTGGCTTTCTTGGAGAAAACAAGGCTTTAAACGGTCGATAGACACACGTTTAATAATTCCATTTACGTCAATGTCAAAATATTTATCCATACGCGATTTGACAAGAAATGGGCCCGAGTAAGTTCAAAATCACGTTCGGGTCACCAATGAAGAGACTGTATTTAGTTATAATAAAATGAGTTCTTCTTAAAACTTTGTCTGCTATTAAATATTTATTTTATTAACGTCAAAAGAATGGGATCAATCTCACCAACAAAAGAGAATCCAAAACTTGTTGGTATTACAAGCAAGCTGAACGGCGGAAGTAAAAAAGAAAAAGGAAATACAGTCCGCGAGGTATCGCTACAGAGAGTACTAATATACCTGCACCCAGAGCTACAGAAATGTCAGTGACTGTACGTCCAGTACTATGTTTTAGTTTAAATTGGAATTTATGATTATGTCGTCAATTCTTGAAAATAAATATCCTCAATGCTACAGAGATTTCAGCGATTGTACGTACCAAAACGTGTGGTGGACTTGATTTGTGGTTACCTCGTCAATTATAAAGACTAAAATAAGCAGAAATAACAGTTGGGCTGAAAGGTTTGTAGACTAACATAGAAAAAAGTGTTTTTGATAAAGTTTAATTTTATTATTCAATGTAGTTGCCTTCAATGGCGATACAGTGATTATAGAGGTCATACAGTTTTTTGATACAATTTTTATAGTACGATTCCTCTTTAGCCTCAAAATAGGCCTCAGTTTCGGCGATTACTTCGTCATTTGCTTTAAATTTCTTTCCAGAGAGCATTCTATTGAGGTCTGAGACCAGAAAAACGTCTCTGGGTTGCCAGATCTGAAGAATACGGGGGATGCAGAAGAAATCAAAGTCCAACTTATAAAATTTTGCCATCGTTTTCATTGACTTGTGTTACGGTTCTTTGTCTTGATGAAACACCTCTTTCTTCTTCTTCAAATTTGTCCATTTTTTCGCGATTTCGTCCTTCAAACGCTATGTAATAGTCGCAGTGGATGCTATTTCCCTTTTCAAGATAGTCGATGAATATTATACCATGCGCATACCAAAATACTGATGCCATAACCTTTCCAGCCGACTATTGCGTCTTTCCACGCTTTGGAGTTGGTTCATAACGTGCAGTCCACTCGGCTGACTGTCGATTTCGATTCCGGAGTAAAATGATGAAACCATGTTTCATCCATTGTCACATATCGACACTTAAATTTGGGTTTATTACGATTAAACAGCTTCAAGCACAGCTTAGAATCAATTATTCGTTGATGATTTTGGTCGATTGTGAGCTCGCGCGGCACCCACTTTTCACAGAGCTTTCGCATACCCAAATTATTATTCACGATATGTCCAACACGTTCTTTTGATATGTTTAGTGTCTCAGATATTTCGATCAACTTCACTTTACAGTCATCCAAAATTATTTTGTGGATATTTTTTTATATTTTCTCCGGTAACAGCCTCTTTGGGCAGTTTACTGCATTCTTGGTGCTCATTTCGCTCGTTTAAAATTAGCAAACCACTTCTCAATGGTTGATTTTCCTTGTGCAAAGTCCAAATAATGTTTATCAACCCAAGCCTTGGCTTCAACAGTACTTTGTTTCGCTAAAAACAATGATTTATTAACAGACGAAATTCCTTTTCATCCATTGTTTTCAAACTAACAAAAGTTGCTTCACTCAAAATACTATCTTTCACAAACTAATAGTCCGACAGCTGTCAAATTTATACACTCGTCTTTTGAAGGTTAGGGTTAACTAAAAATCATATGGATTTAATACTAGTAGCGTCATCTATGTGCCAGCCTACGAACTTTTCAGCCTAACTGTTAAGATATTTTCAGCAAAGTGATCGGAAATTGGGTTAAACCATTCGAAAGGAGTTGACATTTACGAAACATATAATATTGTCTAAACCAGCGTAGGAAGATTGTGTGACCTGTTTAAATTCAGACTGACCTCTAAGAGCGTTGTTCTTCAATCGCTCTATTCAAAGCCGAAAGAGTTTTATGAGAATAACATATTCAAACTGATGTAGTGCTGGACTAAATGTCTTAGTATGAATATCACTTTATTCAAAAAGTAATTAATTGGTAATATTTTCATTTTCATTTCATATTCTACTATATTTGACTATATTCCTAATAAATATGTTCAAAATTCTACGCACTACTTATTGATACCCATTGATGTTTAATACCTATTAGTCACAATCTGAAAACAAAATGAAATATAATTATCTGTAGTCCGATTCCCTCTCCTCTATTATGATTCAGATTTGGCATAAAAATTTACGTGAAAGCGTTACTAAAATTTAGATCTGGTATAAACACTTACATGAAAGCATGATGCCCATTGATGTTTAATAACTATTAGTTACAATCTGAAAACAAATGAAATATAACTATCTGTAGTCTAAATAACTGTCTTTTATTAAAATTTAGATTTGGAATAAGCACTTACTTGAAAGCATTACGGAAATTTAGATATGGTATAAACACTTACATGAAAGCATAATGCCCATTGATGTTTAATAACTCTTAGTCACAATCTGAAAACAAATGAAATATAATTATCTGTAGTCTGATTCCCTCTCCTCTATTATGATTCAGATTTGGCATAAAAATTTTACGTGGAAAGCGTTACTAAAATTTAGATCTGGTATAAACACTTACATGAAAGCAAGATGCCCATTGATGTTTAATAACTATTAGTTACAATCTGAAAACAAATGAAATATAACTATCTGTAGTCTAAATAACTGTCTTTTATTAAAATTTAGATTTGGAATAAGCACTTACTTGAAAGCATTACTGAAATTTAGATATGGTAATAAACACTTACATGAAAGCATAATGCCCATTGATGTTTAATAACTCTTAGTCACAATCTGAAAAACAAATGAAATATAATTATCTGTAGTCTAAATCACTGTCCATTATTAAGATTTACATTTGAAATAAACACTTATGTGAAACCATTACTTAAATTTATATCTGGTATAAACACTTACGTGAAAGCACTACTTCCGAAAATAGACAAGTAACTCTTAGCCAGGGAAGAAAGTTTGCATAATGCCATCCGCATGCTATCTTTTCGATTGTTAATTTATTTAATTTATTTCTATTGTATTTTGACAGTTAAATCTATGTTAGTTTTATGTGTTACACATACATTCACGCATACACATTTAATGCATAAAATGCTAAATGCGGATGTATGGAAATACGATTGTGCGTAAAAGGTAAAACATAGAGGCAAATGATTTGGTACAGATGTTATTTGAAAAAATTCATCCCTTTGTTTAATTTTGTACTAGGCGCAATCCAGAAAGTAAGTTTCCCGATGTTTTCGACTTTACGTAATTAGCCGAGTCAATTGCGCCTGCGTAAATCTATTAACCATATGCAAGATTTACAAGTCCTGATTCGTGGAGGGGGTAGCAGTGCTCCAAATTGGAAACTATAATTCTTTCTCCCGCCGCCTGCAAGATTCGGTCGGTGATCTTGAACAGAGAAAAGTAATTATGTGTATGTTGGTGTTAAATGACATTTTCATAAGAAATTTCATAAACGTTATCTCATAGAAATTGTTACACATTGTGAGAAAAAATCATTAATTCTAGAAAAGGAGAAATGCGAGATATATTATTCTACATTTATTTTTAACAATGGAAAATGGAAGAAATATCTGAAATTTCCAATCTAATTAGAAAGCAAAATTCCTTTAAAATTAAAAATCATTTCTATTTATGCTAAAATCAGCAAGCTGCAACAATTGAAAACGCTCTTAAATTAATTGTACGCTTGGGATAGTCAAATTAATAATATTGAAGACAAAAACAGGGATTTCTTTCAAACTACTAGAAAATAAAAAGCCTCGAAGATATTGAGATGCAAAACTCTAATCTTTTCAATGATAAATGATTTTGTTATTAAAAAAAACAAGTAAGAATTTAAATGTCGAGAACATATTACTTTTAACCTCCAAAGAATATTATTTTCTAATTTTCGTCTTATTACTTTCGAAATTTTCTTTTTTCTTAATTCGAAATGAGCTTTAGCAAATATAATGAAAACAGCAAAAAGTGTAAATACTAAGAGTATAAAGATTTATTGATGAAAATGAAAAAAAAAAGTTTTGCAGTCGGGTTCTTATTGTTCTGTAAGAAATTTATTTTGATAAAAAAAAACTATTACAGGACATTGTGGGTCTGAAGCCTTTATTATGAGTTCAATTGAGTATGAATGATAATCTGATGTGGACACTAAATTTCTTGTGCGCCTCTGAAAGGACACAGTTTTTTTTATACAATATGTTGTGCCATCAGAAGTAGGGTTTGTTCATTTCTTTAAAGACTCAAAGTTACTTTTCTATTGTCTGTTTATTATTTATTTATGTATTTATTTATTTTGTGATGCGATATCAGAAATTGATTTAAGCGTATATTTAAATGCTAAATGTTCTTTTTGTCTGATCCGTTCTTTTTCTATTTCGGTAGTATGATGCACCATTAGAAGTATGATTTGCTGAAATAATAATTACTTTATGAAAAAGTTCATGCAGACTAATGTATGTGAATTAATTCAGATTTCGTTTTTATATTGGTTCTGATCTGTACATAAATAAAATGTATTGCAATTTTTTGTTGGACTAAAAAGGATATCATAAAATCGAGTACCTTCTGAGTCTTAAAATCTTCTTATGATCTTTGTTGGAATAAAAACGTTCAGATCCTTGCGGGGTTAATTACTTTAATAACACAAAAGAATTAAAAAAATAATTATTTCAAGTAGATTTTTTTTTCATTAAAATAAAAGGATACAAGAAATAAAAAAAAGAATTGACCTAACTGTTATATAATTTTTTAAAGTGTATGTATATTTTAAAGTTATTTTGATTGAATTCAAAACTAAATGTGTTTTTCCTCTTGTAAGCCGACATTTCAGAGATACATAATATTCAAAAATTAAAGAAAGTTAAAATTTAATAGTCAAAAATTTAAAAAAAATTAAAAAATCACGAAATTGAAATAATAATAATTATCCTTTATTATGCTATAAAGTTAAATAAATTTGTAGTATTAATATAATTGAGGCTCATATTAAAAAAAATAATCAGTATCTCTTTGATTGAAAAGTTAGTTTCTGATTTAAAAATTTAAAAATTTAATTTGGAGCGAATTCAATTTTTACATTTCTGACTCCTTGTATATATTTTATATTTTTTCACAGTACCTTTGCGTCATATAACAAAAGTAAACTATAATTATAAAAGTATTAATGATCTATGAAGAATTTGTTCTAAAGCGTGCTAAACTTTATATTTTATAAAAAATTAAAAATAATCTGCTACAAAGAAAAAGTCTCAGCTCTAAGATTTAGCATAAAAATTTAAATTATACTATGTATATATACTTGTGTTTATTCATTAAATAGTTATATAAATTTAAAAATAAATGATAACCTATTTGGCAAATTTCAGACAAAAAAGAACTGTTTTTTAAAAAATGCTTGTTAATTTTCTATTTAAGAAGACAGAAATAGTTTTGTCAGATAATGCGATTCATTTTCAGTACTACACAGGAAATTAACATAAATTAATCCATTAATATAATGACAGTCTCTAGTATAGTTATTAAGTGATCATTTGCTTAAAATGAGTTAATCCGTTATTACAGTTTATATTGAGATTTTCACCAAGGTATTATTAGAAAATGATCTGTTATTCCATTCCTACATAGTAATTAACATTTGAAAATATTAAGTAAGTGGTTGAAATAATTTGAGAACATTTTAAATATCCATTATTTTAATGACAGAAAATGATGATTAAATTGGTAATTTTATTGAATCTGATATAATAATTCCAAAATGGTTTTCAATTATTTTAATATGGACTAAATATTTAATAATAAGCCTTGACTTATTCCATTTCATACTCTATTTTAGGCATCTAAAAGTCAGAAATTTGTTCTAAATTTACGCAGGGTCTGTTAAATCAAGATGCTTACTATTCAATTTAAATTCATAAATAATATAACTCCATTGTTACTTACATGGCTATTTCATATAAAACACCATTATCAGTTAATTATCAAATTTTTTGGTGAAAACTTTTTTCTGAAAACTCCATTTTGTATTCCTTTAATAAAATAAATTTTCATATTATAACTATCTATGTTATTTTTACTTTTTAAATTTAAATACTAAACTTAATTTTTAATATTTTTCTATAGTAATTACTAATTAGTTGTAATTATTTCTATATCTGAAATCGGAATGTAGAATGAAAGGTGTTGTGGTGTAGTACATTGCATTGTCATTTCGAAGACATTGATAATCCTAAGTTGCTTTACATTGCTTTTTATTATAGTATAGTACCACTGTTCTATATTACAATGTTCAAAATTAGAAGAAACGACAAGAAAATATGCAAAAATATATATATATATATATATATATATATATATATATATATATATATATATATATATATACATATATATATATATATATATATATATATATATATATATATATATATGCATATATATATATATATATATATATATATATATATATATATATATATATATATATATATATAAATTAAAAAGTAAAAGGAGCACTCCACGTGCTACCCCTAAAAATAAATTGCCAATGTCCACGAGTATGACACGGCGTCGATGTCGATTATGTCTATAGAGACAAGACTTTTCCTTGGGCCTGGTTCCATTCGGAACTTGCGGAGTATCCTCTATCCTGGGCGCCAGTAACGGGTTTTTTAGTGTGTGCTGGCACTGGGCGTGATGTGGCTTCGAGATGAGGGTCTCTCCTCCCTGTCCATCGACTCCTTCCCCCTTCAGGATGTTGACCATAACATACTCCATTAACGAAGCGAATACGAATACGGTGCATGAAGGCATGAAGATGTCGATGTCCTTGATATAGGAGACATTCGGGAGAGACTTCTGCGACTGTGCGTTCTGCGTGGACAGGGTGAGGAGGGAGGAGACGCAGAGAGTGACCCTGGCGGGGACAGCCCAAGGCTTGATCCAGAACGAGATCCAGGACATGATCACGATCAGACATGCCGGGATGTACGTGTGGAACATGTAGTAGCCCAATCAACGTTTCAGCTTGAAAACCACTTGGATACAGGTCAAATTGCCTGTTGAATATACCATAGTACAGTCACCTAGAGTTGTGCCCATTAAGTTGTGCTGAGGCAGCTCTATAGAATCGTCAACTACCAGAGGCACATCTCGCTCCCAGACAAAAACTAGGTCATCTGTGGTGTAGGACAAACTCTCAATCTTCATGGAGCAGGTCTGAGTATCGTGAGGATAAGATTGAAATTTCATTGAACAGGAGAGCTGCAATGTCAGTCTTCCTTCTTTCGACTCAGGCACCCTACACTTTTTCCATTATCCTGTTCATTGTTCCATCGTCCTTTTCCGGCTCTGCCCAGAAGGACCGGGACTCCAAGTATGGTCCTGAATCGCCTCCTGGAGACCAATCACAATTCTCCAAAACTTGGTGAAGTTTAAGTGCATTTATTTTCTCTGGCCACACCATACGCTTCTTGGAGCTGCGAAAAAAACTTGGGCATTCAATCCACAACGTGTCAGTGAGGCGAGAAAATCAGTTTTGTAAACCTATATATAGCTGCACTCTCACAAAAGGTTTGGCAACAGATGTTGAAATATTGTAAGAGAAAATTTAATTAAAAAATCAGATAAATCAAAAACATTACAGACTCAAATAAAACCTCGCAGAAAAGAGAAAATTCATTTGTTGCGGTATTATTTTTACTGCAAAACTGTTTATCATAGTTGTTTTAAAATAGTCCAGTATCTCTAGAGAATAACATTGAATTAAAGCGATTGACTAATTTTATACCAATCGTATGCCGCTCTTCTTTTCATGTTTTCTTTTCATGTTCATCTAATCATTGGATATCAAAACGCATGGAAAACTTTTTGATATGAAAAAAAGATAATGTAAAACATTAATTTTCTAGATTGCTTTTGGGGTTTCGTCCCCTTTGGGAAACATTCAAATGGGCATATTCATAATATTTCTTTTGAGTGCGCTGAATATTTTATAAATTGAAGTTGGTTGCACTATGTAGCAATACGAATTATCACTTCAACCCAAATTCCTTCTTAGTAGCCTTACTAATCTCACTCCTTTTTTCTGAATGAGAACTACAGGGGTGGGTTGAATCTTTCTCCGAAATATACTAGTAAATTTTCTTTTTCAGAGCTTAGAGAGCATCAAGAATATATGTGCTTTTACTATCCCAGTTGCAATAACTCTGTGAAGTCAAAGACAGGATGGGTAAAGAGCTTAGTCGAAGACAGTTTGGAAGACATATCCTCATGGAGTTACAAGTGAAAGAGGGCATATACATTGTTGATATATATATATATAAATATATATATATATAACATATATATACATATATATATATATATATATATATATGTATATATACATATATATACATATATATATATATATATATATATATATAATATATATATACATATACATATATATATATATATATACATATACATACATATATATACATACATATATATATATATATATATATATATATATATATATATATATATATATATATATATATATATATACATATATATATATATATATATATATATATATATATATATTTATATATATATATATATACATATATATATATATATATATATATATATATATATATATATATATATATATATATATATATACATATATATATATATATATATATATATATATATATATATATATATATATATATATATATAATATATATATATATATATATATATATATATATATATATATATATATATATATATATATATATATATATACATATATATATATATATATATATATATATACATATATATATATATATATATATATATATATATATATATATATATATATATAATATATATATATATATATATATATACATATATATATATATACATACATATATATATATACATACATATATATATATATATATATATATATATATATATATATATATATATATATATATATATATATATATATATATATATATATATATATATATATATATATATATATATATATATATATATATATATATAAATGTATATATGTACACATGTAGAGATATTTATTGAATAGCATTTTTATGGGATATGATGATAAACGATACCAGAAAGTGCTTATCTGAGCTAAAAATAACCTAGATGAAGTACGTACGTTGGAGATTTCTTTCTACACCTTAAAAAACGTTAATGTACATTTGTGATTCACAACTTTGAGCAAAATCGTTCTTTCACACTGACAAAGTGAAACCTCTTTAAACCATAATTAACACTCTTTCACTTTAATCCGAGAAGCATCTGGATCACGTACTTTGATTGCCCAAGTGGTATTTGTAATAGTATTAACAACAACGCAAAATAATCAATAAAGGATAGAAATTCATTAACTGCAAACAAATATATTGATAAAAAATGTATTTTAAACCTGAGCTTATGCAGATGCTCTTTTTAGCAAACTAAAAGTTTTATTTTAACATTAACTCCAGAAAACAATCGATAAATCTATAAATATTAACACGACACTAAGCTGTCACTTACACAAAACTATAATTAAATGTTCAAAAATTACATTTAGCAACATTACTTTTAACAATTACATTAAATACTAACTAATGGTGGTTTGTTAATAATTTAAATTTATAAGTCCTGTTTTTAAATTTACATGTGAAAATTTTCCTAATTTTCAAAACAGTACATTACGATGTGAATAAATGTTAATGAATGTTACGGTATATATGCTCATTTTAACATTACGTGAGCAAGAATTTAAAAGTATTCCTCCCACTTTTCAGCAATAATTTAATTAATTTAAGGTACTTAAAATGAATTCCAAATTAATTTTAAAACTTTTAAAAAATACTATCAATTTAAATGACTTCTGTGGAATTCACAAAGTCAGTTGTAACGTCAGATATAGACACTAAATTCGTCGTAGAATTTGTATTTTATATAATCAATCGTTTTGATATAAACTGAATATTTTATATTTTGTGACATAAATTTAAATTGCTAAAGGAAGACCTATAAATTAACAATCATTACGAGGGTTGCTATTTATATTTTTGGCCTAATAATGAAAAAACAAATATGTAGGATCGAAATTGGTTTTATTGTTTTTCAAAATATTCTCTGTGATGAACAATACACTTTTGCATGCGTCTGAACCAATTTTCAAAGAACTTTTTCCAGTCCGATTGAGGTAACTCTAAAACATGCGTTTTGAATGCATCAACCGCTTCTTCGGGGGTCGAAAATCTTTGTCCACGTAATTTATTTTTGATGTTTGGGAATACGAAGAAGTCATTGGGTGCCAAATCAGGGCTGTTCGGCGGATGACCCATCAGTTCGATCTTTCGTTCCGTCAGAAATGCTTTTGTTTGAGTCGATGTGTGAGAGCTCGCATTGTCATGATGAAGAATGATTCGCCTGTTCTGCTTATTTTCGAATTTCTCCGATGACTTCTTGCAAACAAATGTTCGTGTACCATTCGGAATTGACCGTCCTGCGTTGATCTAACGCCACTGTTGCCACATGACCGTTAATGCCGAAGAAACAGGCAATCATTTGTTTCGATGTGCTTCTTCCTCGAACAACTTTTGTTGGTTTTGCCTCGTCTTGGAAGACCCATACAGTTGATTGCTGTTTTGTTTCCGACTCATATGCATAGATCCATGATTCGTCACCTGTGTAGATGTTATACACAGCCTTTGATGTACCTTTTGATGAACGTATTTTTCAACATTTCCTTGCACCAATCGACACGAGGCTTTTTTTGAGCGTTTGTCAGATTATGCGGGATCTAACGCGAACAAATTTTTTTTTTACGCTCAAATCTTCATGCAATATTTTATTAATGCTAGTCATACTAATATCCAAAGACGCCTCTATCTCACGGTATGCCACATGACGATCTTGCTTTATCAGTTCACGCACAGCATCGATCTTTCCTGGCACAACAGCGGATTTTGGACGACCTGCACGGGATTCGCCCTGGATTGAACATCGACCACGATTAAATTCGTTATACCAATTTTTTGCAGTGCTATAGGATGGCGCTTTATCGCTGTATAAAGAATTGTGTTCTTCAAAGCACTCTTGTGTTGACAATCCACGTCGAAAGTTATGAAAAATAATGGCACGAAAATGTTCACGATTCAGTTCCATTTTTTGAAAAAGAATAACTTTTCAATTTACTGTCAACAACACAAATAAAGCTATAATGGTAAATCGTCGCCGAAGGATGGCCGATTGGTTAGGGTGCTGGCCTTCAGTACCAGAGATCGTGGGTTCGAATCCAAAGTGGCATGGATGTTCGTAGCCGTTCGGAATCGGCTTTAAGCTGTAGGTAACGGTCTCATTAACTCTCGTGTTGCAAAAAGTAGACCGTAGCAGTCCAAACCAACCAACCAACCAACCAATGGTAAATCGTCTGCTGAATTTATGTTTAAAAATATCAAACTTTCGATTAAAATCGTTTGCGGTAGCCTAGCAACCCTTACTGTTGCCAAGGCCAGAAATAGAAATAGCAACCCTCGTATTATATAGTTAAGGTGTGTTTTCACTAAAGTCGTTTAACGACTAACCGCGATTAATCTCTGTTTAAAAGGAGAATTGCTTTGCAGCATTGGTTGGCACCACGGGATAATCACAGATAGTCGTTAAACGACTTTGGTGAGACCGGCCATAAGAAGAATGCTTTAAAGTTGGACTGGCTTTTTTTTGTTATAATTTCCAAAACTTAAAAAAAATTATGCATGCTGTGTATTAAAACGATATTCTAGTTAATAATTATTTCTTAATATTCAAGTGATTGTAAAATTTCTGTCTGTTGATTTATTCTCCAATCTCAATATAAGTACAGAATAGACCATTCTAACTGAATTTAAAAAAAACTTTTATTATTAATTCTCATGATATTTTCAATATGATAAATAATCTAAGAATCTATGAAGTATAATCATTACTATAGCCGACATTTATGACAATTTTTTTTTGTATTTTATTAATTTCCTTTCACCATCGCATGAATAGTGAATTCTTATACCTAATCAAGATTATTTTTTTAAACAGTAAGGGAGAGTGGGGCACCGTGGGACATAACCCACCTTGGGACACCTTTATTTTCAGGCTTTAATTTGCGGCCAGGAATTAGTGCTCATGTGTATTGATAGATGACATTACTCTTCACTTCTCAAAGAAATTTGATGAAGATAGTGCTTATAGGTAAGGAACAATTTCATTTTCTTTGTTTTGAATAACCCAAAATTACATCAATGTGCATTTTAAAAACTAATTTTTTTGAAAAAAAATTTAAATTAAAAAAAAGTGTATTTTTATGAAAGAAAATTAATTTATTATTATTTCTATGCTAATAAATAAACTGCATTGTTAAACCTAACTGAATAGTAGTTACCAAAATATACTATGTAAAATGGGGTAGGTTGGGACACACATAGATGGGGCACCTTGGGACACTTTAAAAAGTGTAAAAAAATATCAATTCAAGCAAAATAATTAATATTTTGGTGCCTAAGTTTTAATTGATGATTTAACATGTCAAAATATTATTTTATTAACATTTTGTTTTGTTTGAGAAAAGAAGAATGAAGAAGAAAGAAGAATCAAAGAAGAATTTGCTGGCATCAAATGTAAGATTTGTTAAAAAAAATGTATTAACTTGAACAATTTTCAGCCATTTCTCTTTTATAACAGTTAATAAAAATAATTTGAACAGTATTTTGTATTTGTTATTTAGTGTCCCAACCGACCCTATACAGTGGGGCAGGTTGGGACATTGGAAAGGTATTTTATTTCTTTTATTATTCTTTAACTAAATGATATATTAAGTAGATTTATTGTTTATAAGATGCAAATATGATGTTAATATATGCATGAATACTTATTTTTTAAAATTAGCTTTAGAAAAAATTCATAAAAATATTTAACTGAAAAGTGTCCCAAGGTGCCCCGGTCTCCCTTACTTTAATTTTTCTATATATTTTTGATTTACATAATTTGAAAATTATGGATTTTATGCACCTGTATGCACATTAATTTCATATTAAGTAACTAATTTGGACAACATTGTTAATATTACAAAGCAACAATTTTTGTGTATAAACAAATCTTTCGTTCATGAGTTACACTTCATCCATTCATTATAATGTCAATTGGCAGGATTCGTTATAAACCTGTCAGATGGTTCCTAAGAAATTTTTTCTCTTGCTCATTTTTAACTGTCTATTTTTCTCTTTTCTAGATAATTATTTTGTTCCCCTGATGTGTGTAATTACTTTGAAACAAGAAAAGGTATTAAATATGATGTCGTAGTATTTTGGACCTGGTTTTATGAAATTATAACTTATTACAATAAAATAATTTGTTGAGCTTGAAACACCAAAAAACATCACTGAATTGTAAATCTCTGCTAACAGTTAGTGAAGTAGATATACAAAAGATAAACAATTAAAGTTAGAGAATAAAGTTTCATGTAACAAGTTAAGGGGACATATCACCTTTAAACCTTCAAAAAATCGATTTTTTGTTTTTTGCATTTTTACAATCTTTGGAATTTTCTGAATCCTTTAAAACAAACCCCATTGCAATATTCGAATTACAACCTGTAAAACTATAACATAAAAAAGAAACACTGGCAGCATGGGCCATTTAAATCACCCAGCTGCTGTTTATGTTTGTCCCTGCCGTTGTGTCATCACTTTTAGCCTTGAAACTGTTTTAAAATTAATATTGTTCAAATAGTCGTAAATGATGCATATGATGTATTTAATGATGGTCATGTTGTTTGAACCAGTGTTATGCAAGAACTGTCTTAACAAATTGGTAATTATGCAAGAGTATTTACATGCAACAGTGATCAACAGCTGATTCAATCGGCTGAAATCATAGCTGAGATGCTTACGTTAGTGGCTTGCAAAGCACAAAAGAGATATAAAATTGCTATAAAAGTAAAAATATTAGAAATAGAGGGGACAATGTATACATATATGCAATTTTAAACAATTTTATCAAATGTTTTAATGGAAATAGGATGAAAATATCTAAAGTGTTAATTTTAAATGCATTTTACTCAAAATAATGTTTTTCAAACTTGCGCGTACTCTAGAATAAAAACTATTGTACGTATGGATCTATAAATTTCAAGGTAAGTACATTATAGTACTACAATGAAACTCCACCTACGTTTTTGAAAGTTTTTTATTTTATGGGTTATTTATTGTATTGGAAATTTGTTTTTCCTACGTTATTTTAGGTTTTTTGAAAATTTATTCTCCTGGTGTAAAATTTCTGATAGCGCTTTTAAATTTTAAATAAGTGGAGAATAATACCTAATGTTTTTTGTTTATAAAAATGCAAAAATTATTGCTGAAATATAGTTTGTGTTGCTGTAAAACTGCGCGCAGTGTGACAGTAAAATTTTTAAATTTTCAAAACAGGAACTTTTATTTTATCATATAAAAAAGTTCTTACTTACCAGAAACAAAGTAAATACAGGAAAATAATTAACTAGATTCAGAGATTAAATGCTAAAATTTCCAAGTAATTTCCATAATAAGAAAAAAAATACGGCAAATCGAAAAATAACAAAAATTCCTCATATTTCAAGGTGATGTGTCCCCTTAAAGAAGCTTAAATATCTAATAAGGAGTTAATAATAGGATTTAATACATAGAACGTATTGAGATGGAAGCAACAATCCTTTCGATAGAAATGGTCATTATCTCCCCGAAGAATTTTATGAGAATTTTGAGACATAATTTATGCATTTTGAAGTACAGTAGAGCCTTGATTAACCGAAACTTTCCTTTAACCGTAGTCTGTTTTCTCACTTTTTTTTCACTTTCTACTATCATCCAAAATGTTCTCTTTACAAACTTGCATTTTAGAAGTTTTCTTTTTTCCAACATTCCTTTTGTATGCATGCCGTCCTTTCCAAACTGCGTGTGCAGATAAATATTTTGAAATTATCTTTTTTAAATTTCCTTTTCGCAAGCAGATTTCTTGGTATGAGTGTACTCTTCCCCACTTTCATCCCTGTTCTAAACAAAATAACACTCCATTTAAAAATTTGGAATGAGTCCTAGAGCAATCGAATATTATTGCACCAATGACAATACTACATACTAAACTAGATGATTATTGATGAATTCTCGATTATCCGATGTAGGTTCGGTCCCAATTACTTCGGATAATCGAGGTTCTACTAAAAGTCAGTGTAACCAATGTTTATAATAAGCTTCTAATTTGCGTTAACGAGCGACTTTCAGAGTTTGTCTAATTTTCATACAGAAATGTTCTTTTACTGCTTATTTTCTAATACGTGTTGCTTATGTAACATACATCAATTCTTGGAATTAAGTTCAACTTTCCTGTACTGCAATGTAATGTTTCTTTATCTTTGATTTCATTACACATTTATGTTACTTATTTCATGCAAGATGATAGCCTTACTAACTTAAGAGTATAAAATATAATTCAAGAAAATACGATATCGTTCTGGCCAGTGACAGAATATATATAGAATGAAAAATATTTTCTAGGTTAAATCAAATAATTCTCAGCAGTATGAAAGTATGAGAAACTTCCCTAAAGAATAGGATGAACAGCTCGTCATTTTTAAAAAGAGGTTAATCCCGTCATTAGTCTCAACAATTTATAGTCTCCGGAGAAAATCTTTTCGCGAACACTTTATATAGCAGAAATATATCTTGGATAATTATAAAGGGAACATAAATTTTCAAAACTCGCTTTCTTTAGCAGTCTTCAGTTTACATAATGAGGAGATTTCCATACATTAAGATGAGAATAATAAAACTTTGTATGTAAAGAAGTCCTTATTGCTTGTATTCTTGCTTAATAAAATCAGTATTACATTTATAAAAGAATTATTGTTTTACTACAAAATAATTTATATTATTTGTAAGTAAGTAAAATGAAACAGAATATCTGAAGAAAATATTCCTTATATATATATATATATATATATATATATATATATACACATATATATATATATATATATATATATATATATATATATATATATATATATATATATATATATATATATACGTGTGTGTGTGTCTGTATGTATATGTATGCATGCATGTATGTGTATATAAATGTATGTATATATATATATATATATATATATATATATATATATATATATATATATATATATATGTACATATATATATATATATATATATATGTATATATATATATATATATATATATATATATATATATATATATATATATATATATATAATATATATATATATAATATATATATGTATATATGTACATATATATATATATATATATATATATATATATATATATATATATATATATATATATATATATATATATATATATATATATATATATATATATATATATATATATATATATACATATATATATATATATAATATACTGTATATAAACCCTAACAGAAAATTTTGTGGATATCTTATTATAACAGATTTTATGACAAAAAGAATTTTTTAAACTAGTGTAAAATTTATTTTTAATATAAGTTAAATGTAATACAAAATAACTACATCGAATGCATTTCATTACGGTCACATCAGATTAATACAAAGCTGGTAATAATTTTTCAAAATGGAAACACACACCTGACTGGTATTTTTTAACTGAATAGTAACAGAAAATTTTGTTGATATCTTATTATGACAGATTTTATGACAAAAAGTATTTTTTAAACTACTGTAAGATTTATTTTTAATGTCATAAGTTAAATGTAATAAAAATAAATAAACTGCATTGAATGCATTTCATAACGGTAACATCAGTTTAATACAAATAAAGCAGGTAATAATTTTGCAAAATGTAAACACATGCCTGACTGGTATTTTTTAATTGAATAGTAACAGAAAATTTTGTTGATATCTTATTGTAACAGATTTTATGAAAATAAGTATTTTTAAAACTACTGTAAGGTTTATTTTTAATATCATAAGTTAAATGTAATACAAAATAACTACATCGAATGCATTTCATTACGGTCACATCAGTTTAATACAAACAAAGCAGGTAATAATTTTGCAAAATCAAAACACACACCTGACTGGTATTTTTTAACTGAATAGTAACAGAAAATTTTGTTGATATCTTATTATGACAGATTTTATGACAAAAAGAATTTTTTAAACTAGTGTAAAATTTATTTTTAATGTCATAAGTTAAATGTAATAAAAAAAATAAACTGCATTGAATGCATTTCATTACGGTCACATCAGATTAATACAAACAAAGCAGGTAATAATTTTGCAAAATGAAAACACACGCCTATATTTTAACTAGATAGTAACAGAAAATTTTGTTGATATCTTATTGTAACAGATTTTATGAAAATAAGTATTTTTAAAACTACTGTGAGATTTATTTTTAATATCTTAAGTTAAATGTAATACAAAATAACTACATCGAATGCATTGCATTACGGTCACATCAGTTTAATACAAACAAAGCAGGTAATAATTTTGCAAAATGAAAACACACACCTGACTAGTATTTTGTAACTGAATATTAACAGAAAATTTTGTGGATATCTTATTATAACAGATTTTATGACAAAAAGAATTTTTTAAACTACTGTAAAATTTATTTTTAATGTCATAAGTTAAATGTAATAAAAATAAATAAACTGCATTGAATGCATTTCATTACGGTCACATCAGATTAATACAAACAAAGCAGGTAATAATTTTGCAAAATGAAAACACACACTTGACTGGTATTTTTTAACTGAATAGTAACCGAAAATTTAGTTGATACCTTATAACAAATTTTATGAAAATAAGTGTTTTTAAAACTACTGTGAGAGTTATTTTTAATATCTTAAGTTAAATGTAATACAAAATAACTACATCGAATGCATTGCATTACGGTCACATCCGTTTAATGCAAACAAAGCAGGTAATAATTTTGCAAAATGGAAACACACACGTGACTAGTATTTTTTTACTGTATAGTAATAGAAAAAATTGTTGACTTATTGTTGACTTATGTTGAAAAATCTTATTATGACGGATTTTATGAAAAAAAAAAGTATTTATAAAACTACTGTAAGATTTATTTTTCATGTCGTATGTTAAAAATATCGTATGTAATAAAAAAAATAAACTACGTAGAATACATTTCATTACTGTCACATCGGCTTAATGCAAACAAAGCGGCTAATAATTTAGCAAAATGAAAACTCACACCCAAAAAGTAAACTTATACTTTATAATTAAAAGTAAATATTTTGCGATTGTGTACTCAAAGTTATATTTCTTTCTTTAAATATTTCCCTTACTTCATTAAACGATCAGAATAATGTAGTGCACGTATTTAAGCATCTAAGGTATAAAAGAAAACTTAAGGACGAAAAATGACTTTCAGATAAGGGAAATTAACAGAAAAGTTTTAACTTTATATCGAGGAAGAATTACGCTGTGTTTGGTTTAATGACCGTTAATGAATTAAACTATAAACAAAGAGGTAATTAAGGTCAACATTTTTCTTTTTTAATCATTAACATGTAAGGATTAGAATACTACATTTCTCTAAAACAATATCCTGCAAATACCTATTTCTCTATTCAAAATTTTCCTAATCTACATCTAACCTTGCTACTAGACTTGAATACATAAATATATCTTTACATTAATAACTAAAAATACTGAAAAAGTAAATATATTTGATGAGGTGATTTTATTGTTCAAATCATCATTTATTTCATTTTGTTTTTTTTTAATAATGCAATGCTTTTTTATAGGGGTCAATCATTTAATTATTTTTCCTGATTTATGAAAATACTTTATAATATTTGAGGACATTGCAATATCTAAGAAACTAACTCATTTTATATATTCTATCAAAATAAATATCTACTTAAAGAAGCAAGTTACTAGTCTTTTTCGAAACCTTCAATGATCCTTGGGGTAACTCTCAAATAAAGAGGTTCTGAAACATTCTACATAGTCTGAAATTCAGCTTATTATTTACCCAAGTTTATTCAATCCTAGGATTTAAATCTGTAGTCCTGAAATTTTTGTACTGTACTTTTGATACTTCTATGTTAACAGTTGAAATATAATATGCGATATATAAAATTTTCTAAATGTAATAAATTTTGAATTAATTATAATTTTAAATAATAGAAATATTTGATAATTATTTCAACTCTAACTTATTTTGCTTAAAACCGAAAATATAAGTGTGTCTCTAAATAAAAAATTAGTTAGAAAATGCGATTGAATTTTCTTTCCGCTCTTAAGATTAATTTGACTTTTATCATGTTTTATTGATTACATAAAAATCTAATATCATGTTATTAAGATTATTGACACTAAATGCTGAAGATGGTCACAACTAAGTGTGTTTTACTAATGCTCAGTTTTTAAGGATATTTCATCAAGATATGTTTTCTAGTCACTGGGTGTTGCGGTACTACTGACGAATATGGTGCCCCTTGGCAATTTTGGCGATGTTTACTAAAACACAAAGGTATTTCATCCGAACAACATTGTATCCCTTTCTATTTGGGCGATTTTAATTGATGTAGATTTCGCTATAGTAATGGAATTATACACATTTTTTTAATTAACAAAAATCACTGAGAAAACGGGCCTTTGCATTTATGGGCAATTAATACCTGGACAGTTTACAAAGCCAACAGTTCCAAATTATTAAAATTTAGCCATAGTGAAGGTTTAATGGTTCATTATATCTAATAATTTTAAGAATTACAAACATTTAATATATAAGAAATGAGTTCCAGAAGAAGATCTGTACATAAATATAATAAAAATTAAAATATAGATACAGATTGTTTGGACACGGCGAGATCACGAGAAAATGTTAGTCTACCATGCTCAGAGCTTTATCGCCAAGTTGGAGGGGGCACCCTGTTCTTCAATCAAGCCGGTGCTGCTCCTGTTACTGTAAAAATCGATAGAAATATAATTATGATGACCAGATAATTATGTTATTTCAATTTTGTTTCAGTAGACCGAAATGACAATGCTCCTGTGTTGTATCTATCAATATGCAAATTCTGGTCCAATACTTCCCCGATATTCAGGATAGCAATACGCATTGTTACCAGTAATTCAGAAGAGTGATTCTCTTGATTAAAACCAGAGAAGTAAAAGAGTGAATCTCTTGATTAAGACCAGAAGTATAAAATGATTCCTCAGACAAGTAGAGATTATAAAAATCCTCTTAATTTTCTTTCCAATTTTAAACTAAATTTCACATTAATCTTTCTGTACTGACATCTAAAATTTAGTACCATCTTTACTTAGTTTATAGAGATTCACCTTGCAATTACTACAACCGGACTGTGCTTTACTAATGTTTATTATTGAACACGTTTTCTTCTAGAACATCCTCTTCATATATTCTCGTATCACTGAGTATAGTGTTGGGATAAAGGTAGATAGTAATCCCTGATAATTATGCTAGAATTGTTCTGTTTCAGCAGGTTTCACAATTCTACTGTTCTGTGCCTATCAGTATAAATTTATCAATGTATTTTTTTCCCTATTTGCAGACTAGAAATCCATATATCTTTTAATAATTGTTTTACAAGGCGCACCTCTTGTATTTTATCAGAAATACAAATTGATTTCTAAAACAAAAAGAACGGGAAAAAGTAAACTGAAATTTCATTTTCTTTTCAAGTTATGACAATGTAAGTGTGCTGTGTTTATGGAAAACTTTAGAAAGTATGTATTCAGGTATCAGCTGCTTTGCTGCATTTCACCTTCATGTAGAATACCTGACCTAAAGTATTTCCTGTACTGCAGTATGATGTGGATACTAACGATTATGTTCGAACTTAAAGTATTATGCTACCTATTTCTCATAATTAAGGTTTATTATTCTAGCTTAGCAACCCACGTGTCCATACTATGTATTATAGAAAGCAACATTTATACGTTGGTACTGACGGTTACAGTTGACGGTTAAGTTTGCATTTCGTCCTTTTTTGAGGCGAAATGGACAAATAGGTGAGATTAAGATATGCATTCCTCAAGTTACAAAAACACGAATTACCTGATGTTTACCTGATGTTACCTGATGAACCCATTGTTTACCTGAGAAACTGATAGAAATTTTGTTACACCTACGATTATTATAGGTATATTTACACTAGATAAAAGAGAGCAAGTGACTAAATTTATTCCTATAAGTTCATTATCTTTAAGAAAACCAGTTTATAAGAATTCGATTGAAGATACTAACCCTTGCGAAAATAATTTTATTCAGTTTATGTATTAAACCTATATAGAGATGAGGGCGACTAAGCGTCTAAGCACGTATAAGTGGAGTAGACGTGAGAAAATACAAAATTAAAAAAAAACTAATTCCTCCTGCTGAATTTTGCTTATTTTGAATCTAAATAAAGGTGTAAGTAAGAAATTAAAATACTAATTAGGCCATTATGCCAAAGGAACCACACTCGGTCGAAAATATGCCAAACATGGCGTCTTGGTGTGAAAAAGAAAATGGTGTAAAAACTGGTGCAGAAGAAATTAAACTCCCCACTCCTTCTTCCTTGCTCTCTCTTCGAGAGGGTCCGCATAACTCACAAAAAAGTTCGTTGGACAGCGTTGCCTTGGCCGAAGATAGCTACTTCGAGGTTAGCAACCCCTCTTGACCAATGGGGTCGAAGGAGGGTCACTCACTTCGCTTTCGCCTGTAGGTCAAATTCGAGCTGGTGTTATTTAACTGTAACTCTTTGCTACAACCTACATTGTGTTGAGTAATTATTCTCAGAGGAAATCTGAGGGTGCTTTTTTAGATACTGCCTTTAAAGGTTTGAAATTGAAACTCTAAATAACCGGTGATTATTCAAGATTCCTTACCTTTGATATAAATTTCCAACTTTTAATAGAAATAAAAGTTTGTTTCCGTCACACCCAGCAGTAAAATTTAAAGTGAGTTGTTTTATGCTTTCTCACTTATAGCTGTAATAGTATTGCAGCTTTAAAAGGAAAAAATAAAACTTAAGAACTAAGTTGATTTTCAATGTTTAGAAAGTCTTTAAATCATAATTCAATTTTAAATTAAATCACGTTTAATACTTTCTTTGCCAGAGAGAGTTAAATATAAAATAATATAGTAAGAACTTAAGTAAGGAACAATAAACTAACTAGATGTTGCAATTGTTTTTTTCCCTAAGACCTCTAGTTTCAGCACTTCACTAAAGAATAATAAAACGTTCATATTTTCTTTTTAATGCCATTCATTCGGGATGCACGTATTCCCTGAAGTGCAGAAAAGATTTTCTAAGGTTGCGAGAAAGTACTTCGAGGGGGTGTAAGAAAGGCTTATATATTCTTAATGGTAAATAACATCTAAGTCTGACCGCATATAAAAAAGAAATGAACCTACATAAAAGTTACGAATACATTTGAATCACGAACAAAAACATAGATGTAAATGAACAACGAGATGTTATAATTCCAGCTGTAGTTAAATGTATACAAATGGTCTATACAGTTTCACCTATATTCATCCCCTCAATTTTAAAAATGTCTGTGGAAATACTTTAAACATTTCTTTAATATTTACCTGTGATAAAAATATTGTATATACCAACGAAGGCGAAAATGTCAATAATAAATTACGCACGACTTTTTTTAAACCATTTTAGATTATTATTATTATGAATAAATAGTATTAAAAAAGTTATTAAGAAGTAAACTATATATAAATAAATTCGTTTTCTGAATAAATGTATTCCGAAATCTGGAATAAATGTTATATCCTATATAAAACGAAACAGTTTTCATAAGAGAGCGAGAAAATATTTTTATATTGAAAGGTGTGTAAGTTATTAAAAAGATTAAAAACTACTAGTATAGGGCATTCAAACAAAGTAATGAACAGAAGTGTATTCGAAAATAAACAAATAATATGCTTAGTAAGAACATTACATTTAATCTAAATGTAATGTTTTGCTGGAAACATAAGATATATACATCATAATGATATTATTCTTTCAATAAATATTTTATTCCGCAGAAATTCACGATAAAACAGCTCCCATTTTTTTATCTATGTACATTTAAAACTCACGTATGAATTATTAAATATTATATACGACTTTTACTTTCTAGGGTGACATATTTTCGATCATCTGTATTATTTATTTTCATTCCCAGTAATTTTTATTCAGCAAATAGGAGATGTTATAAGATAAACTTTATATATTGTGCTGGAGAGAATTATATAAATTTGTAGAGGCACATGTATATGGAATTAAGTCTATATGTTATGTCACTGTATTTAACTGTCAACGTATTTAAAATCTAGGAATATTTTATACAAGAAAAAATGAAAATGATGCTTGAAGCCTTGTTTTTAAAATGTTTTTCTACACATAGATGTGATGAGGTGATTTAGATCTGATATATAATTGCTTCATTCATAAATGAAGTAAAATGTTCGGGATCTAAATCTGACCTCATCACACCTTTGTATATAGACCAAGGGCCATAAATTTTGATAAAACGGATATTTGTAGTCAAGTACGGTGGTATCGGGAGGGGTTCTGATTCCAGTCCCAGATTAGAATCCCATCTCCGTACTTGACATTAAACAAGAATGTAACTTTGTGGAGTATTTATGAGTCCCTAAGGGACAGGACCCAATTAGAGGCGATAAGGTTGTTCACGTTGGTGGTCTCAGGGCGAGGTTTGCTGAGACCAATGACTTTCTGGCAACTATCTCGATTGGAAGACAAGAAGAAGGAGGGGACTAAGTTTGAGATAATAAAATATGAACAATCTAAAAAAGGAGGACATGGATTAGAAGTCCCCAGAGAGATGGATTAGAATGTCCCACAGAGTTTGGTTCGAAGGTCCCAGAAGAGAAGTTCGGTTCGGAGGTCCCAGAAGAGATTGGTTCGGAGGTCCCAAAAAGAAGTTGCTCGATACTCCAGCCAGGTCCGCCAGAAAGTTTCCTGCACAAAGTAGTACGGCCGCACCCCAGAGACTCAGGAGAAAGCCCCCGACGATGACTGTAACAGATCAACGGATGATGTAAGATTCCTTCTCATACCCTTCAACCAGAAGTGTTCCGGGCCCAACACTTTAGACCCACAAAAGTACCCATTTTGCATTACATTTTGAAATCGAGATTAGGTCCTCTCTCTACTTACAATATTTACCTAAGTGTATAAAAAATTGTCAGAAGTAATTTTGAATAGATTTACTAAGCTTACTTATTTACTTATTACTTATTACTGGTGTTGTAAATAGATGTATAAATATTTTATAATAAATTTACTTTTTTATATTAAGCTTGTCCCAGTTGCCATCATTTTAGCGGTTAGTTTATTCTTCATATGTATGTCTGTAGTTTCTCAGAACCTGTGGTTAAATTTTAGTAAAACAAATATTTAACACAACGCAATTTAAAATAAATCCCACTATACATTTGATCACAGGTTGATACTTAAATATATAACGAGATATGTATACTATTTGTCTGGGTATAAATTTATACGTATATATGCATATATATATATATATATATATATATATATATATATATATATATGTGTGTGTGTGTGTATATGATATATATATATACATACATACATATATATATATATATATATATATATATATATATATATATATATATATATGTATGTATGTATGTATATTTCTGTCTTTGTGTGTAAAACAGTCTGTTCCATAAGAGCGTATCGTCTATCTCTAAGAAAATACAAACAAATTAGTTGAAAATACATTTGTACCGTGTAATATACATATTAAACTTATCATGGTTTGCTTAGAATTAACAAATGTACAAAAAAGTAAGGAATTTTAATTAATCAATGTATAGATAAAATTTGATGTTTGTATTTATGTTCTTATCATAAGTCTTCTTTTCAATTTTCCTTATAATTTTTTTAAAGTAAGTAATGAATTTAGGATATACATATATATATATATATATATATATATTATATATATATATATATATATATTTATTTATTTATTTATTTATCTATTTATTTCTATTTGTGTGTTTGTGTGTTTATATACATATGGAAAAAATATTTTATATACTTTCCACAATGTTTGAGAGAAAGGTTTAAATTTCTGTTCGAATAATCCCTATCCAGTCTTTCCGAAAATCCTTTCTATTTGGCTTATCACCTGAAATACATTTCAGTTTACCATTGATTACACTTCTTCGACCACCTTTAGAGAGAAAATAACTTTAGAAATCTTCTAAAGTACAAAAATTTATTCCTGTTTTGCTAGTGTAAATCTTTTCAGTTATTAGCGTTCGCTCGGAGGAAACAAATGTGCAAATTATTCAGATTTAAAGTAAGGTACTTTAGTTAAGTTATGGAGAGATAAAATTTAAAGTTTGAACTTTTACAAAAGGAAAACACGAGGATTTTAGGATACAAATGTTAAAAGTTGAGTCTAAAATCTTTAGATTTTACAATAAATATGGGATATATAGCTAGTGATACAATGATTTTTTTATCAACTTGCATCATATTTCCTTTGTCTCATACATATTTCATTCCACACTATAGAAATTTTAAATATCTAATTAGGATTACAATAATTTATTATATAGCCTACATTTTCTTCTAATACACCGTGCCTAGTTAAAGCGAGAATATGTCTGCAGTTTTATTTACTAAGAAACGAATATATATATATATATATATATATATATATATATATATATATATATATATATATATATATATATATATATATATATATATAATATTTTTAATTAAAGTACATTAATATTTTTTGTTTAGCAAACGATATCGCTTGATATGATAATTGTGAATAATATATGTTGAAGGATATACACTTGTACAAAATATACTTAAATCAGAATAAGTTCATAGCTTTGGTTTAAAATTTAAAAATATTATTCCATCCTTATAATTTAAAACTGTAGGAAACTTTTAAACTATAAAAAATTTACACATTATAAATGCTTTTCAGCCTTTTTAATGCTAATGAAATGTTAGTCTAAACACTAAGTTAAACTTACTTTTATCGCATTTTTTCCTGAAGTTTTGTATATATTTTTCCCATAATGCTGTAAAAAGTTTTAAAAATCAGCTAAAAATATTGAATTTAACATAAATTGAATTAAGAAACATAAATTAAAAATAAAAATTTAAATTTCGTGGGATTTTTAAAATTTAAATCTAACTGGAGAAATATCATAAATATTTGATAAATAGTTTGAGGATATAAAAATCTTACATTAAAAGACATAAATTAAGTTACTAAAAATTAATTTAAAAATAAAAATTTATATTTTGTGGGTTATAAGTAAATTTAAAACTGAATTGGAAAAAAAACATAAATATTTTATAAATAGTTTGAGGCTATAAAAATATTACATTAAAATACAAATATTAAGTTACTAAAAATTAATATTATTGTAAAAAAGTAGAAAATAGGAGGGACAAGTAGCATAAATCTGTGTTGAAAAAACTGGAGGTATTGCTTCAAAATTATCATTTTTCTAATGCTGTGAAATACTGTCAAGAAATTCGGATAATTTACTATTTGTCTATTGCATATATTTGTACATGACTTTCAAGAGTTTAAATATAATTATGTGTTACAACCGTAATCAACTAACAAGCTATTCTGAGGTATTTTCTTTTAAGTTTCTTACTTGTAACATTTAAAAGCAGTACGCCATAACAATATCATAGACTGTAATATTTCTTTGGTAATTTGGATATAATCTCAAGGATTGCATGCATTCTGTTCTTTCTATAATATTGATATTTTCGATCACACATACTCATTACTCATTTTCATACATTCTTATTTTATTCACTCGAGGAATAAAATTAATGACTTTTGATATTATTTGTTTGACGCTTCGCACTAATTTTTAAGTATATTTAAAATTTCTATAAGTTTTCTGAAACTTACCCTTCTTGTCTTAAAAGAATCGTCATTTATTAAATGATAATATAAATATATATGCCGGTCAATAAAAGAAAGTGAAAAGACACTTTATCAATGATCCATTAACAGGTTCTCTTTTCTAGAATATTTTGTTTCTTAAGAGTTTTATCTTCATCATGGCAAACATACATAACAGAGTTTTTTAAGATGTAACCTAATAGGATAAAAAGTGAAGTGATGATCCCTGACTTGCTTGTGCGTCTAAAATATTATAACAATCTTGCTGAACTTTATTTACTTTTATTTTGTTTGATTTCTAGATATGATTATCCAAACGGTTAATAGAGTGTACAGTCACACAAATATTAAAACCTCAATGTCTAATATCATTAAAATTATACAATATTAATTCAATTATAAATAGTGTTCCATGTATCCACCATGATGCTGGATCAGCGGCAGCAATTGCTTAATAGTTTTGCAAAGTGTGTTTATTTTGTTACCGTTGAGCGTAGCGGAATCTGAAAAAAAAGGGGGAAAATAATAATGTTCGCTTAGAGCACGGAGCGAGGGGATTAAATCGGCTACGAACCAATATTCCCTGTTTTTTCTTGATGTTTCTTTGAAGTGGAGGGTTTGGACGACGTTTAGAGTGAAAGTATTCAAAGTCATTGTAGTAAGTAAATTCTTAATTTCTTTAATGATAAAACTTATTGGGTTTGAATTTTCCCAACGCTGATCCAATCCATATACATTTAATTCTATTTGATTGTGTTAATGTATTATGTATCCCCCTCGTTCATATTATTCTTATCTATTGTAATATGTTAAAATCTTAAATATTAGTAGCCATTACTTCTATTGGAGATGAAACAATTTTTTGAACTTATGCAAAGTATAAAAAATGGACAGGAAGAAATAAAGGCAGGTCAGAGAATTCAAGAAGAAAGATTAGAAGAAATGAAGGCTAACATCGTAAGCGTGTTAAACCCTAAAGTAGACATTATTTCAGAAAAAGTGGAAAAAAATGAGGAAAGACTTGGCGAAATGGAAAAAATAATCGAGAAGAATGAAGGTAGATTTGGCGAAATTGAAAAGAAAATGAAGCGAGAAATTGATAAATTAAAAGAAGCAATGAATGTTGGGTTATCTTCGGAAAAATCCAAATTTGCAGTAGAAAATATTCGTGGAACAGAAATCAGCCAAGATCAACCCATTCTCGCCAAGCCGAATATCAAGCTCTCCACATATGATGGGAAAACATCTTGGCAGGTATATAAAACCCAGTTCGCAATTGTGGCCGATGGAAATGGCTGGGATCCGGTTACCAAAGCTCGCCAATTGGCTGCATCATTACGAGCGGAGGCTGCAGATGTCTTAAGAACAATCCCGGAAGAACAGCAAGTAAATTTTGAAACACTTATAGAGGCCTTAGAGCTACGTTTCGGCGAAAAATATTTAAAGGACTTTAATCGTCTGCAATTAAAATCCCGCCAACAAAGACAAAATGAGACTCTCCAAGATTTGGCGACAGATGTAGAACGGCTCTCCCATCTTGCATTTAACGACTACCCAGCTGACATACGGGATACCTTGGCCCTGCAATATTTTATTGATGGTGTGAAAGATCCCGAAATTCAGAAAGCCCTCAGACTAGCGGAGTTAAAAGATTTGAAATCGGCCCTAGTGTATGGTTTTTTTTTATAGATTATTATAGAAATAAGCTATTTTTTTATAATCTATTGTATATCATTATAATTCTAGATACAAATTTACAAATAGTATATTAAATTAATAGAAATCTTCGACATAATTGTTGTCTATACTAGAAGAATTAATACACGTTACTCTAAAACGCTTTGTTGTATATAAAGAAGATTTCAATGAAAATGAGAGAGAGGCACAACTAGATACTACAATAGTCCTAACTTCAAAATGCCAATATGAGTCTTTCAAAATACATACATATATCCACACGTAATACCTAAGCAATTATTACAACTAAAATATCTATCTAAAATTATCCTTTTACTCCTTCTCATTCTTTCACAACTAATTTCTTAGCCGTATAATGTGAGATTTGAATATTTAAAGTTTAAAAACAAATCACAACACTCAGTTTCCTTGTACATAAGTAGAGAATTAATGTGGAAACTTTTAAAAATGAATTAAAGTATAAGTAAAATGAATACATTCATTCAAATCTGAACTCAAGTAATTTTATCCATTACATTTTGATTGAAAAGTATAGATAAGTATATATGTATAGCAAACAAATACTAAACTCATGCCCATAAAATTCATATTGGTTTGTAGTAGACACCTCATGCACTGAGTTAAGTTCTTGAAAATAGATTGTAATTGTAATCCCCCTAATTGTGAGTTATGGTGATCCCTTGCATGAATCTCATAATAAAAGTGTAAACAATTGCACAATGCTGTAACTATGAATGTTGATGCACAGAAAATGCCCTTATTTGGTTTAAAATTTGATTGCTTTAATAACATTTTTACAGTGATTTAAATATTTATAGTAAATATGGCAAAGGTATAATATTTTTATGTTACACCATGAATATTTTTATGTTATAACATGATGAATCAGACTAGTTGTTTCTGTGTATTGTCTAGTAAATAAACACCCCGTCAGCAAGTGAGAATTAGAATAAAATGATTACGTTCGATTATGAATGATTATATGGTAGTAACATAGCACTAAGATAATATTCATTAGCGAAAAACAAAATTTAATGAAGAAATATTAAATAAAAAAGATAAATGCAAAAGCAGCTATAACCTAGAATAATTTATTATTGGAGGTAGTGATTTGAAATCCAGACAATAATATGACGAACGGTTTGATGATATTTTGACCAATTTATTTGACGGAGTTGTACCGTAATTTCAGGGACTAAATGTGTTTAAAAAGCAAATTTCTTCAGCCGCGGACTATCTGCCGGTGTGGACTTTCTGCTGGTTGTTCATTGCTCAAGTCATTAAAATCGGAAGAAGGGGAAATAAAGCACGTCTCTCGAACGGCGATGATCAAATATAAACAAACGCGCGACTCACGAGATGTCAAGAAAACACCATATCGTATCGGTAATAAACCATGAAAAAAATCCAACCCATAAAGCAAAACGAATCAGAAGTAGCAAGTAGCGCAATCTTAAATTGCGTCCTGGAGTAAGGAAAAATATCGATAGTCACTATTTACACCTCCAATTGACAACACCGAGTGGATGGGTTCAAGATCGAAGGTTGAGGGTCGAAGGTCAATTCACCACGAGGATCAATCGTAACAGAGTGTTTTCTTATTAACGTTTTGTTTTGCAGTAATATTGGTCATTCATTATATCTTTAAAACATCGTCGCAGTATTACTGCCGATTTCAAGCTGAAAGTTATTCAGAATATCGACGAGAAAGCAGTAAGAAATTGGCGCATGCAAAAGGAAAGATTAAAAACATGAGAAGAAAGCGATCCAGTTGAAAAATACAATGGCCTGCATTAGAAAACGATTTACGTAGATGGGTTCTCGAACAGAGAAATGCAGGCTGCTCTGTTTCTTCCGTTAAAATTCATCTCCGAGGCTATGACAGAAGAAATGATTTCAAATTGTAACGGTGGAATTAATTGAGTCTAATCCAGTCTTTTTGGCACTCTACTGTACTTAAGTTTTTATTCTTAAAATAATTTAATATTATCAAAATAAAATACATATATTTGCAGGTATAGTCCGCGGATTATCAAGTGGTGCAAACTATCTGATGATTTATGAACGTTTTAAATAAAAATTCATTTCTGCGGACTATACGAAGGTGCTAACTAAACGTGAGAAGTTGTACTGCTTCACATTAAAAAATATTTACATTAATAAGATACATAGCGGCTGCAACTTTTATGTAAAATTTTAGAAATTTCTAATTTTATTTGCTATCATCTACATTCAAAGGAATAGTATAAGTGGTTCATTTATCATAGAAATGCACCAGTCTAACACGAAAGGTAAGAATAAAGTGTGAGATATTCAAGAAATCACTTAAGAATAATTTAGTTTCTTAAAATAAGAAACGATTTTACCTCCTTTACCTTAATTGCACGTTAAGACTTTAGACGAGATACTTCAAATGAGACATTACTCCAATACACCTTTATATAATTTAATATAATTTAATATTGTCATACTAAAATACATATATTTGCAGGTATAGTCCGCGGATTATCTAGTGGTGCAAACTATCTGATGATTTATGAATTTTTTAAATAAAAATTCGTTTCCGCGGACTATAAGATAGTGCGAACTATACGTGAGAAGTTACGGTAATTGTACTGCTTCACATTAAAAAATATTGACATTATTAAGGTACATGCTGGTAAGGTAAGGGCTGCAACTTTTATGTAAAGTTTTAGAAAGTCTAATTTTATTTGCAATCATCTATATTCAAAAGAATAGTATAAGTAGTTCATTTATCATAGAAATGCACAAGTCTAACACGAAAGGTAAGAATAAAGTGTGAGATATTCAAGAAATCATTTAAGAATAATTTAGCTTCTTAAAATAAGAAACGACTTTACCTCCTTTACCTTAATTGCACGTTAAGACTTTAGACGAGATAATTCAAATGAGACATTATTCCAGTACACCTTTATAATTCACTTTAAGTTGTTTTGAAAATAAAGTTTCTACTTATTCCCTCTTATTTGAAATTTCAGAACTCAGTCGAAAACTTTTAATAGTCTCGTTAAATATCACAACGAGGTTTCTCAAAGTTGCCTTAAAATGCTCTTCCGTCCTTAATGCAGACATTCAATTCTGACACCGAATATGCCTTTGATATGAAAAAAACCTCTGTCAGTGATAATGGTCTCGAAATTTCGCGGGGGAGATCTTTTTAGTCCGTATGCAAACATTCCGAGATTGTCAACGCTTTTGATCTTAACCTTTTAGCAGATATTTTGTCATAACAAGATCATGTTGCTCTCTCGGCAAAAAAAGAAAAGCTTCTCATAGATAGGAAATTCGTTCGAGTTCCATTAACTTCTTTCTTTCAAGCGGAATACTTTTTGAGATCATGTGATGCTCCTTGTCTGCTATTCCGTTTTATTTGCTCTCGGAGAAACTCTCATTTAATACAGTTTCAGTGCAAACTAAGCCCTACTCTCCGAAGTAAATCCTTGCAAATAAATTTAAACAAATAATTTGAGTTTGCCTTCCGAGTTTCGGTACATTTTGTTATTGCTCTACAAACTTTGGAAATAAATATTACCTTAGAGAGGGAAAATAATGTAAACATTTGGTGTCTATTATTCCATCTGATACAAATAACTTATCTAAAAGAACTTTTAAGTGTTTCTAAATTTATTGTAACATTTCATAACTTCTCATATCTTTTATAGTAGGGATGTGCTGTTACTACTTGATACAGGATAATACAAGTACTTCTATAAGATTTTTTAATTAATAACTAAATAAAAATCTTACTGTCTCAAAATTAAAACAAATCATATTAAAGTGTCTTGAAATATATTTATATAAATTTGATTTAACAAATCTTACACGAATAATTTATCTGTATGAAATAACATAAATACATATAAGGAATGTGTATAAGGAATGTGTAACCTATAGACTAAGAAACTACTCGACCAATTTAGCTAAACGCTTTACAGTTAATTCATATTACTTAGACAGTTAGTTCATACCAGTGCAAGACATATTTAGAGAGGGATAAAGAGTTTATAGCAGAGGTGCCAAACCCAAATCGGTTGGTGGACCAAAAAACAATTTACTGAACTAAGTTGGGCCGCACATATATTCAAAATATTTTATTATCATGCACGAATATATACACGAATTATTCAAATTATTTTATTATCATGCAGTATTCAAAATATGCATTTTTTCATTTGTTTTCATTAATTTATTTTCACCTTCTAACTTTTGATTTAGTTCATTCAGTTTCATTGTGATATCTGTTAAAAAACATAAATCTAGAAGCCATTGATCCTCCGAAAGTTCACTTATATCACTACTGTACCAAAAATCAATTTACTGAACTGACGCGGGCTACACATATAAAAATAAAACAACGAATTATTCAAATATTTTATTATCATGCAGTATTCAAAATATGCATTTTTTAATTTGTTTTAATTAATTTTTCTGCCTCTTCTAACTTTTGATTTAGTTCATTCAGTTTCATTGTGATATCTGTTAAAAAGCATAAATCAAGACGTCATTTATCCTCCGAAAGTTCACTTATATCACTACTGTACCAAAAAACAATTTTCTGAACTGACGCGGGCTACACACATATAAAAATAAAACAACGAATTATTAAAAATATTTTATTATCATGCAGTATTCAAAATATGCATTTTTTCATTTGTTTTAATTAATTTATCTGCCTCTTCTAACTTTTGATTTAGTTCATTCAGTTTCATTGTGGTATCTGTTAAAAACATAAAACTAGAAGCCATTGATCATACGAAATATCACTTATATCACTACTGTACTGTTTTATACATCAAATTAAACATTTTTGAAGTTAGAATTTCAAACGCATCGTTAGTTTACGTTTTCTAATTAAACAATACATTAATTATTCCTTACAATTAATGATAACTTCACAATAGGCATAAATATAATTTATAATTTTCTTTCCATACAAATTCCACTGACTGGTTGGACAGAACACGTTCACGTAACGGAGTCAGCTGGTTGTATAAGTAATGGTCGATTGACAGAATATTCTAGAACACTCAAATTTCAACGTAACTTGTCCAACCCTACTCAAAGACCAGGTTTACGTTGGTTACTATCAAGTCTTAGCGTAAATAATATGTGATATTTATTATTGCAAACATTAATTACTAAAATTATATGCTTCAACTGTATATTGTCAAAATTGACTAAAACTATATAGACATTTGAAAACTTCCATTGGGTCGCAAAATGTTTTTAAATGGCCCGAGGGGTTGGGCATGCCTAGTTTAGAGAG
>CM063506.1:69928022-69933022 GCA_032207245.1 Pardosa pseudoannulata | reverse complement strand
TTTATTTTAGCAAAAATTAATTAAATTATAAGATACCCTAAAATGAATGTTTATTCAGAACTTTTTATAATTAAATATATATATATATATATCATGAACAATTATTTAAAAAAATTCAGTTAAAGTTTTTCTTTCCACCCTTTAAAAATTTCTTTTGTTTAGCATAAATACAGTCAGTTAAAGTTTTTCCTTGCAGCTTTTTAACATTTATTTGGTTTAGCATTATACGGATTAGAAAGCCTTAATTTATTAATTTTTTAAGAGATACTCTAAAGCAAAATTATGAATTGAAGTATTCTATTCAAAGTGATTTAGGTTACTAAAAATTCTGTTGTTAGACACTAAAGTTTGTTTTATTAGTTTCCTTAAACATTAGTGAAGGATACCGACCATATTACCATTCCCCTTCCACCGCTAAAAAGAAATTCCTTTTTTTTCTGTAACAGACATGTTTGACACACTTAAATGGAAAATCTGCAAACATTTAAAAGGTTTTTTTGCCCTTTTTAGATTAGTGGAAAGACTTATGGCAGTAATTCGAGGTTAAAATTACATTTAACTTTCATTTTACAATAAAAGAGGGTAATTTGATTAAGAATTAATTTTACTGGAAATGACAGTGTATATCCACTTTACTGAGGATACAAACACCCGCTAATAATTACGAAACTTCTCTTCCCTTATAGCATAAAAGGAACGTTTCAACTTGATTTCAGTATCGAATTATTGTAATTAAACTTAAAATTGATACACCGGTTTAAGAGAAAATTTTTTATTTTAATTTTCTCCAAACTTTGAAATCGAGTATTGTACTCAATTATTCGAAAAGGCATTGTGAAATAATTAATCTATTTTTAGGAACCATTTTTATTTCGTTTGCTATGTTCCACAACACAGTACAAAAACAACAACATATACAAAGCACACACTGAGAGAGGTGACTCACTATAGAATAACAAATTATATAACTCCCCTAGCTCCTCCTATCATAAAAGGAAAGGAGTTTCATTGTACCCGCTACAGTATCATTTTCAAATTTTGTCACAGAGGAGTGGAACCTACAGTATTATTGATCATTTGACTAGTTATATTTTATATAATGGCAGAAAACAGGAGATGTATAAAAAATTCGATTTTCTCATTTTAGCAAAAATTAATTACCATATAAAAGTAATTTAAAATGAATGTTTATTTTAATTAATTTTTTTATAATTAAATGTATATATATCATGAATGATTACATAAAATTAATGAGTTAAAGACTTTCTTTGAAGATTTTAAACATTCATTTGGTTTAGCATTATACGGATAAGAAAACCTTAATTTATTAATTTTTTTCAGGAGGTGCTGCAAAGCAAAATTATGCATTGAAGTATTTTATCCAATGCGATTTAGGGTAATCAAAGTTCTGTTGTTAGACACTAAAGTTTGTTTTATTACTTTCCTTAAACATTAGTGAAGGATAACGACTATATTACCCTTCTTTTTCCACCTCTAATAAACTTTGAAAGAAATATTTTCTTCAATAAAATCATTTAATAGATTTCGTATAAATGTATAGAAGTACTAAAAAGTACATAAACTTTTAAGTTATGCAGTTTATTTATTTTATATTGTCTAAAATATATATTAAATCTATAATAAATAGTTTTCTTTTGAAAATGAAACAATCAAGAATTAATTAATATTTGTATTTATTAAATTGTGTTCTTAAATGTAAAATAAATATAAAAAATCATGATATATTAAAAGTAATACTACTCTTATTAATCTATTTTTAATAAATCTTATAAATTGAATCTTAAAATTTTAATATAAATGCAGTTATTCGTATTATATAATTTGTCCGGATAGTACAAATAGCATATTTATGATAAAGTAAAGAAATCCATAATTTACAGGTATAAAAAAGATGTTTAATACTCATGTTAATGGAATGTAAATAGTTAAAAAATAATAAGAGTATGCCAGGAATTTGTGAGGTTATAATTCATTCCACATTCGCTAAAATATGTCTTTTAATGTTTCATGCGGTATACGTAATGGTAATTTTTGTTTTTACTAAACAATAGAAAGTTAACTCAAAAATAGTATATCATGAAATAGTATTTTGCTGTATAAGTAACATTTCATTGTCCAGTACGTATTTATATGCTTCGCTCAACAAAATTAAAAGATGTTGTACATTTTCTGCAAAAGAATAATCATAATGTTTCAAATGACACAAAAACCTAGGGTTCAAAGTACAAATTTCCAAGCAGGAAAAACTTGGAAATTTGCAAATTTCATACATGACTTCCAAAATGACGCGTAATCAGGGAAATAAAATTAAGCTGCCAGAGAATTTAATGCGAAATATCAAAATGACTCTTAAACTTATTTTCTGCGCTTTGAAACATTGAGTTACAATGAGTTAGCAAACATTGAGACTCAAAAGTGTTGGGGATCATAGGTTGCTTAAAAGCAGGGCAAAACAAGTCGTTATTGTAGATTCCATGAGAGTATTACAAAATTTTATTTTAAGTATTTGAAATATTTGTGTTAATTACAGTCACCAACATCTTTGACTAAGAAAGCCAAATAAAAACTGGTACTTTTTACTGGCTTACAGAAAAAAAATACACAATGAATACAACTATTCACCAGCAGTATCTTTGCTTTGTTACTAGTAAAGCAGTTTCAGCTCAAACCATGGCTTTGCTACTACAAGAGCAGTGTCAGCTCGAACTATAGAAAATCGACTGCATGATGTAATTCTGCATGCTCGTAGACCTATGCTATGTACTTCTATGACTGAATAACATCTTTCTGTCTACAGAAATTTAGGTCATGTCAACTGGAAGACATGGATGGAGTCATGTCTAAACTATCTTTTCCAATGTGTCTTGTTAGGGGCGGTAACTCCACTAAAGGAGCCCACTGAACTGCGCATCATTAGAAGTTGATCTTTGATGTCTCAAAGGAGTAGAGATGAGTCTATATATATAAAAATGAAATTGTGTCTGTCTGTCTGCTGCCTGTCTGTCTGTATGGACTCAAAGACCATGCATCCAATCACTGTGAAAATTTGGGAAATATTTAGGTATATCCCTGGGAAGGTTTTTGTAAATTTTGAACGTTCGAAATCCATTCCTTCCCCCTTTTTTGAGCATTTCATGTCACTATTCCAAGCATAATTTTCCCCGGTTAAAAGCAAACGATTAAATTTTTGATAGCTAAGTGAAGATTGATAACTAAATGAAAGAAGCATTATTTCTAGCAATATGACGTCATCCCAAGTAATTGTTTTAAACGCAGTTTTCCTCGGTTAAAAGCAGAAGATTAAAATTTTTAATTTCTTACGTAATACATAGGTGAAAATGATATTTTTCTATCATTATGACGTAAATCCTTTAAATATTTCATTTATTCATTTCTTATTTTATATTATTTAATCATCGTCTGCGTAGTATCAATTCGATTTGACTTGAAAATTGAGATATAAAGTAATTCACTTTCATTTCCATGTAACGCATATTATAGAATTTTTATATGAGAACTAATTTTAAATTAAATTCTTGGTTAATTTTTAAGTTGCAATGAAATGTTTATCCCCAATATTCTAACAACAAAAAGTAACTTCATATTTATATATTTGACAATATGAATGTGTGTTTCTGTTTCATACTAAACTATGTGGTTTGTCATAAATTGCCTTAATTTTAGAAAACATTTATTACTACGAACAAAATTTGCACGAACAAAAACCTCTGCTCCCTATTCTATCACGTAATTTGGCAAGGTATATTAACGTTGCTAATCAACGTACCGTAGTAATACAGTTTAGGGTTAAACTTATATTTTATTATACAGCTTTTAGCAAATTTAATATAAGACACAAATTCAATGCAGATTTAATCGTTAGCATGAAAACATATATTTTGTTTTTTTTATTTATAGATATTAAGAACAGTTTTCATTTTTATGTTTCTTAAAAAAAATCTACCCGATAAATCATAGAGTAACTTCTTTGGACAGAAATCCTTGATACAGCCATATGAACATATTCCACATTAATACATCTTGAATTCCCAGATTAAAATCTGACTGTGAGATCCAGGGATGTTATTTCGCCCATTCGTGTTCCGATATACCAATTAGTTCGAAAGATATTAACGACAAACCAAACAAAATGGCAGTTTAATTTTACGACAAGAGCTTTCCATTGTTGAGTTGGCGTTTAAATATGGCAGTGTAATTCATTTTTGGCATTATTATCGCCAGATATTTGGTATACGGGAAACCCAAAAACGTATCTACGCTATTTAAATTCAAGTGTAAGTATATAAATATATGATGGCATTTATATATATATATATATATATATATATATATATATATATATATATATATATATATATATATATATATATATATATATATATATATATATATATATATATATATATATATCTATCTTTTTTTTTTATAAAACGCTATTTTATTTCACTTTTGTTTATGAAATACTCTTTTTTTCTATTTTATTTTCTTGGCGAGATTTTTATTTTCAGTAATTAAAAATTGCCATGTTCTATCAAATTTGTTTTTATTTCGCAGTTGCCATTTATTAAATAAAAACTAACATATGGTTATAGGTTTTGTTATCTAAAACTCAAATACACTAGAGAAAAAAAAATGGCAAGTGATATACAGGAAAGAAATAAGTTTTCATTTTAGAAATGGCAACTATGAAATGTTGAGATATTGTAACCACTTTTGATTAAAGTTTAAAATGTGATTTCAAATAATATAATTGTTCTCGGTATTTTAGCCTTATATACTTATTTCGTTTTATCAATATTAGTTTGGTATATTTCTTTCATTTTGAATTCAATTGCGCCATTTTTATTTATCCAATTTTAAGACTTCACTCTGTACTTCACCTATTCTTAAATAACCTTGGCAACTTTCGGTATATTTCTTTTAATTATGTGTTATAAAAACTGAAATCATTTAAGTAA
>CM063506.1:69915522-69918022 GCA_032207245.1 Pardosa pseudoannulata | reverse complement strand
TATATTGCATAAACTACTTAATTTGTACGAAAAATAAATCCTTGAAACTTGTTTTACTCACCTAAATAAATTAAAGCAGAAATTATTACCTCTGTTAAATTTGCTATGTAGAGCCAATATTCTATAAACTATAAAAACTATTTAGTCTTCTGTGTTCGTACATTATGTACTCTAAAGAATTTTTCTAATCTCTTAAACTTAATATATAACGCTCTAGATATTTTAATTCAAATATGTTTAATATCTCCATATATTGCAGTAATTTAAAAAACCCAGATTCTTTTTCGTATACTTTTGCGCATATACATTCTATTAAGGGAGTCGTAACTTTTCCCTTATTGAAAAACATCTTTAAATTCACCCTATATTTCGCATCGTTAAAAATGTTTCTTAACGATACGAAAAGGTAATTATTCTTTAGAGTTAAGCATTAAAATATTCTGATACGCAGGATAGTTTAAAGCATGAAAGATAATAACCTTCTCTTCTAGTAGGATATTAAGTGTCATACACGGTATATGTTGCATCAAGTACTTAATTTGTACAAAAAATCTGTAAACTTCTTTTACTCACCTGAATAAAAATACAGCAGGAGTTAATATGTTTGTTAAATTAGCTAGGTAGAGCCAATATACTATGAACTATAAATACATTTTTACCTACTGTGATCAAATATTATGTACTGTAAAGTATTTGCTAATTCCTTAAAGTTAGTATATAACGCTCTAGATATTTTAATTCAAATATGTTTATAACTCCATATATCCCAGTCTTTAAAAAAATCCACATTCTTTTTCGTATACTTTTGCGCAGATACATGCTGGGAGGGAGTCGTAATTTTTCCCTTACAGGAAAACAGCTTTAAATTCACCCTATCTTTCGCATCTTTGAAAATGTTTCTTAACGATACGAAAAGAAAATAATTCTTTAATGTTCAGCATAAAAATTCTGATACGCAGGATAGTTTAAAACATAAACGGTAATAACCTTCTCTTTTAGGAAGATATTAAGTGTTATACACGGTTTATGTTGCATCAAGTACTTAATTTGTACAAAAAATCATCTGTAAACTTCTTTTACTCACTTGAATAAAAATACAGCAGGAGTTAATATGTTTGTTAAATTAGCTAGGTAGAGCCAATGTACTATGAACTATAAATACCTTTTCACCTACTGTGATCAAATATTATGTACTGTAAAGTATTTGCTAATTCCTTAAACTTAGTATATAACGCTCTAGATATTTTAATTCAAATATGTTTATAACTCCATATATCCCAGTCTTTAAAAAAATCCACATTCTTTTTCGTATACTTTTACGCAGATACATTCTGGGAAGGGAGTCGTAACTTTTCCCTTACAGAAAAACAGCTTTAAATTCACCCTATCTTTCGCATCGTTAAAAATGTTTCTTAACGATACGAAAAGGGACTAATTCTTTAGAGTTCAGCATAAAAATCCTGATACGAAGGATAGTTTAAAACATAAACGGTAATAACCTTCTCTTTTAGGAGGATATTAAGTGTTATACACGGTTTATATTGCATAAACTACTTAATTTGTACGAAAAATAAATCCTTGAAACTTGTTTTACTCACCTAAATAAATTACAGCAGAAATTATTACCTCTGTTAAATTTGCTATGTAGAGCCAATATTCTATAAACTATAAAAACTATTTAGTCTTCTGTGTTCGTACATTATGTACTCTAAAGAATTTTTCTAATCTCTTAAACTTAATATATAACGCTCTAGATATTTTAATTCAAATATGTTTAATATCTCCATATATTGCAGTAATTTAAAAAACCCAGATTCTTTTTCGTATACTTTTACGTAGATACATTCTGGGAAGGGAGTCGTAACTTTTCCTTTATTGAAAAACATCTTTAAATTCACCCTATATTTCGCATCGTTAAAAATGTTTCTTAACGATACGAAAAGGTAATAATTCCTTAGAGTTAAGCATTAAAATATTCTGATACGCAGGATAGTTTAAAGCATGAAAGGTATAACCTTCTCTTCTAGGAGGATATTCAGTGTCATACACGGTATATGTTGCATCAAGTACTTAATTTGTACAAAAAATCTGTAAACTTCTTTTACTCACCTGAATAAAAATACAGCAGGAGTTAATATGTTTCTTAAATTAGCTAGGTAGAGCCAATATACTATGAACTATAAATACCTTTTCACCTACTGTGATCATATATTATGTACTGTAAAGTATTTGCTAATTCCTTAAACTTAGTATATAACGCTCTAGATATTTTAATTCAAATATGTTTATATCTTCATATATCCCAGTCGTTTAAAAAAAATCCTTATTCTTTTTCGTATACTTTTACGCAGATACATTCTGGGAAGGGAGTCGTAACTTTTCCCTTACAGAAAAACAGCTTTAAATTCACCCTATCTTTCGCATCGTTAAAAATGTTTCTTAACGATACGAAAAGGGACTAATTCTTTAGAGTTCAGCATAAAAATCCTGATACGAAGGA
>CM063506.1:69890522-69910522 GCA_032207245.1 Pardosa pseudoannulata | reverse complement strand
GTTCAGTTTCGAATAAACATTTTTAAAAGTTTCTTCTATGCAAAAATTTTTTAATTTGGTGTATGTTTTTTATCTTATTTTAAAATATAAACTACTTGAAATGGCAAAGATAAATATTTTTTAAAAGTTAGAACGTTACTAAAAATACTTTACTAACTTGCAAAAAAAATCATTCTTAGAGGCGTACAAACTTTTATTTCATAGTTAGTCACGAAAATTCTTTTATTGAAAAATAATTTTATAAACGCGCCTCTCAAATTTAAGGAAACATTGTGCTCTTTGAAGCTTAAAATTTTCACAACAGTCACTTTACATTATAAAATGGCATCTAAAGCTTTTAGAAAGATATTTTTACGATTCTTTAAGATTAGTTTCATCTAATTTCATCGGCTGACTGTTTACATCATCAGACAATTATTAAATTGTGTAATTCCAAGTATTATATTTTTAAATAACACAAAATTACTCGTAAGATAACTTTCCAAATGTATATTAAATTAAAATATATCTTTCATTCTGTAAACAATAATTTTCAAGTTGAGAAAGTAGGAAAGAGTTTTTGTCTTTGGGTAAATTCACTGAACCATTCTATGCGGGTAGGTTCTTATGGGGGAGTTTGCACAAAATATAACACCTGAAAAAGAAACCCACAGAAAAGACAATAATAAAGTATATTATTTGATGAGTGGTGATGTATAGAGAAGTACATATTATGATAATAACCTCATTTTTAATATTTAAATAAAATTTTGACTTTTCGCCAACTTATGTTTTAAATCTTAAAGTTAAAAAAACACAATAGACATTAAAAAAGGGAAGAAGCAGTTTTTTATTGAATTAATTGAATTTATTGAAACAATATCCTAAATTGAAATTAAAAATTTATTAATTAATTGACAACTAGTTGAGCATGTAAAATTATAAAAATTAAATTAAAAAGGAAGGTTTGGTTTGGTTTGGTTTGGAGTGCTACGGTCTACTTTTTGCAATACGAGGGGTAATGAGACCGGGACCTAAAGCCGATTCCGAACGGCTACGAACATCCATGCCATAGTGGTATTCGAACCAATGAACTTCGGTACCGAAGGCTAGTACCCTAATCAATCGGCCATCGTTTTGCAAATTAAAATGGAAAAGGAGAAATAAAAAAAGCTACAGAGGACGCAGCTGCTGGTCCCCCATCTTTTCAGGGATTCGAACATTTTCTTGTAGCTCCATCTTAGCTGCTGGGCATCAAGACTGCAAGTGAAGTGTATAGACTGTGTCTGCTGGTCTGAAAACGGAAACTGTGTCTTTTTCATCAACAAACCACTGGCCTGGCGGCACGGTGGAACATCGCCAAGCACAGCACTAAAAACATGCCAATGTGTGGAGTGGAGATATGTCATATCTTAAAAATTGCGAATTTATGGAACTATAGCATCGCCAAGTAGAATGCCAAGTGACGCTCATTGTATGCGTGATTGAAAATCCAGAGCGGCTCATGCGACAAAAAAAAGTGACTTTTCGTCTCACCAACGTAATAATTGGGAGCTTGGCAGGGAAGATACACACAGAGTACTTTTGTTTAAGGCAGGATTTATAGAATTAAAATCAACTAAATGGACGTTTTGACATGAAGTAATTTAAAAAAGTATTTTATATAATATTAAAAATTGATTTGAAATTGAAATTTTATAAAATTATAAGAGTTCAGTTACCTTTAACATGCTATTAAATAAATTATATCATTAAAGTTTATAGATTACAAAATGAATTTTATTTCAGATAAACAAATAGTTTCTAGTTTAAGTATTTCAAAAGTTACTGTTTTCTATTTTTTGTGACTTGGTATCTACATTATTTTATGCTTTTTAAAAATGTATCGCATCACACAACAAAATAGTTTTACAAAGTTAGAACGATATTAATCATCCCTTATAAATGCTATTCTTAAGAGAGAAACATTTTTATTTCATAATCAATACAAAAAAGCTGTTATGAATATTTTAAATATCAAACACTACTTCCGAAAAGCTTTAAATAATTGCGTGAGGGGATACTAACTTACAAAAACGTGCACTAGAAAAGATGACAAGTTTTTCTAATATCAACTCGTTTGCAGTATTATTGAAAACCAATTTAAAAGTAGACCATGTGTAGGTTTCCCTGTTTCCCCTAATGGTTAATCAATACATTTCATTCTAAAATCTGTCCAATTACTACAAGTATAGGATTGATTTCTGTCGAGTTTAATAGAATTTCTATATAAAATTCTGTAAAACATGTTGTTATCAGTAAACTCTGTAATTAGTTTCAATCTCACCTTTTACTAGCGTTTAGGAAAAAATAAAATGGACTCCTACATGGTGGAGAGAATATCATTCTAGTTGTGAAAATATCTTTTAATTACATTAAATAATAAATAGTAAAAGATTCAAATACAATAATATATTTACACTTTTTAAGATGTTATTACTGATATAATGCTAAACATTAAATTGCATTTATACAGTTGTGACACATTTTAAGATGTGCATGCTAAAATATGTTTAACACTAGAATTTCGGAAGGGGTCATTTTGACATCTAGAGAACTTTTATCTCTGACAGCTCTTCTATTTTTTTTGCAAATATCTTAATCATTTCTTGACTTTTCCTAACTTATTGTGATTTACGAAATAGTAAAGATTTCAAGAAAATCGTATTTTTATTTTAGCCCTAACAAATGATTAAACCTAGAAATACGGCAGGCTATATACTGATGTTGAAGACAAGTGTAAACTTCATAATGACTCTCACTATTTTATTAGCAGAACTGGAAGCAATCATAGCGTTGTTGTTCGTAAGAGGGCATTAGCCGCCAAGAGCTTACCAATTCTTAGTTTGTGGTCCAAGACTTGGAGACCAATTTTTTTTTCATGAATGTTTTTTCAATGTTTTTTCATGGTTTCCGGAATTCTGAAATTTCTTCGTTTTGAAAATAAACTAACAAGGTCTTTACGTTTGCAATGTGATAAACTTACACTAATATCCGAGGTGTGGAATACTTTTATAGAAAATTGTAAGCTTTGCTAGAAACCAAATGAAAATATTACCTTTGATGAACAGTTATTCCCTACAAAAACAATATGCTGTTTTTTGCAGTAACTGCCTAACAAGCTCGATAAATTCGGAATAAAATTTTGGCTAGAAGTAGATGTTAGGACAAAATACTTATTAAACAAATTTCCATATCTAAGAAAAGATGAAATGAGGCCAAGTGATCAAAGTTTAGGAGAGAACGTAGTAAATCGTTTAATTGATTCTACATACCTACAAAGTCTGTATATTTTTAAAAACAAACTGTAGTTTGTATAATTTGCTTTATTTTAATTTATTTTTCACAAATATATTATATCATATAGAGAAATATGCAGATATCTTATTAAGGAGTCAAAATGACATCCACCGTAATTATAGGTATACAAAGACCACCGTAATTCCAGTGTCAAGTCGTTACTTTAATGTTATTAAAAGCTAATTATACACATATAAATTGAAGTGTAACTATTTTTTTTAATCTGAAATTTTAAATATTATTAGTAACTGTTTGTAATTATTTAAATGTTTCTTGCATTCTGGTTTTAATAAATTGTATGCGGTACATGTACTAGTACTTTTTCTGAAGATTGATATTTGAGCACGGGTCACGTACTAGTGCGTTTTCTAAAGATTGATACTTGAGGGCGAGACATGTACTAGTATGTTTTCAGACGACTGATACTTGAGCGCGGGACACGTACTAGTACGGGTTAGTGTAACAACATGGTTTGTTTGTGGATACAACAATAACGGTATATACAGGAAAACGAAGCCGAATGTTCTTGTCTACTAGATAGATTCTGAAAAAATTTACAAAATAAAAACTAGTTTTTACATCAGTCGATTCGGGAAAAAATTAAAACTATATATTACTATTTCTATTTGATTTTTCATATTTACGATACTATTATAAATTTATCCATTAAAAAAATATTTTTTGTTTACAAAAAACCTTATGGTTGTTATTTATATATTTCTATTTATATATTTGTTTATATATTTCAATATAAAATTCGAAAAGTTGGTTAAAATTTAAATAATTTTCGATCTATTGAGATTTAACTGAATAACTAAATTTACGCACAAAACGCCCGCTCCCGGTACAATTCCGCTGGGAAATGTACCCGCACACAATGTGTTAAGTGTTTCTATAATTTAGCTTTATGATTATTTGAAATCATTTTAGAACAAATTCAGGAATTACCTCATTAATCGATATAATATTTAATTTAAGGAAATGTTTTTTGTGTACACAATGGATTTAGTACTATAAATTAATATTACGACTTAGTACTTTGAAACTACATTGAAGTGCTTTTTAGGATAATCTTGGTATTTAAAGAATATAGTACCATTAGAAAATACTTCCTCATTAGAACAGCCGATTTCGATTTGGATTTGGTTTGGAGCGCTACGGTCTACTGTTTTGCACACGAGGGCTAATGAGACCGGGACTTACCGCTTAAAACCGATTCCGAACGGCTACGAACATCCATGCCCTAGTGGGATTCAAGCCCACGAACTCCGGTTCCGACGATCAGCGCCCTAACCAATCGGCCAGCGTTCGGCTTATTTCGTTTTATCATATAAATGAATAAAATTTTTAAAAAGCTTAAAATATACCTGCAAAATAACCTTCAAAATAGCTTTTGAAGTACGTAAATAGAAACTAATTTATATATCAAATTGTTGGTAACTGTATTTTTTATTTTGTGGACTTGAATTATACTAGTATCACCGATATATTTGTGCTTGTAACATAACAAAAAATTTTTACTGTTAGTTTTTAGCATTTTTTAGTTGTTTTTTAAATTTAAAATGTCTTTTAAGTTTTCAACAGATTGAACATAGCGTATATAAAGTTTGAATTAGAAATAAAAATTTACATTTTATCATACATATTTCAGAAGTTATCTAAAGTGTAAATAAATTAATGTTTTTATCAGATATAATTTTTTTGTTATTTTAAAATGTATACTATTTCAAACGATGAAACTAAATGGTTTTTTAAAGGTAGAGAGTTTTCAAAGAACTTATAAACAATTCGTACTTAAAGGATATGCTCTAAATATGAAACTTAAAATGGCTGATATAATAAAGCTTTTTATTCTATAAAGCTACTATGTCACTTTAACCCTTTACTTGTAAAATATATTTGAGAAAAACTTTCCAAAAATAAAAATTCTTTTTTTTTTAAATTTTGTTCATTTTTATCATCAAAATTTTAGAAATACCTTATTTATTAAACAATTAAACGAAATAACTACTCTTTTAAACATTTTCACATTTATAGGAAATATTATTGTGTTACAGCAATTTTTTTTCTCAAATTACAACAAATATAATCAAACGGCGTAATTTTCTGTATAAATATATTAAACTAATACAGCAATATTATTACTTATCAACTGTCATGAAATTCATGTCATTTGGATTCCTTTGAATTTCATAACTCCTTTACAGTATTCCATAAATAATGGCAAATGGAAACTGCCGAAAGTTATGTGGAAAAATATTTCTATCTATTGGGAAAATGATAACTTAAATATTATGCATTGGGCGAACTTATTTCACGAAACTGAAACACCATTTTCCCCTTGCCATAACTGAGGTCGGGCATTCCAAAATTGGCACGTTTGCTTTGTCCGAACTGAATTCGGGCATCACAGGTAAGAGGTTAAAGAATTGTGTGATACGGTGGTGTATTAACTAGTTTTAATAAGATAACTAGTTTTAACCCCCCGAGCGGAACACATCTAGAAACAAATTCTCCAAAATAAGCTAATGTCAGTGACCGAAGAGTTTATGATTTTTACCTTTACCCTTTGTCGACTAGAATGGAATATGGAAAACCCACCCTCGTTATTGTCCCTTTACTTCCGGTTATATATAGATATATAAATAGATATTATAGATTGTTAATTTTTAATACACATAAAGATCTTCAAGTCTGGAATATTATCCCATAAGAAATAATGGATTCTAAAAGTACAAATAAAAATATTCTTTGAGAGACTTATTTATATTTTTTACGAAAGTCATCCAAGATATTTAAGGGGTGCAATTAGAGATACATCTGTTACCGCAATCGAAATACTTCGAAATAGAGATTTACAAAGCCATGAAAAGCTATCAGCGTCTTTGTGCCTCAGGCAGTAGGGGTGCATCCCTCAAGAAATGTCAGTGAAAGAGGGATGCAGTCCCTAAACAATAGACCTGACCCTCCTACCTCAAAACTCCATGGGAGAAAGCATTGGCAAAAATATACATTCATTTTTGGAGGTCGAAAATTGTACGTTTTAAAGTCATCATCAGTTTGGCGGAATTGTACGTGCGAACCGCTTAGATGGTTAATAATACGCTCTCGTTTGCAGAATAGAATCTCATTCTTTGAGTGTTGTACATCATTCTTAATTTCATAACGTAATAGCAATGAATAAGTTTAAATGCTTTTTTCTACTGCTATTACTATTATGAGGCTAACCAAAAAAATTATATTTATATAAATGTACCGTATTATACGGGAAAGTAGTTTGTTTGATTTTTCACCGAGAAAATAAGTTTTGAAATACGTGAATTAGAACGACAGGGATTTATTTAATATAAAGTAATATAATAACTAAAGATAGTTATTAGAACTTTCTATTTTAAATAAATCTAATTATTATTATTATTTTGTAAAACTCATATGAAGACCGCCGAACGGTGGCCGAATGTTTAGGGTGCTGGCCTTCGGAACCAGAGTTCGAAGGTTCGAGTCCCTCTATGGCATGGATAGCCGTTCGGAATGTAGCCGTTCGGAATAGGCTTTAAGCAGTAGGTCCCGGTCTCATTAGCCCTCGTGTTGCAAAAAGTAGACCGTAGAACTCCAAAACCAAACCAAATCATATGGAGACCCCTGCTATCGCTCAAAGATTCTTGAAGAAGTATCCGCAGGGATCACATCATATATAAAACCATGCTCGGAATTGATTCACACGGTGCAGTTAAATAAAACAACTAGATTTAGACGCAGGCATTTATTTAATATAGTATAATGAATGACATATAGCTCTGGGTATCGAACTGAACTAACGTTGCAGAAGTTTAAAATACTGAAATGATAAACAAGTTACATAAACAAACATCAGCATCTGCTGCCCGAGCTATCTACTAGTGTCACACTGACTCTTATACAGGCAGACAACATATACATACATTACAGATATTTGCATAGTTAAAAAGATGCTGTGTTGCCAGAAATAAAAATACAATGACTATAAAACTTTACTCATAGCAAATATCAATACAGATCGATGAATGCATGTTACAATAATATGTGAAAATAGATTGCAATATTTATAAATATATACAAGACACTATTTACAAGAACATGACGTCAACGGCCTTCATCACAAATGATGCGAATTCGTCAATCTTCGGCGAATTAAAACCAGCCAACGACTTTAGTTGCTATTGCGTAATCACCACACTCAATAACATTAATACCAGCAGTATATTTTATTATCTATTCAATATGTTATTATAGAGGCTACATTTTTAAAGTTTACTATTCCTTAAAATTTTTATTTTTTAATTTTAAAGTTTTATATAACATTAGAATTTAAGGTATAGGGAATGAAAAATATTTTTTCCTTTAATGTGATATGTAAATTTAGTTCCTCTTGTACATATTTGGAAAGTTATTTTATATTAACACATTGTGTGCTGGTACATTTCACAAAGGAATTGTACCGGGAGCGGGTGTTTTGAGCTGAAATTTAGTTATTCAGTTAAATCTCAATAGATCGAAAATTATTTAAATTTTTAACCAACTTTTCGTATTTTATATTGAAATATATAAACAAGTACTTTAAATAGAAATATATAAATAACAACCATAATTTTGTACAAAAAATGTAAAATAGTATTGTAAATACAAAAAATAAAATAAAAATAGTAGTATATATTTTTAATTTTTCGAATTTTGAAATATGAATTATGATTTATATTTTATTGAATTTATAATGTATAAACATTTTTATTATGCAAAAATATAAAAGAATAATTAAAATAATAATTTTTAAAGTTTACTATTCCTTAAAATTTTTATTTTTTAATTTTAAAGTTTTATATAACATTAGAATTTAAGGTATAGGGAATGAAAAATATTTTTTCCTTTAATGTGATATGTAAATTTAGTTCCTCTTGTACATATTTGGAAAGTTATTTTATATTAACACATTGTGTGCAGGTACATTTCACAAAGGAATTGTACCGGGAGCGGGTGTTTTGAGCTGAAATTTAGTTATTCAGTTAAATCTCAATAGATCGAAAATTATTTAAATTTTTAACCAACTTTTCGTATTTTATATTGAAATATATAAACAAGTATATAAATAGAAATATATAAATAACAACCATAAGATTTTTGTAAACAAAAAAATATATTTTGTATTATATAACTTTGTAATAGTATCGTAAATACGAAAAGTAAAATAGAAATAGTAGTATATATTTTTAATTTTTTCGAATTATGAAATATGAATTATGATTTATATTATGAATTATGAATTTATAATGTATACACATTTTACATTATGCAAAAAATGAAAAGAACAATCCTAAAACTAATAATGTAAAAGTTATTTTCCTAAAGTTTTCTAGAATCTATATAGTAGACAAGAACATTCGGCTTCGTTTTCCCGTATATATCGTTATTTTTGTACCCACAAACCATGTTGTTGCAGTAACCCGAACTAGTATGATACCCGAGCCCAAATGTTAATAGTCAGAAAACGTACTAGTACGTGTCCCGCATAAAATGTGTTATCAAAATGTAATATTTTTAAAATTTTGTGTGTTTTTAAGTAAAACTAAGAAATATCCTACACCAAATGAGAAAAATGTTTCGATAGAGTATTAGGAAAATACTTGTAAAAACTCATTTCAAATGGAGCAGAATATTTTTGTTTACTGATGAAGCCACAAATGGTAATTATGATAAAGATTTTAAGTTGCGAAAGGTAATATGTCACTTAAGACAATGTGGTAAAATGATGCTGACTTTCAAGAACAATCCTCAAAGATAATGACACGCTTTATTGATATGTTCTCGTTCGAAGAATTATTGGAAATCAAATTTAGAATTGATGAGCACGTGAAGATTAACTAGTTTCTCCTAATCTTTAATCAATACATTTCACTGTAAAATCTGTCCAATTATTACAAGTATCTGATTAATTAATAGAGTCTTAATATAAAATTCTGTAAAACAAATTCTTATCGGGAAACTTTGTAATGAGCTTAATCTCAGCTTTTAGTAGCTTTTATGAAACACTAAATTAGACTTCTAAACAGAGGATAAAATCGAATTTTAGCGTAACAGATAATTTTTAAGTTCTTCAGATCATAAATAGAATTCGAATAATAATTTAGATGTAAATATATGCTTATATATATACATATATATATATATATATATATATTTATATATATATATATATATATATATATATATATATATATATATATATATATATATATATCGGCTTTAAGCAGTAGGTCCCAGTCTCATTAGACCTCGTGTGCAAAACAGTAGACCGTATCGCTCCAAACCAAACCCTCATACAGTTCATCGAGAAAATTATAGACTTTCGTTCGATTTCCAATGAAACATTTTTGCTGTTACAAAATAAATTATAATATCTGTTACCTTAAGCTTAAATGTTAAAAAATTCGTAGTATATACTCCTCTCCAATAGCCTGTAGAGTGGTTGTTTTGATATTTTTTTATATATTTCCTTTTTATATCAAGAATTCAAAGATATATTTTTCTTCCTGATATTTTTTTCTGATAAGAAGGGGAACCTTTTTAATAATGTTTTGTAGTTCCAGGATGTATTACGTTTGCAGGTATTTTTATTTTAATTTATTAATCAAAAATTTCATAATAAGTTAAAAATTCAGTCATGATTTCTTAAATACTACAATATTTAGTAAAAAAACTATAGCAGATTATTCTGTTGTCAACTCTAGTTTCTAATTTCTAATTTTTACTAAACTAAATTAACCCTCTAAGCGGTTCGCACGCACAATTCCACCAAACCGATGACGTCTTCAGAACGTACAATTTTCGACCTCCAAAAACGTTCCGAAACTGGATTTAATGTACATTTTTGCCAGTGCTTTTCCCATGGAGTTTTACGGTAGGATGACCAAGTCATTTGTTAAGGAACTGCACCCTTCCTTGACTAACATTTATTGAGAGATACACCCCTACCCCCTGAGGCACAAAGACGCTGATAGCTTTTCAAGTCTTTGTAAATTTCTATTTCGAAGTATTTCGTTTGCGGTAACAGAAGTATCTCTAATTGCACCACTTAAATATCTTAAATGATTTTCGTAACAAAATATAAATATGTCTCTCACAGAATATTTTATTTGTACTTTTAGAATCAATTATTTCTGATGGGATGATCTTCGAGACTTGACGAGATTTATGTGTATTAAAAATTAACAATCTATAGCATATTGTTATATATATATTTATAACCGGAAGTAAAGGGACAATAACGAGGGTGGGTTTCCCGTATTCCATTCTAGTCGACAAAGGGCGAAGGAAAAAATCGTAGAACGTTTCGGCCACTGACACAGTAAACCTTTAGCGTATTTTTGGAGACTTTTTTCTCCTCGATGTGTTCCATTCGGTGGGTTAATAATATTTATGCACTTTACATACTCAAACATATAAGTTATGTTTATTTATGAAAACAATTAAATTACTCATATATTTAAGAAATAAAATCAAATAGAATATTTTTGCGCATAAGTATCATTGAGATTAAAGTTTTAGATTTTACTATATTATAATACTGTGGAAAAACAACCAGAAAAAATAAGAGATAAAATATATCAAACTACATAATAATATAGTAGAATTTATACAATATATTTCACCCTTTTTCATTTTCCTTGTCAATTCTAAAAATGAGAAATAAGATATAGAGAGAATATTAAATTGTTTAAAACAGGATCAATCCCTATTTAATATCTAGTCCCCGAATACTTGAGATCATGTGTACCATAAATGTTATATTTGATATCTAACAAAAAAAAATTTCATTAATTTTATTGGATTTATTATAAGTAGTAAGCGGTATGAATGTAACACTTTAGCAACGATGACAGATAATTCAATGCTAGATACTGTATAAAAGTTTTATTAGCAGTTTTAGTGTCTTTTTTTACATGTTATAAGCAGAAAATAAATATGTTGCGGAGGGTCAGTTTTTAACATGTGAAATTTTAAGCGTGTTATCAAAAGTAATTTTATACATCACAGTGTTATGCAGGATATAAATATGTTTTAAACACTGGTGATGACTGATTCCAATCTACATACTGCAGATACATGTAGTGAATAATGTTTTATTAACTTTTATTCTTGTTCTTAAGGCTATAAATGTTAAAATATCTAATACTATGTAGAGCTAAATTACAAATTCATCCCTATTTTATCTCTGTTTCACACTAGAATTACGGTGTTTGTATATCTAGAATTACGGCGGGTGTCATTTTGACCCCTTAATAATGTATTTGTATATTTCTCTATTTGATATAATATATTTGTTAAAAAGAAATTAAAATACCAAAAATTATGACAACTAGAATTTATTTCAAAGAATATAGAGAGTTTGCAGGTATGTAGTCAAATAATGAACAAGCAATTAGATATTTCCATCTGAATTTTTTTTTTTCATTTTTTTAGCTTATATTTCAGAAACACAGAAAATAAAATGTAGAAATATTTATGCAAATTTAAAAAAAAAAAGTGGTTTTCAATCCAAATATTAAAGTATTTTAAAACAAACGTTTTTGCTGTAAAGAGTAATTGAAATAGAATTTATAATTTTTTATTTACAGATAATATATTAGTCAACAATATCAAACGCTTATCTTCCTGATTTTTTTGTGTCATATCTGCATACATATTTATTGTGTTGTAAATATTAGAAGTTTTTTAGCTTTGCATTTCCTTACCTGACATTTCTTCCTTTTTATTCTATTGAATCATGTCCATCCACAAAAGCCACTTAGAAAAATATTTGTATACTAGATATATATTGTACGAAGATTCGAATGAAAATTTAATTAACAGAACAATTATTGAAGCAAGTAGCAAAGAACTTTAAATCAATGTACAAATATTATCTTTTATAGAACAGATATTCGAGAAAGAATATTTCATATTACAGAAAGTTAGAATGTTCAAGAACATAAAAACATATATAATTTTTAAAATTAAAAATTACTTTGTAATAAAGCATTAACTATCTGTTGGATCAAATTGTTTTCATTTATCTACTGGCTAAGTTCTTTAAAATATTTTTTTAATTTTTAAAACGCAATAGAAAATCTTTCTGCTGATATTATTCTTTTTGCAACTCATATACAAATCCATGCATTTATGCCTGTTAATAAATTATTGTAAATACGTACTGTTTAATCTATTTTATGTTTTTCTTGCCATTTTAAAACATCTATAATTTTGCAGAATTAAAAAGTATTATATGTAATCTTTTTATTTTTCATATTTCAACTGTGAATGGAGTGTACTTAAAAATTACGTTTTTATTTTTTAATTTGATATGATGTGTTATATTAGTCGTTTTTATGAAATTGAAAATTCCCTATTAAAGAAAATGTATTGATATTTAAAGTGTATATTACTGTGTACTGTGACTACGCAGACACCATATTCTTTTCCTTTTTGTATTTGTTTTAGCATGTACAAATAAAAATAGTTAACAAAATAAAATGTTGATTAATTCAAAATCATTATTTCTTTTCTCCATGTCAAAATAAACTATTTCTGTATAATCATTTGTTAGCTAAAAATTAAAATATAATCTTGATTTCATATTATTACAATGAAGGAAAGTCGAAAATTATTTTTTGAGAATAAAAAAAGAAGAGCTTTAGAGATAAAAGTTTCGCTATTTAAATTCATCCCTATTTTAATCTCTGTTTAAAAGATGTTTATAAAATATTTATTGTTTTGTACCGCAAACGTTAATTCTTTTCAGTGCATCAAAATTGATTTTCATATTACTGCCTCATCACTAGCATGTTACACGAATATCTCTTGAATAAATAAAATATTTTAAACAACGGCCTGCAGAAGAATCTACTCCTTAGAATATCACTGACTTTCTCCATGCTCATAGTTTAAACCTGAAAGCATATATTGCTTAGATCAAACAGGTAAAATTATATTCCTGTTTTAATTTATTTAATAAATGTTAATTGAAATTTCAAATGTATGTGCACCCTGAAATATTTTACTTTGCTATCTAGCGCAAGGTAAGTTCCAGTTTGAAATATTTTTATTCTTTTGTTTTCAAGATGTCATTGTGAAAATATTTACTATTATGTAGAGTGGAGTTGCAAGTTCTACTATTAATTGTTTTGATGTCATAAAATATATCATGTTACTACAAACATTATTTGCAATGCATCAAAATGATTTTCATACTGCATCATCACTGTTACATGACAATCGAAATTATGCAATCTACAAGATATTACTTGTAGTCAAAATGATTGCTTAGATCAAACAGGTAAAATTATATTCCTGTTTTAATCTATTTAATAGATATTAATTGATATTTCAAACATATGTGCACCCTCAAAGATTTTACTTTGCTATCTAGAGCAGGAAAAGTTCGTTTGAAATAATTTTATTCTTTTTTTCATACTGTAATTGTGAAAATATTTACTGTTTTGTAATGCGAAATTGCAAATTCAACCCTATTTTAATCTATGTTTTGATTTTCATAAAATACATATTACTGCGTACTGCAAACGACAATTCTTTGCAATGGATGAAAATGATTTTCATCTTACTGCATCATCTCTATCATGTTACACGAATAACTCTTCAATAAAGGTAATAAAATATTTTACTCAATGTTCTACAGAAGAATATAATCCTTAAAATTTCATTAACTTTCTCCATGTTCATCCTTTAAACTTGAATGTATACACTGCATAGACCAAACATGTAAAATTATATTCCTGTTTTAATGTATTTAATAGATATTAATAGAATTTTCAAAAATATGTGCACACTGAAAGATTTCACTTTGCAATCTAGCGCAAGGAAAGTTTCATTTTGACATATTTTTATTCTTTTTTTTCTTTCCGTAATTGTGAAAATGTTTACTATTATGTTGAGCGAAATTATAAATTCATCCCTATTTTAATCTCTGTTTAAAAGATGTTTATAAAATATTTATTGTTTTGTACCGCAAACGTTAATTCTTTTCAGTGCATCAAAATTGATTTTCATATTACTGCCTCATCACTAGCATGTTACACGAATATCTCTTGAATAAATAAAATATTTTAAACAACGGCCTGCAGAAGAATCTACTCCTTAGAATATCACTGACTTTCTCCATGCTCATAGTTTAAACCTGAAAGCATATATTGCTTAGATCAAACAGGTAAAATTATATTCCTGTTTTAATTTATTTAATAAATGTTAATTGAAATTTCAAATGTATGTGCACCCTGAAATATTTTACTTTGCTATCTAGCGCAAGGTAAGTTCCAGTTTGAAATATTTTTATTCTTTTTTTTTTCAAGATGTCATTGTGAAAATATTTACTATTATGTAGAGTGGAGTTGCAAGTTCTACAATATTTTAATCCCTGTTTTGATGTCCATAAAATATATATCACTGCTTACTGCAAACGACAATTTTTTGCAATGCATCAAAATGATTTTCATATTACTGCATCATCACTAGCAGGTTACATGAATAATTTTCAATAGACGTAATAAAATATTGTACGCAACGTTCTACAGAAGAATTTAATCCTTAGAATTTCATTAGCTTTTTCCATGTTCATCCTTTAAACCTGAAAGTATACACTGCATAAACCAAATATATAAAATTATATTACTGCTTAAATGTATTTAATAGATATTAATAGAATTTTTAAAAATATGTGTACCCTGAAAGACTTTACTTTGAAATCTAGCGCAAGGAAAGTTCCATTTTGAAATATTTTTATTCTTAATTTCCTGCTGTAATTGTGAAAATGTTTACTATTTTGTAGAGCGAAATTGTAAATTCAAACCTATTTTAATAGATGTTTTGATGTTCATGAGATATATATTACTGTGTACTGTAAACGATAATTATTTGCAATGCATAAAGATTAATTTTTATCTTACTGCATCATAACCTGCATGCTACAGGAATAATTCTTCAATAAATGTAATAAATTATTGCCGTAACGTTCTTCAGGAGTATTTAATCCTTAGAATTTCATTGACTTTCTCTATGTTCATGTTTTAAACCTGAAATTGTATACAGCGTAGATCAAACATGTAAAATTATATTTCTGTTTAAATCTATTTAATAGATGTTATTTGAATTTTCAAAAATATGTACACCTCAAAATATTTTACTTTTCAAACTAGCCGAATGTAATTTCTATTTTGCAATATTTAGTATATGGAGTAAAAATAACTGTTAAAGAACATTAATAAACGATTCCAAGCTACATGTAGAAAAATATTTTACTAGCATTTAACTAATACCATTTTGCTTTGTCTACTGTATAAATATGAAATCATATAGGACGTAGATTGAATATGCAAAATGATACTCCTGCTTTTTTATTTATTTATCAAATATTCACTAATTTTTTTAAATACTTCTGTAAAAGGTACATTAGCAATGGAACAAAATAATAAATTATTTAATGCTGTGTATAATCTGGGCATGAAAACAATTTAACATTAGAGACAAAGGATTCTTTAATGCATGAAAACAGCTAAACACCAGTGATAAAGGATCCTAATCAGAAGCTTTAAGAAATTAATCAGCAATTTTACTCACTTTTATTTTCCAGTTCCCTGCTATTACAACGAAATCATTTAGGAAGTAAAGTAATGATGCACAAATTTACACCTGTTAAATATCTATTTAACAACTGTTGAACGATTACTTAAAAATATGTGTACTCTGAAAAGCTATTTATTTGCAATATACGTAAAGTAAGTGAATAATTCTTCCGTAGAATGTTTGCTTCATTATATGAATTTCTAAGCTTAGCCGAAAAGTCATTATGAGGCTTCTAAAACGGACATAGGCAAATTTCCTACTGACTGAACTAATATACATGTTATTTTGGAGATAGTTCGCTCAAGAGTCATAAAACAGCTTGCAAAATTTAATTTAAAGACTTAAACGGTAGATTTAATTTTACCGTAATTTAGAAACTTCAGAAATATTTGGGGTATGAGGATGCTTAATTAACATCACATATACAGTAGAATATTAAGTACGAGTTTTATTGCTAAAAGGATATTTCCTGTTCGTCAGGATTGGTGAAATATATAAATCAAAGTATTAAAGTAGACAAATGAAATATAAATTTTAATATTTTTCTTCGATTATGTTAAAAATAAGTGTATAGTATTAAATATGTGTATAATACTATATATGACTGTTTATTATAAATTAACCGATATTGGACAGCTGTCCTATAAACAGGACAGCACATAAAATTCCATTTAACAATAAATTTATAAATATTTTGAGTGGATTTTATTTTAACACCTTTAAAATAGACACACTTTAGCATAGTAACAAAAGAAAACTGAGAAATCAAATTATATTGTATTGTAAAATTTATTTTCAGCAACCTCTTAAAAATTGTCATTTTTTAATCTTTAATTTTATATTTATTATTTTTTTCAAACATTGTGGAGGTTACTTTTAGTTTAAAAACAGAGCTAATAATGTATCTGATAGTTTTTGTTAAAAAATATATCTTACACGTGTATTTTGTAAGCAAAAAAAAATGCCTTAAAATTAAGACGACTGTCCAATCCTGATTATTTTTCCACGAATTCGATATTGCATTGAGAGTGCACACTATTTTCTTATCTTTCAATAAAAACCAGTTCAAACCAATGTTCACACACCTGAACACAACAAGAGGTAATTAGATGTCTATTCTATTCAGAAAAACTGGAGATTTCAAGATACTCTCTTACTGCCAGTTCAATAATTGCAAGGGTAAACCAACAACAGTATACTTAAAATGTAATGTTGGACATTGTTTTGACTATTTCCCCAAATTTGATCTATGAATCAGCCTAATGCAATGTAAGTGATTTTTGTTAAGCTTTAGTAGTGTATTGGACCTATTTATAGGACAGTCAATTACATAAAAAATTAAAAATATTTTTTTTTTCAAAATTTTGGTTTTATATACTTAGTTACACCGTATTAATGATATGGATTAGGTTTTAATAACTTACAGAAATATTTAGTTGGTTTGGTACAATATGGGTTAAATCAAACCTAATATATTATCATAATTATTATTATTTATAAATTGTCTCACATGATGTTTAAACAGTTATAGTCACAAATTGCAACTGTAGTACAATCACACAATCATGCTGCAATACTGCAATCTGAAATGGATCAGCAAATTACAAACTTCAACATTTTCCAGAAATACAAACAAAAACTCTTATATAGTATCTATTTCAATCCGAAATACCATTTCATGATAAATGCATTGTAACGTTTCACAACTTACAATTTGTAAAGCATCGCAAATTGTTTTTACGTTTGGGCGAACTTGTAGGCAAATGTGGTGTAACGTGACGGGATCCTTGGGTAGCGTGTGGGTGTCGTAGTGGTTATGACACGACTTATAGCTTAGAGCAATAAAAAACGTTTGTTCTTGATTAAAATGGAGTTATGTACATATCTTCCGAATGAAAATCACAGGGCTCAGGTGAGCTGGAGCGGACCTAAAAGTCCCAGGTTCAAGGCAAACCTAAAAGAACAATCTTCAGACAGGTACGGACAGATACCATTGTACAGGGTACAACTGGGTCTCCTTGAGTCCCACACAAAACTGGAGAAAAGCTCTCCAAAATCAAACCAACCGCCACCAGTCGAGTCTAAGTCCATTTTCTTCTGGGAACTCTCTTAGAAGAAAAAATCCCGCTGCCTGACGTCACCTTTCGCCTCTTCCCATTGGCTTTTCCTTCTCGCTTCGACGCCCTGATAGCATCTGATTGTTTTATTTCATTGGTGCCTCACAGTCTGACACTTTGGTGTCGCGTCCGACCTTCCAATCACCTCGAACATCTCAAGGCGTGGTCGAAGCGAAAACCCTTTTAAGTATAGTGTCAAAAACCCAGACAGAGAGTCGCCTTGGCCTGGGCTTTAACAAACCCTCTAAGTGAATCCAGTGGGGTGTAGCGACGTCACAGTGGTATGAAAGCAAGATCTATGAAAGTCATTATGCCGGTAGACTTTAAAGGGATAGTTGTGTAGGGATTTTGCTGAAAATCTTAGTTGTCTTAGTTGAAAATCTTAGGGATTTCTACTTTTACACTATCATTCATTTTCTTGTAACTGACTGGACAATTTTCTTATACTCTGAGATATCGGTAATTTGTCTGTAAGGTAAAATCACGCTGACATGAGTTTACCGACTTACTACTTGCTGAATTCTTACAAAATAGCACACAAAAAAGTCTTTTTTTAACTTAGACTCTGTATTCACATCATTTGAAAATTTCAAAAAGAGCTTATTAAAACAGTACTGCCACATATTACATACTAATGAGTAAACAGATTTTTTTACAATGACAAATTATTAATTATTCATTTTGAATTACATAAAATATTAAAGTTGGTAGTTAGATTACTCTTTCCAGCTATTCCTGTATAATTATATTTTTTTAAATAGAAAAGAATAATGGAAATTAATCTGTTATTTGTAAGTATAAAAGGTAATTCGATTTAATGGAAGATGTCGATAGAAATAGAAAAACAAAAATAGAAACTATCACTTTAATATACTGAACTAATAGACAGAATTGTTGATTGTTAATGTATCTCTCTGTTCATTCTATTAATTACTTATCACTTACTAAGAATTGTTTGAATTATATTGATATCTTGCATGCAGCATTTTTAAAGATTTTTGAGTAAAAACGGATCTGTAGATTGTAATATTTTATTTCAACAGCTATAAATGTTCTGTGTGATTATAAATAATTATATATTTATACTGTAATGTATACCTGCACTGAACCCATATTGGACGGCTGTCCTATGAACAGGACAGCAAATAAAATTCCTTTTAATAATAAAGTTATAAATATTTTCTGAGTGGATTTTATTTTAACACCTTTACAATAGACACACTGTACCATAGTAACAAAAAAAACTGAGAAATAAAAATATATTGTAGTGTAAAATTTATTTTAATTAGCCCCTTAAAAATTTTTTTCATTAGCTCCTTAAAGATTAAAAATTGTTATTTTTTAATCTTTAATTTTATATTTATTATTATTATTATTTAAACATTGTGGAGGTTACTTTCAGTTTAAAAACAGAGCTAATAATGTAGCTGAAAGTTTTTGTTGAAAAATATATTTTACTCGTGTATTTTGTAAGTATGGAAAAGGTGCCCTAAAATTAAGATGGCGGTCCAATCCCGATTATTTTTCCATGAATTCGATATTTCATTCATAGCTCACATTATTTTCTTATCATTCAATGAAAACCAGTTCAAACACCTGTTGACATAACAAGGGTAAATAGATGTCTATTCTATTCAGAAAAACAGGAGATTGCAAGATAAACTTACTCTCTTACTGCCAGTTCAATAACTGCAAGGGAAGACTAACAACAGTAAGCTTAAAATATAATGTTGGACTTTGTTTTGACTGTTTCCCCAAATTTGATCTATGCATCAGTCAAATGCAATGTAAGTGATATTTGTTAAGTTTTAGTAGTGTAATGGACCATTGTCCTATTTATAGGACAGCCAATTACATAAAAAATTAAAAATATTTTTTCAAAATTTTGGTTTTATATACTTAGTTACACCATATTAATGA
>CM063506.1:69880522-69885522 GCA_032207245.1 Pardosa pseudoannulata | reverse complement strand
AGGAATTTCTTTAAAATATTTCTTAAAATATTTAAAAACATATTTCTAACTATATATTTATTGCGTATTTAAAATGTTTCTTGAAAGGTCACAACTTTATTAAGGATTTTCTGCAATCTGCAACTACACCATGCGATAGAAAATACATAAATTCAGCAATTTTTACAGCAATATATTTCTAATTTAGCTGTATTACCTACTGGATATTTCTATTACGAAAATAATTTACATACAGCAAACTGCTGTGGTTTGCAAAATATAAATGAATTTTGTGTAAAATCCTTAATTGCTAAATTTACTCAAAGATCTTCACTAAATTTTAATAGTTTGTCTAACAGTAAAAATGCTTATAAGAAAAATTATGTGCAAGCATTCATACGAATTGATTTCCCATATTATGATTTTACATAGATGTAGTTTTTAAGTATGACAATGGATAAATTATTTTCCAAGCGCGTTTCGTAGTAAATATTTAATGAATCTCCATCAAAATTTAGTATTGGTCTTCAAATTATCGCAAATAAGTCTATATGCACATTAAACTTTGTTAAAAAGATGGGTATATATTGAGTTAAATAGTTAAATAATTTTTAAAGAATTCTTTTTCTACGCTAAAATCACAGAAAATAAAATATCTTTCTGACCTAAATTCAAATTTATTTATATTTAAATACTAAAATTTCTAAGCTTAAATGAAAAAAAAAATATTAGAGAAATTTCCAGCTGATTACAAGGATTCTTTACAAGAAAATGTTGTAATAGATAGATACTAGTAAATTATTGCATTTAAATGTTGCATGTCTGACTTTTATGCTAATAAAACTCAAGCAATCTATAAGGAATAATAATAAATGAATGGAAAGTGCGGTGACTGAAAGCAGCCATTCGAAGCTGCAGTTATCTAATAAAATAGTGAATTTTATGTATAAATGAAATACACTGTTCTATTGCTCTTCACTGTTTTATGTTTCGTAGTAATAAAGTTAATATTTTAAAGATTATAGTACATATATAATTCGTTGAAAACATTTTTATAGCTATATTACTATTTTATGGTAGGGTTTTCTTCAAAATATTTCTTAAAATATTTAAAAACGATATTTCTAACTATATATTTATTGCGTATTTAAAATGTTGCTTCAAAGGTCACATCTTTATTAAGGATTTTTCTCAATCTAAAACTAGGACATCCCATAGAAAACCATAAATTAAACAATTTATATAGCAATATATTTTTCTAATTTAGCTGTATTAGCTACTGGATATTTTTATTACTAAAATAGTTTATTTGAAGTTTTACATCAAACTGGTATGATTTACAAAATATAAATGAATTTTGTGTAAAATCCATAATTGCTTTTATGGTAGGAATATCTTCAAAATATTTCATATATATTTCAAAAGATATTTCTTACTATATATGTATTGCGTATTTAAAATGTTTCTTGAAAGGTCACAAATTTATTAAGGATTTTCTGCAATTTGCAACTACACCATCCTAAAGAAAATCCATAAATTAAACAATTTTTACAACAATATGTTTCTAATTTAGCTGTATTAGCTACTGGATATTTTTATTACGAAAATAATTTACATGCAGCAAACTGCTGTGGTTTGCAAAATATAAATGAATTTTGTGTAAAATCCTTAATTGCTAAATTTACTCAAAGATCTTCACTAAATTTTAATAGTTTATCTAACAGTAAAAATACTTATAAGAAAAATTATATGCAAGCATCCATGCGTATTGATTTCCCATATTATGAATTTACAAAGATGTAGTTTTTAAGTACGACAAAGGATAAAATATTTTCCAAGCGCGTTTCGTAGTAAATATTTAATGAATCTCCATTAAAATTTAGTATTGTTCTTGAAATTATCGTAAATAAGTCTATATGCTCATTATTCTTTGTTACAAATATGGGTATATATTGAGTTAAATAATTAAGTAATTTTTAAAGAATTCTTTTTCTACGCTAAAATCACAGAAAATAAAATATCTTCCTGACCTAAGTTCCTATTTATTTATATATAAATATTAATATTTTATTAGCGTGAACGAAAAAAACATAGAAAAATTTCTAGTTGATTACAAGAATCCTTTACAAGGAAATGTTGTAATAGATAAATACTATTAAATTATTGCATTCAAATGTTGCATGTCTGACTTTTATGCTAATAAAACTCAAGCAACTATAAGGAATAATAATAAATGAATGAAAAGTGCGGAGACTGAAAGCAACCATTCGAGGCTGCACTTATCTAATAAAATAGTGAATTTTATGTATAAATGAAATACACTGTTATATTACACTTCACTGTTTTATGTTTCGTAGTAAAAAAGTTAATATTTTAAAGATTATATTATACATATATAATTCGTCGAAAACATTTTTATAGCGATATTACTATTTTATGGTAGGGTTTTCTTGAAATTATGTCTTAAAATATTTAAAACGATGTTTCTAACTATATGTTTATTGAGTATTTAAAATGTTGCTTCAAAGGTCTCATCATTATTAAGGATTTTTCTCAATCTAAAACTAGGACATCAAATAGAAAATTCACAAATTAAGAACTTTATTCAGCAATACATTTTTCTAATTTTGCTGTATTATCTATTTTATTACTAAAATAGTTTACTTGTGGTTTTACAGCAAATAGTTAACAGTAAACAGGTGTGATTTACGAAATATAAATAAATTTTGTGTAAAATCCATAATTACTTTTATGGTAGGATTTTCTTCAAAATATTTCTTAAAATATTTAAAAAGGTATTTGTAACTATATATTATTGCGTATTTAAAATGTTTCTTCAAAGGTCACAATTTTATTACGAATTTTTTTCCAATCTGCAATGACGTCATCCCATACAAAATCCATAAGTTAAGCAGTTTTTACATCAATACATTTTTCTAATTTAGCTGTACTAGCTACTGGATATTTTTGCTACTAAAATAATTTACTTACAGCAAACTGGTGTGGTTTCTTCAAAGCTCACAACTTTATTAAGGATTTTTCCGAAACTGCAACTTAGACATCCCATAGAAAATCCATAAATTAAGAACTTCATACAGCATATCTTTTCTAATTTAGCTACTGGATATTTTTAATACTAAAATAGTTTACTTACAACAAATTGGAGTAATTAACAAAATATAAATGAATTTTGTGTAAAATTCATAATTGCTAAATTTACTCAAAGATCTTCACTAAATTTTAATAGTTTATCTAACAGTAAAAATATTTATAAGAAAAATTATATGTAAGTATTCATACGTATTGATTTCCCTTATTATGAACTTACAAAGATGTAGTTTTCAAGTACGACAAATCATAAATTATTTTCCAAGTTTTTTCCTTAAATATTTAAAGAATTTCTATTAAATTTTAGCATTGTTCCTGAAATTTTCTTAAATAACTCTATGTACACATTAATCTTTGCTAAAAAGATGGACATGCATTAAGAAAAACAATTAAGTAATTTTTAAAAAATCCTTTATGTGCCCTAAAATCATAGAAAATAAAAACTCTTCCTAACTTAAGTTCGTGTTTATTTATATTTAACTATTAATATTTTATAAGCGTGTACGAAAAAAAAGATAGAGAAATTTCCAGCTGATTACAAGGATACTTTGCAAGGAAATTTTATAATAGATAGATACTATTAAATTATTGCATTCAAATGTTACATGTCTTACTTTTATGCTAATAAAACTCAAGCAATCTATAAGGAATAATAATATATGAATGAAAAGTGCGGTGACTGAAAGCAACCATTCGAAGCTGTAGTTATCTAATAAAATAGTGAATTTTATGTATAAATGAAATACACTGTTCTATTACTCTTCACTGTTTTATGTTTTGTAGTAATAAAGTTAATATTTTAAAGATTATAGTACATATATAATTCGTCGAAAACATTTTTATAGCTATATTACTATTTTAAGGTAGGGTTTTCTTCAAAATATTTCTTAAAATATTTAAAAACGATATTTCTATCTATATGTTTATTGCGTATTTAAAATGTTGCTTCAAAGATCACAACTTTATTAAGGATTATTCTCAATATAAAACTACGACATCACTTAGAAAATCCATAAATTAAGAAATTTATACGGCAATACATTTTTCTAATTTTGCTGTATTAGCTACTGGATAGTTTTATTACTAAAATAGTTTACATTGCGGTTTTACAGCAAATAGTTAACAGTAAACATACAAATTATTCCAACTATATATTTATTGCGTATTTTAAATGTTTCTTCAAAGGTTACAACTTTATTATGAATTTTTTCCAATCTACAATGACGTCATCCCATACAAAATCCATAAGTTAAGCAGTTTTTACATCAATACATTTTTCTTATTTAGCTGTATTAGCTACTGGATATTTTTGCTACTAAAATAATTTACTTACAGCAAACTGGTGTGGTTTCTTCAAAGCTCACAACTTTATTAAGGATTTTTCCGAAACTGCAACTAAGACATCCCATAGAAAATCCATAAATTAAGAACTTTACACAGCAATACATTTTTCTAATTTAGCTACTGGATATTTTTAACACTTAAATAATTTTTCTAACAAACTGGTTTTATTTACAAAATCTAAATGAATTTTGTGTAAAATCCATATTTGCTAAATTTACTCAAAGATCTTCACTAAATTTTAATAGTTTATCTAACAGTAAAATTATTTATAAGAAAGATTATATGCAAACATTCATACGTATTGATTTCCCATATTATGAATTCACGAAGAATAGTTTTCAAGTGCGACAAATGATAAATTATTTTTCAAGCTTGTTTTGTAGTAAATATTTAATGAATTTCTATCCAAATTTAGTTTTGTTTCTGAAGTTATCGTAAATAAGTCTATACTCTCATTAAATGTTGCTAAACAGAAGGGTATGTACTGAGCTCAATAATTAAGCAATTTTGAAAGAATCATTTTTCCACTTTAAAATCACATAAAATAAAACTCTTTCCAACCTAAGTTG
>CM063506.1:69868022-69875522 GCA_032207245.1 Pardosa pseudoannulata | reverse complement strand
ATAATAAAACTAGCATTTTTATTTCAATTATAATGGATGCTTGTAGCCATTCAGATTCACCTTTATGCTATAAATCACTTTCTCATAAAAGCTCATTTTTTAAAATAAAAAAAAATTTTAAATTAAAATATATATAAACTAATTAAAGATTGTTGTTTTTGTTGTTGCATTCTCATAATACATCGTTTCTTTCAAAAAAAATTTAAAAATTCAAAAATAAATAAACTAATTAAAGATTGTTGTATTTGTTGTTGTTGCATTCTCATAAAACCTCGGTTTTTTTAAATAAATAAATAAAATTATTTTTAATTAAAAATAAATTAATTAATTAAAGATTGTTGTTGTTGTTGCATTCTCATAAACTCGTTTTTTTAAATAAATAAATAAAAGAACTTAAAAAATTAAAAAATAAATTAATTAATTAAAGATTGTTGTTGTTGTTGTTTCATTCTCATAAATCCTTCTTTTTTTAAATAAATAAATAAAAGAACTTAAAAAATTGAAAAATAAATTAATTAATTAAAGATTGTTGTTGTTGCTGTTGCATTCTCATAAAACGTCGAGTTTTTTAAATAAAAAAATAAAAATAATTTAAAAATTAAAAAATAAATAAATTAATTAAAGATTGTTGTAGTTGTTGTTGTTGCATTCTCATAAAAACCTCGGTATTTTTAAATAAATAAATAAAAAAATTTAAAAATTAAAAAATTAATTAATTAAAGATTGTTTTTGTTGTTGTTTCATTCTCATAAATCCTTCTTTTTTTAAATAAATAAATAAAAATAATTTAAAAATTAAAAAATAAATAAATTAATTAAAGATTGTTGTTGTTGCTGTTGTTGCATTCTCATAAAACCTCGTCTTTTTAAATAAATAAATATTTTTTTTAATTAAAAAATAAAGTAATTAAAGATTGTTGTTGTTGTTGCATTTACCACTTGGTCTAACCAAACATTATTGAGATGGAGGATACTCGTATTAAATCAAGGGGATAAGCCTTTCGTTTTGACGAGCACCTCAAGGGTAAAAGTTCAACTTAGCTCAAGTAAGTCCTCGTAATTTTGAACCAGGGACCAAGTAGAAGACCCATAAGTTTGGACTGCTAACTCCAGAGGTTTTGTTTGAGAACTTGGGGGACATTGAGACCAAGAACATATTTTGCTTGCAACAACCACCTTTAACGAACACGGTTTAAAGATCGTAGTGCTTGAAAACAGATTAAACAGTTTACAAAAAAAATTTGCGAAAAAATTTGTTAGAGCAAATAGTAATTCAGTTTCAGTTAAAATATGGAATATGATTCTTTATGTAATAAAATATAGCATATCTACTAGAAACACATTTTTTTCCCAATTAACGGTTTCAGATATAGCATGGTATACATTTTAAGTTAAAATTTCTGACATTTTTTAGGGTTTTAATAGATAATTAATATAGAACTCGCATTGGTATACCACTGTGGACAGAAATGCTTTTAAACATTCAGATTCACTTTTAAATAATAAATCCCAGACTCATAAACCCGAGTTTTATTTTTTAAATAAATAAATAAATTTAAAAAAATTAAAAAATAAAAATCAATAAAGATCTTTGTGCTTGAAAGAAAATTAAACAGTTTACAAATTTGAAAGTTAAATGTAGAAGGCCTTCTTTGTGAAAAAAATCTTTTAATGCAAATACTAATTAAAGTTTAGTTAAATTATAAAACTTCATTCTTTATAACATATAAAATAACATATCTCCTAAAAATTATTTTCCAATTAACGGTTTTAGATATTGCATGGTATACATTTAACGATAAAATGCCTGACATTTTATAAGGTTTTAATTGATAATGAATACAGAACTCGCATAGGTATACCATTATAGGCAGGGATACTTGTCGCCATTCAGATTCACCTTTAAGCAATAAATCCCAGTATCATAAACCCTCTTTTTTTTAAAAAGAATAAATAAATAAATTAAAAAAATTAAAAAATAAAATTAATTAATTAAAGATCATAGTGCTTGAAACAAAATTAAACAATTTACAAATTTGATCGATAAATTGTAAAAGGCCTTTTTTGAGAAAAAAATTTTTTAATACAAATACTAATTAAAGTTTAGTTAAAATATGAAACTTGATTCTTTATGACATAAAAAATAACATATCTACTAGAAATATTTTCCAATTAACAGGTTAGGTATTGTATGGTATACATTTAACGATAAAATTCCTGAAATCTTTTAAGGTTTTAAGCAATAATGAATATAGAACTCGCATTGGTATACCACTATAGACATGGATGCTTGTAGCCATTCAGATGCAGCTTGAAGCAATAAATCCCAGTCTTATAAACTCTCGTTTTTTTTCTTAAATAAATAAATTTAAAAATTTAAAAAATAAAATAAATAAATTAAAGATCGTAGTGCTTGAAAACAAACAGTTTACAAATCTGACCGATAAATATAAAAGGCCTTCTTTGCGAAAATAAATTGTTAATGCAAATACTAATTAAGTTTTAGTTAAAATATGAAACATAGTACTTTATGACATAAAAAATAACATATTTACTAGAAACCTTTTTTCCCATTAACGGTTTTAAATATTGCATGGTATACATTTTACGATAAAACTTCTGACGTGAATATTTTATTAAAACATTTTTACTGTAATGGATTTATAAATAAAAATATGGCTTTTTTTCATCAGTGACGTTTTTTGACACTTTTAGAGTGCTTAAGCTGAGTATTTTTTTTCTATTAGGAGTAAACACCGGCTTATCACTTTTCTTTACTTTAATGTTTCTAATAAAGTGATGATCGAAAGTAATGCTCACTTAGGGCGGTAAGTTATTTGCAAAAAAAAAAAAAGAAATCGACTTACATATTTATTAAATTATAAGAATTTTTTTCACAAAATAAAAAAAAAGACTTAAATCTATCAATCATGCACTTCTTCAGTAATTTTTAACATTTATAATAAAAATATGTATTATTTATTTTTTCAAAATTTTTGTAAGGAGTTTTTAAAAAAGTAGTTTTTATTTTAACCACATAATAGCTTGATGACAGTTTATGAATAACATGTGAAACTCAACACTTTCCTTCTTCTGTCATTTTGTGTCCAAAAGGCAAATTGTAATAATTGTAAAAGTATTGTTTGATGAATATTGCGACCTTTTAATTTACTAGAAGTTTCCAGATGTCAGTGAAATTAATGTCAATAGTAAGTACTGTAACAAATTGTATGTTCCGACAATAACTCCAAGCATTTTATCTTTTGTAAATAAGTGCGTTTGTGTCATCTGCTAATGGCTGCATGAAACTTCATAAAATTTTTCATTTGTATTCAAGTATGCACCGAGGTTTTTAGTCACTTTTACTTTGTAGGGACTTACTGCTTCAAACCTAGCTTTAAATTTCATTTAGAATTTGATAACAGTTGGAAACCAAATTAAAAAATGGTTTTGTAAGAGAACTGAATATAGAACTGGCATGATTGGTGTACCACTATAGACTTGGATGTTTCTAACCATTTAGATTCACCTTTCAGCAATAAATCCCCGTTTAAAAAAATAAATTTTAGACAATTAGAAAATAAAATAAATAATTTAAAGGTTGTAATACCCGAAACTAAATAAAACAGTTTACAAATTTAACCGATAAATGTAAAATGAGTTCTTTGCAAAACAAATTGTTAATACAAATACTAATTAAGTTTTAGTTAAAATATGAAACAAGATTCTTTATGCCATGAAAAATAACATATATACTAGAACCATTTTTTCCCAGTAACGGTTTTAGATATTGCATGGTATACATTTTACGATAAAACTTTTGACTTTTTTTAAGGGTTTAATTGATAATGATAATAGAACTCGCAATGGTATACCACAATATACAGGTATGCTTGAATCCATTCGGATTCATCTTTAAGCTATGAATCCCAGTGTCAAAAGCATTCGTTTGTTTCTTAAATAAATAAATAAATTTGAAAATTTAAAAACTAAAAAAAACAAATTAAATATCGTTGTGCTTGAAAGAAAATTAAACAGTTTACAATTTTGACTGATAAATATAAAAGGCCTTCTGTGCTGAAAAAAAATTTTTATGGGCAAATACTGATTAAATTTTAGTTATAATATGATACATGATTATTTATGACATAAAAATAACATATCTACTAGAAACTGTTTTTTCCAATTAACAGTTTTAGATATTGTATGATATACCTTTAACGATAAAATTCCTGACATTTTTTAAGGTTTTAAGCGATAATGAATATCGAACTCGCATTGGTATACCACTATAGACATGAAAGCTTGTAGTCATTCAGATTCCCCTTGAAGCAATAAATCTGTCTTAAAAACCCTCGTTTTTTTCTTAAATAAATAAATAATTTTGAAAAAAATTAAAAAATAAAATTAATTAATTAAAGATAGTAGTGATTGAAAACAAACAGTTTACAAATCTGACCGAGAAATATAAATGGCCTTCTTTGCAAAAAAAAATTGTTAATGCAAATACTAATCAAGTTTTAGTTAAAATATCAAACATGTTTCTTTATGACATAAAAAATAACATATCTACTAGAAACATTTTTACCCTATTAACGGTTTTTGATATTTCATGGTATACATTTTACGATAAAACTTCTGACATGAATATTTAAGGAAAGCATTTTTACTCTAATGGATTTATAAATTAAAAATATGGCTTTTTTTATCAGTGTCGTTTTTTTAAACATTTTCAATGTTTAACCTGATTTTTTTTTCTATTAGGAGTAAACACAGGCTTTTCACTTTTCTTTACTTTAATGTTTCTAATAAAGTGATGGTCGAAAGTAATGCTCACTTAGGGCGATAACTTGTTTGCGAAAGAAAAAAAAACGACTTATTTATTTATTAAAAAGACTTAAAACCTATCAATCGTGTACTTCATCAATAATTTTTAACATTTTAATAAAATTATGTATTGTTTAATTATGTTTTCAAAATATCTTTAAGAATTTTCTTTTAAAAGTAGCTTATATTTTATCCACATACTAGCTTGATGTGAGTTTATGGATAAGATGTGACACTCAACATTTTTTTCTTCTGTCATTTTGTGTCCATAAGGCACATTGTAATTATTTTAAAATTACTGTTTGTTGAATATTGCCACATATAAATTTATTAGAAGTTTTCTGTTGTCAGTGAAATTATAGTTAATAGTAAGTACTGTAACAAATTTAGTGTTCCTAGAATAACTGTAAAAATTTTATCATTTGTACAAAAGTATGCTTGTCTGTCTCATTGGCTAATGGCTGCATGAATCTTCATATTTGGCCTGTTGAACCCTTTAAAATCAATTCGTTAAAAAAGGACCATGTTATATGTATATATATATATATATATATATATATATATATATATATATATATATATATATATATGTATGTATGTATATGTATATACAGATATACATATTTGTTTTTAATGTTACATGTTAAAAATAGTTTTATATTTGTACATATAAATTCAAAAATTACACTTAAATTTGGAAACTTTTAAGTCTTACTAATGTAAAATATGTATTAATATTCAATGGAGAAAATGTTGTTTCACTTCAATTAATTTTTGTTAAAAATTGTTTACTAAAATTTATACTAAAATGTAATGTTTGGCCTGTTGAATCCTTTAAAACTAATTCATCGGAACTCCTTACTCCCTCGATTCTAATTTGTCGAATACTTTAATTTTAAATGCACGAGTCATAAAATCTAAGATCATTAATGGCATAAAAAGAGATTGTATCAATTTTCTCAAACTTAAATTACAGTTTCATATTCACCAGAGAACACTTTACACATCTGAGTCTGTAGGATATACATGATTTTTTAAATAGTGTTCACTAAATTAACCCCTTTATGCTTAGTTTTAAATTAATGGAAGAGTAGTCTTGCGGGAATTATTTACATCATGGCGTTTAAACACATCAATGTGATAAGATTTTCCTAGAAAGAGAAAAACTTGGCTTTATTATACCTGTGACATTGTTGGATTATCACACTAAATAGGAAGTATGACCAAGTTCTGAGGAATATACGAGTATTTTACGCATTACTAAATCCATAATTCATTTTTAACTTTCACGTGTTTTTATGAAAACCTTATGTGGGTTATTATAATTTCTAATAAACTTTGGGGTAAACAGTGTCCTATTTGGCAATATTCCGCGATTATTTGTATCAATTGTATTTTTATTTTAATCACATACTAATTTGATGGCAGTTTATGGATAACTTGAAACTGAACACTTTCCTTCATGTGTCGTTTTACGACCATAAGGCACATTGTTATTATTTTTAAATTATTTTTTGATGAATATTGCAACATATTAAATTTATTAGAAGTTTCTTGATGTTTCATGGGTATTCAAGCATGCACAGACGTTTTTAGTCACTACTGCTTTGTAAGAACTTTTTGCATCAAACCTGACTTTAAATTTGATTTAGAATTTGATAATAGTTGGGAACATATTAAAAAATTATTTTGTTACAGAATTGAATATAGAACTGGCATGGGTGGTATACCACTATAGACATGGATGCTTGTAGTCATTCAGATTTACCTTTAATCAATAAATCCCAGTCTCATAAACCTTCGTTTAAAAAAATAAAATTTTAAATTTAAAAAATAAAATGAATAAGTTAAAGATTGTAGTGCCTGAAAGCAAATTAAACAGTTTACAAATTTTACCGATATATATAAAACTCCTTTGCGAAAAACTTGTTAATTCAAATACTAATTAAGTTTTAGTTAAAATATGAAACATGATTCTTTATGACATAAAAAATAATATATCTACTAAAAACGTTTTTTTCCAATTAACAGTTTTAAATATTGCATGGTATACATTTTACGATAAAACTTCTGACGTGAATATTTTATTAAAACATTTTTACTGTAATGGATTTATAAATAAAAATATGGCTTTTTTTCATCAGTGACGTTTTTCAAACTTTATAAGTGCTTAATATGCGTATTTTTTTCTATTAGGAGTAAACATCGGCTTATCACTTTTCTTTTCTTTAATGTTTCTAATAAAGTGATGATCGAAAGTAATGCTCACTTAGGGCGGTAACTTGTGTGCAAAAAAAATAACGACTAATATATTGATAATATTTAAATAATTTTTCTTAAAATAAAAAAGACTTAAAATCTATCAATCATGTATTTCTTTAATGATTTTAACTTTTATAAAAAAATATGTATTATTTAATTATTTTTTCAAAATATTTGTAAGGGTTTTTTCTTAAAGTAGTTTTTATTTTAACCACATAATAGTTTGATGGCAGTTTATGGATAGCATGTGAAACTCAACACTTTCCTTTTTCTGTAGTTTTGTGTCCATAAGGCAAATTGTAATTATTTTAAAATTATTGTTTGATGAATATTGCAACATATTATTTTATTAGAAGTTTCCTGATGTGTATATATATACATATGCTTATATATATATATATATATATATATA
>CM063506.1:69840522-69865522 GCA_032207245.1 Pardosa pseudoannulata | reverse complement strand
TATATATATATATATATATATATATATATATATATATATATATATATATATATAAATATATAATGTGAGCGAGTGTTAAGGCGAATGGAATAATTAGTCCATATTAATAAAAACACTTCTTTATTTAATATGGGATTTCCGTTTCAGGCTTCGCTTGCACCATTTTTATTTATTGGTGTCGAGGTTAAGCGTGGAATGTGTGGACAACTCCATGTCGTAGTGCTATCTGATTCTTCTAACTTGATTAGTCATCAACTTCCTGTGAATTATCTCTGCGCCTGACAGCATTACTCCAAAAGGTTACAAAAGCTTGGGTCTTTTTTCATTTATTTACTTGAAAATATGGTTACTTTAAATAATTGTTTCAAGTTTTAATTACTGAAGCTGTACACTTTTAAACAAGCAGAACTATTTATTTTGCACTGAGAAGCTGTTATTATGCAGATTCTGTGCACGAAAGATTCCATTCTTCTTTGAAAAAAAAAGAGTATACAGGTAAATTTTAAAGCATTAGTAATATCTATTCTGATTTCATTTCTGATTTGTCTGTTAAGATTTATGTATTAAAATGTCTAAACAAAGAGCAAAATCATAATACTTTCATTGGAAAGTAAATTTATTGTACAATGAATAAAGAATTTAAAGACTGAAAAATACACTTATTATTGAGTTCTTATTTTAAATAGAAAACTGAAGATTGGCTTTAAAAATCTTGTTAAGGTAATAGGTATGATGTCAAAATTGTGCCCTAAAGCAGAAGAGATAATCATTAGAATAGTAGTAAGAAATTTATGACATACATGATTTGAACTAGGAAATCAATGCATTTTGAAGTTTAACATGATTCTTCCTTGGAGCTATAAAGTAAGAAACTGATCGAGTGAAATTAAAAACATTTTATGGAACATAAATATATAAGATTAAGTATAAATAGAATATTTTTAAGGTATAAGAATTTTAACAGTGTAATTAGATTAATTACAATCAAGACATAATATATTACACAGATTAGTGCATGTTTTCAAGCTGGTATATGATTTTACACTTTATAAACATATAATTTTTTAAGTTAATATATTTTACAGATACTATACGTAGCAGAAATTATGTCTATGACATTCTGTGGTAATAGCTAATAAAATGGAAAGAGATAGTTCCGAATTGAAGTATAACTATATTATTTGTAAGATGTAGGAATTGCTGAAATATATTTTCAGTAATTAGAGAGTAAACATGTTAGATGAATAGAGATCTGTGTTGGTTTTATTTTGTTGAGATAGTTACTGTTATAAAGATTATTTGGAAAGTGTTTTGATCATGAAAAACGGAAGGTTAAATTCTTGCTCGCTTTTCTTTTTATCTCAGATTAGATATGACTTTAAAATTTTTAAATGTGCCATATTTTTAACTTAACGTATTTAACACACTTAGTAGAATTAGACTTAGTAGACTTAGTAGAATTTAACTGTATAGAATTCTCAGATGAAGATTACAAACTCATATTATTAAAATATTTCAGAGATTATTAGCATTTGGATACAAAGAGGAGTTATTATACAACTAGTAATTTACTAGTTCTTATACTATTCGCATACCTACAATTTTAAAACAGCCTTATGGTACTAGTTTTTGAGAAAAGAATGATATTTTGAATGTTATGAATTATATTTTATATTCTGCTGTCATCTTCATTGCAGAATAGTTACTTATCATATGTTTCAATATAGAGATATATTTTTTTTATAAAAATTAAGTAGTTTGCATATGTACTTTTTATCTTCACACACTCACGCACACACACACACACACATATATATATATATAAATATATAAATATATATATATATATGTATCTATATGTGTATATATATATATAAATATATAAATATATATATGTATCTATATATATATATATATATATATATATATATATATATATATATATATATATATATATATATATATATATATATATACATATATATATATATATATATATATATATATATATATACATACATATATATATATATATACATATATATATTTATATATATATATATTATATATATATATATATATATATATATATATATATATATATATATATATATATATATATATATATATATATATATATATATATATATATATATATATATATATATATATATATATATATATATATATATATATATATATATATATATATATATATATATTACATATATACATATATATATATCAATATATCAATATGTCATAAGTAACTTTTCCTTAGAAACGTTTGCAACCAAATCTAATTTTAATAAAAATTGATAATATAATAAAACATTTCTGGCAAATTGATTTAAATATCCTTTTCCTTGAACAGTAAAAGATTTTTTCTGTGTTTTAATTTTATATTTGCAAGTTTTGACTTTTAAAATTAATTCTAAGCAATTCTACGAATTTTACATAATTTATTTATTGAATTAACACTTTGTTAAAGAATTTCTACTGTAAAATGCTTATATAGCTTATAGCTTCCAGACATTTTTGTCAGATTTAATAAAGAAAGGAAAATTTTTAAATTGTATTATATATTTTCCAATAAGAAAGTCACTCAAAATTCCTTAATAAGATTTAATATTCATAATTTATCTCGGAAGATCTAATTAACAAGTTTCCTAAAAGTTTATTTTATCAACCGTGTATTAAAGGCATGTATATCTATTTTTTATTTTATCTGCAAGTTAGTATAATAATTTATTTGATATGCAATAAATAAATATATATTTGACGTACAGCACCGGTGATGCGTGTAACTTACACAAGTGAATTGGGAAAAAAATTCTATAAATTGACTTCTATCTTTAAACCCTTAGTATATTTGTTAATTTGTAGCAGCACATTATCGTTTGAAAAAGAGAAACAAAACGTTAACTCTGATATGATTGATTCTTTAAAAGAATTCTAATTCAAGAGTCAAGTTAAGTCTGAACACTAAATTTAAAGATGTTAATCATATACCTATTTTTACTGAAGTGAGCCGATTTAACTCATACAAGAAAATTGAAGTTTTTTGCAAAGAAAATATTTCCAAATTATTTAAATGAAATATTTATTATCAAAAAATTTATGGAAAACATTTTTTACAAACAAAATCTGTTTTTGAAACACATTTTCCGCAAACATTTCTATTACATTTAGCACACTATTTTTCTATAATATATAGCTACTTAATTGTTAATGTCTCTTTATCTTTTTCAATTTTTCTTGATAACCACATGTACTCTACTATCCAATAATCTTTAGAAAAGCCGTGGTAGCTCTGTCGGCAAAAGCAGCAATTTCGTAACTGAAAGGTTGCGGATTCGGAGTCGGAGGGGGCCTAAGATCCGCCGTGTTGTCGAAAGGTGACTGGGGCACTTAAAATATGTCCATGGTCACAATGATCTCCTAGTTCTCAAATGATACCCCTGGGGGTCCTCTGCTTAGTTCCTGCTTCTAAATTACCAGGACCTGTAACAATAAGTTACATTCGGTGCTTCAACGCTTATTTTACCTCTTCCCGGCAGCCATCACGAATGGCAAACAGACCAGGAACGGTCTGAACTACAAAGAAACTTCGGACTTCTCCCAACAAATAGAAGGATCCGTTGGTTTGGGGGATTCTGACCACCCCCTCTCTGTTCTGGAGTGGACCCTGTTTTTTTTCCTCGGGGCAGTCTGACTTTTTTAAAGGACAAGGGTGTTACCAGAGGAGAGAAGAATGGAACGCTGCTGGCATCCGCTGATTGCGCGATAGACATTTTGGACCTACACACAAAAAAGGAATATCAAAGACATCTTTGGAGACCGACACCGAATCAAGAGGAGTCATCCGTATCTACAAATGATAAGTTGTATTCCAATTGTATTCCTTAGGCATTTAATATATAAATTTATTTAACCAAGACATATTTGTCCATGTGATTTTTAATGAGTTTTAATTTCTCTTTCTCAAACACTAGGACAAGGTAACATTATTTTACAGGACCCAAAGGAGTTATGTTATTCGTGTCCGTAACATACCTTAAACTACATGTTCTCCTCGGATGGTGGTAAATGGGTAACAGCTTTGTAGTCTTATATTGGCATAAAAATATATAGTTCCTGTATTGCCAGCTGCGTAACGAAAATAATAATGTTTAGGAATATGCTATACTAGCATATAGCACGTTATATGATGGGATAGGTAAAAATATTAATTTTCCAGAATTGTAAAGCACCCTATGAGGCAGATAAAAATATATTTTGTTTTTTGGCAAGAAATTAGCAGATATATGTGCAATAATTTGTTTACCCTCATAAGTTATCTTCATAAGTTTGTTTATTTTCGTACTCCTCTAAAGTCTCCCGATACTGTGAATGCAATTTAGAATCAGGCTGAGTTCATGTAGTCGAACCGTGTGGTTATGTGTAAAAAAACAAACATACAAACGAACAAAATTCTTAATTTTCAAAGCTATAATAAATAAACGCTAGATATTTTTTTTGTCCGTGAAATACTCCTAAACTTTTATGAAAGAACTTGTTAATACCTGTGATTTAAATTTTCATTGCAAAACAAAATAATCGATGGTTAAATTTAAAATTATCACACATGTACCTAATCAATTATTTAAGCCAAATATACACAAAAAATTATTTACGTAATATCTAAGTTCAGGGATAAAATGTATGAAAATAATGCAGAGGGTATTTAAATCAATTAAAATAAGAAATAATTAAATGAGATGGTTAAACGAATGACGTCATAATTCTAGAAAAAAATGTTATTTTTACCTTTTAATTATGTGATAAATTGATAAATTTAGTAGCCTGCTCTTAACAGGAGAAAATAGGGTTTGAAGTAATGGAATTAAACTTTCAAAAAGGGAGGAAGTGGGGATTTCGAATGTTTTAAATACAACAGTATATTTCCCTGTGATATGAAGTATATTTATTCTAATTTATTTTAGAATTGAATCGATAGTTTAGGAAAAGATAAACTTTACTCGCTTTGAATTTTCGAAACCTAACTCTATAAGAATCCAATATGGATGTGTCTATTATCTGGATGGACTAATATGGATAAGTCCATTCCAGGTCCAACCATTTCATACATTCGAGGACAGACGGACGGATAAATTAGAATATTATTGAATAGGGGATTTTTATTAGTATTAGGTCCAGTTGCTTTATGCTGGGTACATAATTCTGGTAATCCCCGAGTAATTAACACATTGTTTACGGGAAACATACTAATACATTTTCTTGATTTAACGATTGATACTTGAGCTGGGATCATGTACTAGTTCGGGTTAGTGTAACTAAATGGTTTGTTTGTGGGTATAAAAATAACTGTATATACAGGAAAACGAAGCCAAATGTTCTAGTCTACTACATAGATTCTGGATAAATTTAGACAAATAAAAACTAGTTTTTGCATTATTAGTTTTATGATTGATCTTTTCTTTTTTTATAATGTAAAAAGGTTTATATATAACATAATTCGAAAAAATTGAAACTATATACTACTACTTCTATTTGATTTTTCATATTTATGATACTATTATAAATTTATCCACTAAAAAATTATTTTTGTTTACACAAATATTATGGTTGTTATTTATATATTTCTATTTATATGTTTGTTTATATATTTCAATATAAAATACGAAAAATTGGTTAAAAATTACATAATTTTCAATATGTTGAAATATAACTGAATAACTAAATTTACCTACAAAACGCCCGCTTTCGGTATGATTTCTCTGTGAAGTGTAACGGCTCACAATGTGTTAAAATTTAAGCACTAGATCTGCACTTGGTGTAACAAATATTTGCGAATTGATCAAATATTCCTAAAAATTATGTTATTTATTATATTTTTTAATTATTATATGATAATTACATTGTGTTACAATATCTATGCAACGTTCTGTATTATTTATACTCAAATGAATTATATTATTTATATTATAATATTATATTATTTGAAAGCTGGTATTTGATTCTCATTCGTAGAAATAGATTTATATAAAATGCCAGTTTAGTGTTAGATTATTATTCATAGCTAAAAATGAAATATTATTCATTGCTAGGAGATTTTTATAAGGCTTCTAATTTAGATATAAACGGTAAGTTATTTATTATAACTTTGTCTCATAAAATAAAGATCTATATGATAACGTAAATTAAACAAAATATAAAATGCATACATAAAGTTACTAATGTATAGCCTGTATCTCCTTTTTATTTTAAGTAAAAATCGCTAAGCAATTTTCTAAATGCTTCTCAAAGAGATAAGGATTTTATGCGACCATTCTAATCTTAAAAATCCATTTAATTAAGATTTAATAACTTATTTTTTTAGTAAGTATATCGAAATTATAGCGTAAACATTTATTATTAAATAAAGAAGCAGTTATAATAACTGAAAAGTTTTACTACTTTTACGTGTTGTTTATGACGCATTTATTGTTCAAGGAGTATTTATATTATGTATCATGGTTCTAAACTTTAGAAGAGTATTATGATTATAAGCTACATAACGTACCATCAATATGAAATATACTCGGGGGAACAATTTTTATGATGGTGTGCCTTCTTTCCTTTCGCTAATTTAGCGTGGTTATCATCCAAGGAGGTTCTTAAAGAAGATTGTGAAGTTTTATCACCTACTCTCTAAAGACCAAAGAAAATTATAGAAATAACTTTCCTGGTTACTTATATCCGATTACTGAGGTATAAATTTCTTCGTTGCAGTTTATACTGTGTCCTAAGAGGAAAACTCTAAATAAACAAAATACAGTTTACTTGAGACATAAGTCTTAATATGTTGTTGTGACGTAGCGATTATTAATTTGAAATTGATACATATTACTTCATGTTTGAAAATTTTAGTTTCGATTTCGATTTATTACAATTATTATTGATTTAATAATTAATATCGGATTACTGAGGTATAAATTTCTTCGTTGCAGTTTATACTGTGTCCTAAGAGGAAAACTCTAAATAAACAAAATACAGTTTACTTGAGACATAAGTCTTAATATGTTGTTGTGACGTAGCGATTATTGATTTGAAATTGATATGTATTACTTCATGTTTGAAATTTTTAGTTTCGATTTCGATTAATTACAATTACTTTCGAATTAATAATTAACACTATTCCACAGTCAACTAACTTTATTCCAAATTTGATGTTAACAATGAGGGGGAAGCCTGCTGTACCTTGGACAGACTATATCGTAATTCTAAATTTCTAATGAAACTATTTAGTATTATTTATACTCTTGCTTGTGCAATGTGTGTGTAACAAATGTGGAATTTCCCTGTATCGGTTGATACTCTATCTAAAGAAGCTACTTATTACAAAGAAATATTTTAATAAATATCCATTTTTTTCAAAGGTAAGAATGCTTATGTCTAATAATTTGTTTAAATCTCACATTATTTACAAATTGTATAATCCTACATACCTTATTTAAAATTTATTTCTAAATGAGTGAAAAGGACAAATTCTCAGTTGTTTTACCTCAGATCAGGTTCTTTCTATTATTGTAGTTTTTTTCTAAGCGCAAATTACATCTTAACCTTGTTTTCTAAAAATAAATCGTTTAATAGGCAAATATTTAAACTCACACTTAAAATTTATGTTTTATTTTTCCATTTGTTAACTTTTATGCTTCGGAGCATATACGGTATAAAACTGTCATAATTACTAATTTTTATTTTTACTTTAATTATTCCTTTTGTGGTTAAATTTTCTTGTAGCTTAATTTGAATCTTCTTTTAAAAAATATTACTTTTGTACTAACTTATATACAATTACTTATTTTCTAATGAGTTAAAGAAAGCACTCTGTCCGGTGTACATCATAGCAATGTACTTTGGTTATAGTATATATAAGTTGTTAAATGTTCAGAAATATAAAAATAGTTAAAATGCAATAATAAAAAAATTACGTACAATCCCATTACCAACCTATAGTTTAAAATTTATAAATCAGGTAGCTTTATTTTTCAAAATGGAAGAGAAATGTAACTAAAAATCAGACCAAAGCACTGCAGCTTCCCAACAGCTTCATTAATTCAGGGAATACTGGAATACTTAAATTCTAAGCTTTAAACATCATTGGTTAAATCCATACAAATATCAGTCTTCAGTCTAAGTTAACTAAAAATAATATTTACGTTTAATTTGGAATGAGATTGATCTATCTTTCAAATTGAACTACTATGTTGACCAACTGTTTTTGAGCCTCTTTCGTAGAGTTTGAGGTAAATGCAGTATGGTTTAAAAAATACTGGTTTCTGCCTATTTCGTTGCCAAAAGTCTCTAAGAGCAATGAAATGGAGATTTCATTGTTACGCACACCACACAAGACATGCTTCCTGTCCTGTCATGAAACTCGTATTTCATTGACTCACTGATAATAGACAAAAGAAAATTTCTTATTAAAAGGAAAAGATGAGATCGAAACATCCAGCAACCTGTGCAAAGTCTCCAAATATTTGGAATAATTAATGAAATGAAAAATCTTTATCGACAATAAGAAGTTTCAGGATACAATTTTGAGATATAACTAACATTTTCAAATCAGTCTTTGAAACAGTTATATGAGCTCCACAACTTATCCAACTGTTGGCATTGCATAAGTCTCAAAGACGAAGTAAAGGACAAAATGAGTAGAATCTCCGATAGTGTCTGCCAAAGGCTTCAGAAGTTAAGTATTGTTTTATCTATACCGTTTTCTTATAAAATATTAAAGAAGAAAAAAAATATTATTTAAGAAAATTAATTATAAAAGATATTTAAAAAATATTTTAATTAGTAAAAGGTAAATAATACATTTTTACATTTATATTATTAGTCTACAATAAACCTTGATTGAATGACGAAAAATAATCTCGGACATAACAATGGGTTATTGTTTAATCTGTATTATTTATATAGAATATTTTCTGTCTGCTTTCTATATCAGTTACTTTTGAAACTAAAATGTTTATTCTGTGAATACAATTTTGGTTCTTTTTATAATCTTATGAGGTCTAGTTAAAATTTGTTATAATCATTTTTGTTTTCAATACAATTTATACACTTTAAATAATTTTTCACATACCGAGCACTTTTAAAATTCTATTGCAGTAGGATGTTCCTCATATTATTAGTCTACAATAAACCTTGATCGACTGACGAAAAATAATCTCGGACAAAACAATGAGTTGTTTTATCTTTATCAATTATATAGATTTTTTTTCCTGTCTGCTTTCTATATCACTTACTTTTGAAACTAAAATGTTTATTCTGTGAATACAATTTTGGTTCTTTTTATAATCCTATGAGGTCTAGTTAAAATTTGTTATAATTATTTTTGTTTTCAATACAATTTTTACACTTTAAATAATTATTCACATACCGAGTACTTTTAAAATTCTATTGCAGTAGGATGTTCCTCATATTATTAGTCTACAATAAACCTTGATCGACTGACGAAAAATAATCTCGGACAAAACAATGAGTTGTTTTATCTTTATCAATTATATAGATTTTTTTTCCTGTCTGCTTTCTATATCACTTACTTTTGAAACTAAAATGTTTATTCTGTGAATACAATTTTGGTTCTTTTTATAATCCTATGAGGTCTAGTTAAAATTTGTTATAATTATTTTTGTTTTCAATACAATTTTTACACTTTAAATAATTATTCACATACCGAGTACTTTTAAAATTCTATTGCAGTAGGATGTTCCTCATATTATTAGCCTACAATAAACCTTGATAGACTGACGAAAAATAATCTCGGACAAAACAATGGGTTGTTGTTTTATCTTTATCAATTATATAGCTTATTTCCTGTCTGTTTTCTATATCTGTTACCTTTGAAACTAAAATGTTTTTTCTGTGAATACAATTTTGGTTCTTTTTATAATCCTATGAAGTCTAGTTAAAATTGGTTATAATTATTTTTGTTTTCAATACAATTTTTACACTTTAAATAATTATTCACATACCGAGTACTTTTAAAATTCTATTGCAGTAGGATGTTCCTCATATTATTAGCCTACAATAAACCTTGATCGACTGACGAAAAATAATCTCGGACAAAACAATGGGTTGTTGTTTTATCTTTATCAATTATATAGCTTATTTCCTGTCTGTTTTCTATATCTGTTACTTTTGAAACTAAAATGTTTTTTCTGTGAATACAATTTTGGTTCTTTTTATAATCCTATGAAGTCTAGTTAAAATTGGTTATAATTATTTTTGTTTTCAATACAATTTTTACACTTTAAATAACTTTTCACATACCGAGTACTTTTAAAATTCTATTGCAGTAGGATATTCCTCATATTATTAATGTACTGACGAAAAATAATCTCGGACAAAATAATGGGTTGTTTTATCTTTATCAATTATATAGCTAATTTACCGTCTGCTTTCTATATCACTTACTTTTGAAACTAAAATGTTTATTCTGTGAATACAATTTTGGTTCTTTTTATAATCCTATGAGATCTAGTTAAAATTTGTTATAATTATTTTTGCTTTCAGTACAATTTTTACACTTTAAATAATTATTCACATACCGAGTACTTTTAAAATTCTATTGCAGTAGGATGTTCCTCATATTATTAGCCTACAATAAACCTTGATCGACTGACGAAAAATAATCTCGGACAAAACAATGGGTTATTGTTTTATCTTTATTATTTATATAGAATATTTTCTGTCTGCTTTCTATATCAGTTACTTTTGAAACTAAAATGTTTATTCTGTGAATACAATTTTGGTTCTTTTTATAATCCTATGAGATCTAGTTAAAATTTGTTATAATTATTTTTGCTTTCAGTACAATTTTTACACTTTAAATAATTTTCACACACCGAGTACTTTTAAAATTCCATTGTGGTAGGATGTTCCCCACATACATATGTGTCATGACATATAAAGTACAACCTGTTTGCTAAAAAGGCTTTACATAAAGCTTTACATAATGTTTTACATATTGCTAATAATAATAAAATATTTTATTATAAATAAAATATTTTATAATATATAATAATATATAATAATATTTATAATAATAATATTTATAATAAATAATAATATTTATAACATATAATAATTTTATAATTATTTTAAAATATTTTATATAATATATAATAACTTTATAAATATTTTAAAATATTTTATTATTATAATAAAATATTTTGTTTCTTTAAACAACATGGGATAAATCGTTTCACAGTTGGAAAAATTGAGTTTTAACACAGATTTTTACCTATTTACTTTTAGAATTTCCTCAACAATTACATCTTTTTCAGACAACCCTTAAAACTATTTATTTTTTATGTATTTTCTGTTCATATATCTCTGAGTTTTATAATACCTGAAATCCGGTGTGCTATCCATGTCTTAACATAGTAATAGTTCGTTATGAATTATAATAATACAGAGAAAATTTTATAGTTAAATGTCTATAGTATCCCCTATATAATAATAGCCTAAGTTGTCTGTCCACGAATTTATGAAGCGGTTGTACCTGGAATGGATACAGGCATCCATATTGGATTTTTTATGAGTTAGGGTTAACAAAATTCAAAGCAAGTTCGAAATAAATCCCAACCTCCCTTTTCGAGCGTTTAATGATATTATTTCAAGTCTTATTCTCCCTTTTATTCTATACTAAATTCATTCTTGATATGAATTTAGTATAGAAGAAGAGGGCGCAGAGAGGGTGAGCGTGATATTTAAACTGGACTGTGTTTACTCGAAACTCATATACTGAAATTAGGCTTAGCACGTTCGGTAGAGAGTCTGCCCATTTCGTCGTCGTACTTCTCGGGTTGACGGTTCTGTCCCTGATACAGCCAAATTTTTCTAAATGTCTAATTAATTTAATATTTTCTGCTTTTTCTTTTAAATTCTTATTCCTAAAGTTGTTTTATTATTTTCAAAATTGTTTTATTATTTTTAAAATAAATGTTTACTGTTTTCTCAACTTTTTATGACTTAAACTTTCTTCTCGTAATGTAATAATAGCCTAAGTTATCTGTCTGTCTGTCCTCGAATTTATGAAGCGGTTGGACCTGGTATGGATACAGGCATCCATATTGGATTTTTGATGAGTTAGGGTTAGCAAAATTCAAAGTGAGTCTAGTTTATCCTTTCCTGAACTATAGATCCGATTATAAGATAAATTGGTATGAATAAAACGTTCGAAATCCACCTCGTCCTCCTTTTCGAGCTTTTAATGCCATTATATCAAGCCCTATTTTAGGAGCAGGCGATTAAATTTATCCATTTATCACATAATAAATAGGTAAAAAATTTTCTTGCATTATGACATCATTCCTTTGACCATCTCATTTAATCATTTCTTATTTTAAATTATTTAAATATCGTCTGAATTATTTTCATACGTTTTATCCTTAAACTTAGATATTACGTAAATAATTTTCTTTTATATTTGGCTTAAATAATAGATTAGGTACATATGTGATAATTTTAATCGATTATTTTTGTAGAAAGATAATTCTCAGCCAAAAAACAAGCCATTTTTTTACCTGCCTCATAGGGTACCTTTACAATTCTGGAAAACGAAAAATTTTACTGATCCCGTGATATGACGGGCTATATGCTAGTAATATCAGAAATGCATTACGATGATACTAAAACTTTATTCTGTATATAAATAGTACTCACGTTTTGTTAATTTTGATCATCTCCTCTAGATGTAAGAAGTTATAAAAAAAACTGTGTAAAATTGAAACCTGAGGAGCTTTAAATTCCTAATTAAATCTGGATTAAATTCTGAATTTCGAAATGCATTTCGTTACATCATACAGTTCTCAGTTGCTATTTCTATTCCTATAACATTTAATCTAGTGTTCTGTCAACACTCAAAATGACATCAGGAACTATAATCAGTATTAATCTAGTGAATTTTACAGGTATGGGATTTGTACCTGTTGCATTTCATTACGCCTTAATTGTCACATTTACTGCTATCTCAATTTGACGAGTAATATTATAATGCAAAATATAGCACACTTCAGAAAGTAAAAATTCATTCATTGATTAAAATTGAATTAATATCTTGCAATTTAATTTAAATTAAACTAAAACAAAATATATTACTTGACTTCAGAAAACGCTTGAATGTTTTGAGAGTGGAATAACCTAAGTAAAAATGCAAGACGAAATAAAAATCCGATAAAAATATAAACATACAGAATAAACAAATTACTTATTAACAAATTTCTACTAACAGTTTTAAGGGAAACCATTATGAAAAGGAGATATTTTATACTAAAAAAAATAAGAATTAAAGAAATTATCCTTTTGTAATGAATTCATTTTGTAACTTCAGGCGAAAAAAATTCCTCGTGAAAGTGTATTACTATATTGCGGTAGCTCTGTATGTCTTTTATTACCAAAGTGTTAGTAGAGTAATATTTAGTTGGGTAATTAAAAAACATTTTATCAATAAATTCCGTGAGTGTAATGGTATACTAATTACTATAATAATAGAATTTTAGACTATATATGTACATTATTTCTGTCACAATGATTTTGTATATCTTCTTGGGATGTCACAAATTATAAGGAGAAACTTTCCAAAGAGCTGGTCCAAAGATCTTAAGATTACTAATTAAATCTGGAGCAAATGAGAATTTTGAAATATATTTCTTTCATTATAGCAGTTACATGTTATTTTAATCCCCATAGCATTTTATTTTGATTTCTGTCGCAACTTAAATAGGCATCAGGTACTATAATCAGCAGTATTCTTTTGAATTTTACAGGTATAGGATTACTATTTATTACATTTCAGTATGCCTTAATTGTCTCATTTGCTAACATCTTAATATGACGAGTAAAATTACAATAAAAAAATGTCACAAAGTAAAAATCGCACTTGAAAGGGTATTATTATCTCAAATATTAACTTAATTTTAAACAGAATATATAACTTGATTTCAGAACAGGCATGGATGTTTTGAGAGAGGAAAGATGCAAGATAAAACAAATCAAATAATTTACAGATAAATCAAGTTATTTCTTCTGCAAACTGTTTGAAAGAAAATCAATATATAAACGAGATATTTTATACTAAAAATATTTTATTAATAAAGTAATATACTCATTTTGTAACGTCAGGAAAAAAGATTTGATTGTGAAAACATATTATTATATTGTGGTAACTTTGTACCCTGGATGTCACAAGTTATAAACGGAAACTTTAAGTAATTGATATCTGAAGAGCTTAAAATTCCTAATTAAATCTGGATCGAATGCTGAGTTTCAAAATCTATTTCGTTACATTATAGGAGTTACATGTTTGTTTAATTCCCATAGCATATCATTTTGATTTCTGTCACAACTTAAAATGGCATCAGGAACAATAATTAGTAGTATTCGTTTGAAATTTTTAGGTATGAAATTAATATTTCTTACATTTCTTTTCTAATTAACTGTCACATTTGCTAATATCCTAATGTGATGAGTGATGATCCTAATGTGTTACTACAAAAATTAAACACATTTCAAAAATTTATTAGAACATAAACGGTATGGATTATCTTAAAATGTAACTAAAATTTAAGCAAAATATATATAAGTTGATTTCAGAACAGGCGTGGATGTTTTGAGAGAGGAATAATATAAGTAAAAATTCAAGACGAAATAAAATTCCGATAAAAATATAAGTGCCCAGAATAAACTATTTGTTTAAAAATTTCTACAAACAGTTTTACATCAAATCATTCTGAAACGCATATATTTTATAGTAAAAAAATTAAGATTTAAAGAATTCATCATTTTGTAACGTCAGGCAAACAAAGAACTTGCTCTTGAATGTATAATAATATATTACGGTAACTCTGTAAGTCTCTTATCACCAAAGGGCTAGTACAGTAATATTAAGTTGCGTAGTTAAATAAATTTTTATCATTAAATTCCCTTAGCATAATCGGACTCTAATTACCGTAATACTATAATTTTACTATAATTTTAGACTACAAGCGAACATTATTTCCGTCACAATGATTCTGTATATCTTCTTGTGATGTCACAAGTTATAAGCAGAAACTTTAAATAACTGAAATACAAAGAGCTTCAGATTCCTAATTAAAAGTGGTACAAATGAGAATTTTGAAATCTATTGCGTTACATTATAGCAGTCGCATGTTATTTTAATCCTCATAGCATTTCATTTCGATTTCTGTCGTCACCACTCAAAATGGCTTCAGGAACTATAATCAGTCGTATTCTTTTGAATTTTACAGATATGAAATTAGTATTTATTAAATATCTTTACACCTTAAATATCACATTTGCTGACACCTAATAGAATGAGTAAAATCACAAAATTAAAAGGGTGCATTTCGAATTTTTATTAGCACGTAAAGGGTATTAATATCTTAAAATTTAACGAAAATTTAAGCAAAATATATTACTTGATTTTAGAATAGGCATCAATGTTTTGAGAGAGTAATAACTTAAGTAAAGATTCATGACGAAATAAAAATCTGATAAAAATATAAACGCAGAGAATAAACAAATTATTTGTTTACAAATTTCTACAAACAGTCTTAAAGTAAATCATTTTACGTAGGAGATATTTTATACTAAAAAAGAATTAAGAATTAAACAAATCAGCATTTTGTAACGCCAGACAAAAAATAATTGCTCTGGAAAGTGTATTACTATATTGCAGTAACTATGTATCTCTCTTATTACCTCAGTGTTAGTACAGTAATATTTAGCTGCGTAATTAAGGAAATTTTTATCATTAAATACCGTTAGCGTAATCGGACACTAATTACTGTAATAATATAGTTTTCGACTACATATGAATATTATTTCTGTCACAATAAATCTGTATATCTTGGGATGTCACAAGTTATAAGCAGACACTTTAAATAGTTGAAATCCAAAGAGCTTAAGATTCTTATATTAAATTTGGTACAAATAAGAATTTCGGAATCTATTGCGTTACATTATAGCAGTCTAATGTTATTTTAATCCCAATAGCCTTTCATTTTGATTTCTGTCGCCATGGTTTCAAGAACTATACGATATATGCTATCAGTAATATTGTTTTGAATTTTACAGGCATGGGAGTACTATTCATTACAATTCTTTATGCCTTAAATATCACATTTAATGACATTTAAGGCTTAATATGACAAGTAAAATTACAATAAAAATGTCACATAAAGTAAAAATCGCTTGTGAAAGGGTATTACTATCTTAAATATTAACTTAAATTTTTCACCCTTTGTCGACTAGAATGGAATACGGTTAACCCACCCTCCTTATTGTCCCTTTACTTCTGGTTATAAATAGATATATAAAGATATATTATAGATTGTTAATTTTTAATGCACATAAAGCTCGTCAAGTCTCGAAGATCCTCCCATAAGAAATAATGGATTCTAAAAGCACAAAAAAATATTCTTTAAGAGAATTATCTATATTTTTTACGAAAGTTATCCAAGATATTTAAGTGGCGCAATTATAGATACATCTGTAACCGTAAACGAAATACTTCGGAATAGAGATTTACAAAGACATGAAATCTATAAGAGTCTGTGTCTCAGCGAGTCTCAGGGAGTAAGGGTGCATTCCTCAATAAATGTCAGTCAAAGATGAATGCAATTTCTAAACAATCAACCTGACCCTTCTACCTCAAACACTGGCAGAAATGTACATTACATCTATTTTCGGAACGTTTTTGTAGGTTGAAAATTGTACGTGACAACCGCATTGAAGACATCATTTGTTTGGCGGAATTGTACGTGCGAACCGCTTAGAGGGAGAAGACTTAATATGACGAGTAAAATTACAATAAAAAATGTCACAATTAAAGTAAAAATCGCTTGTGAAAGGGTATTAATATCTTAAATATTAACTTAAATTTAAACAAAATATATCAATTTATTTCAGAACAGGCATGGATGTTTTGAGAGAAAAATAATTAAATAAAGATCGAAGACAAAAAGAATACAATAGGAGTATAAATCGACAGAATAATAAGATTATTTGTTTACAGATTTCTATAAACGGTTTGGAAGAAAATAATTATATAAAGAAGATATTTTAGACTAAAAAATATTTATTAAGAAAGTAATATAATCCTTTTGTAACGGGAGAAAAAAATATTTGCTTGTGGAAGTGTATTATTATATTGTGGTAACTCTGCACTCCGGATGTCAAAAGTTATAAACAGAATCTTTAAGTAATTGAGATAAGAAGAGCTTAAATTTCTTAATTAAATCTGGATCAAATTCTGAGTTTCAAAATCTTTTTCGTTACATTTAAGGAGTGACATGTTTGTCCCCATAGCATTTCATTTTGTTCTCTGTCTCAACTTGATAATATAATTTTATACTACATATAAACATTATATCTGTCACAATGATTCTGTATAATTTCTTGGGATGTCACAAGTTATCAGCAAAAACTTTATATAGTTAAAATTCAAAGAGTTTAAAATTCCTAATTAGATCTGGAGCAAATGAGAATTTTCAAATCTATTGCGTTACATTAGAGTAGTCACATGTTATTTAAATCCCCATAGCATTTCATTTTGATTTCTCTCGCCACTCGAAATGGCATAATGATCTATAATAAGTAGTATTCTTTTGAATTTTACAGGTATGAGTTTAATATTAAAACAAATACAAATAGCAGTATTAATCCACAGAACAATCAATTTATTTGTTTACAAATTTCTAAAAACGGTTTGAATGAAAATCATTATATAAAGGAGATATTTTATACGAAAAAAAAGATTTTATTAAGAAAGTAATGTAATGATTTTGTAACTTCAGGAAAAAAAGATTTGCTTGTGAAAGGGTATTATTATATTGTGGTAACTCTGCACCCCGTATGTCACAAGTTATAAACGGAAACTTTAAGTAATTGAGATAAGAAGAGCTTAAATTTCTTAATTAAATCTGGATCAAATGCTGAGTTTCGAAATCTTTTTCATTACATTTAAGGAGTGGCATGTTTTTTTTTAATTCAAATAACATTACATTTTGATTTCTGTCTAAACTTGAAAAGTCATCAGGAGGTATAATTAGTGGTGTGCTTTTGAAATTTTTAGGTATGAATTTAGTTTTTATTACATTACTTTACCACTTAACTGTACACATTTGGTGATATCCTAATATGATGAGTAAAAATTACAAAATAAAATGGCACAGTTCAAAATTATATTAGCACGTAAAGGGTATTATTATCTTAAAATTCAACTAAAATTTAAGCAAAATATATTACTGGATTTCAAAACAGACAAGAATGTTTTGAGAGAGGAATAACCTAAGTAAAAATTCAAAACGAAATAAAAATCCGATAAAAATATAAGTACGCAGAATAAACTATTTGTTTAGAAATTTCTAAAAACAGATTTACATTAAATCATTATGCAAAAGAGATATTTTATACAAAAAAAATTAAGATTTAAAGAAATCATCATTTTTTAACGTCAGGCAAAAAAGAATTTGCTCTTCAAAGTATAATACTATATTGCGGTAACTCTGTATGCCTCTTATTACCAAAGTGCTAGTACAGTAATATTAAGTTGCTTAGTTAAAGAAATTTTTATCATTAAATTCTGTTGGTATAATCGGACACTAATTACTATAATAATATAATTTTAGACTACATATAAGCATTATATCTGTCACAATGATTATGTATAATTTCTTGGGATGTCACAAGTTATAAGCAAAAACTTTAAATAATTGAAATCCAAAGAGCTTAAAATTCTTAATTAGATCTAGAGCAAATGAGAATTTTCAAATCTATTGCGTTACATTATAGCAGTCACATGTTATTTAAATCCCTATAGCATTTCATTTTGATTTCTGTCGCCACTCAAAATGGCAACAGTAACTATAATCAGTAGCATTCTTTTGAATTTGACAGGTTTGAGAATACTATTTATTATATTTCTTTATGCCTTATTTGTCATACTTTCTGACATCTTAATGTGAGGAGTAAAATTTTATCATTAAATTCCGTTCGTGTAATCGGACAGTAATTACTGAAATAATATAGTTTTAGACTACATATGAACATTATTTCTGTCTCAATAATTCTGTATATCTTCTTGGAATGTCACAAGTAACAAACAGAAACTTTAAATAATTGAAATTCAAAAAGATTAAGGCTGCTAACATATTACAGTCGACATATGTCATTGGTGACTTCTACGTCATAATGACGTCAGAAATCGCCAGAGATGGAAATTTTTAACCATAAATTTCCCCCTCTGACATCATTATGAAGCAAAAGTCACCAGTGACATATGTCGACTGTAATATGGTAGCACCCTAAGGTTCTTTAGTAAATCTGACGCAAATGAGAATTTCGAAATCTATTGCTTTATATTATAGCAGTCAAATGTTATTTTAATCCCCATAGCATTTCATTTTGATTTCTGTCGCCGCTCAAAATGGCAACAGGAACTATAATCAGTAGCATTCTTTTGAATTTTACAGGTATGGGATTACTATTTATTACATTTCTTTATGCCTTAATTGTCATACTTTCTGACATCTTAACGTGAGGAGTAAACTTTTATCATTAAATTCCGTTCGTGTAATCGGACACTAATTACTGTAATAATATAAATTAAGACTACATATGAACATTTTTTCTGTCACAATGATTCTGTATATCTTGTTGGGATGTCACAAGTTATAAACAGAAACTTTAAATAATTGAAATCCGAAAAGATTAAGATTCCTTACTAAATCTGGAGCAAATGAGAATTTCGAAATCTATTGCGTTACATTATAGCAGTCAAATGTTATTTTAATCCCCATAGCATTTCATTTTGATTTCTGTCGCCGCTCGAAATAGCAACAGGAACTATAATCAGTAGCATTCTTTTGAATTTTACAGGTATGGGATTACTATTTATTACATTTCTTTATGCCTTAATTGTCATACTTTCTGACATCTTAATGTGAGGAGTAAAATTTTATCATTAAATTACGTTTGTGTAATCGGACACTAATTACTGTAATAATATAATTGTAGACTATATATAAACATTATATCTGTCACAATGATTCTGTAAAATTTCTTGGGATGTCACAAGTTATAAACAGAAACTTTAAATAATTGACATCCAAAAAGATTAAGATTCCCTACTATATCTGGAGCAAGTGAGAATTTCGAAATTTATTGCGTTGCATTATAGCTGTCAAATGTTGTTTTAATCCCCATAGCATTTCATTTTGATTTCTGTCGCCGCTCAAAAGGCAAGTGGAACTATAATCAGTAGCATTCTTTTGAATTTTTCAGGTATGGGATTACTATTTATTACATTTCTTTATGCCTTAATTGTCATACTTTCTGATATCTTAATGAGAGGAGTAAAATTTTATTATTAAATTACGTTTGTGTAATCGGACATTAATTACTGTAATAGAATAAATTTAGACTACATATGAACATTATTTCTGTTACAATGATTCTGTATATCTTCTTGGGATATCACAAGTTATAAACAGAAACTTTAAATAATTGAAATCCAAAAAGATTAAGAGTCTAATTAAATACGGAGCAACTGAGAATTCAAAAATCTATTGCGTTACATTATAGCAGTCAAATGTTATTATATTCTCCATAGTATTTCATTTTGATTTCTGTCGCCGCTTAAAATGGCAACAGGAACTATAATCAGTAGCATTCTTTTGAATTTTACGGGTATGGGATTATTATTTATTACATTTCTTTATGATTAATGGACGTTTTCTGTCATCTTAATATGATGAGTAAAATTACAATAAAAATGTCACAATTAAAGTAAGAATCACATTTGAACGAGTATTATTATCTTAAAATTTAATTAAAATTTAAGCAAAATATATGATTTGATTTCAGAACAGGCATGGATGTTTTGATAGAGGAATATTTTAAATAAAAATTTAAGACATAACAAATCCAATAGGAGTATAAATCCACAGAATAGTCAGGTAATTTTTTACAAATTTCTACAAACGGTTTGAAAGAAAATCATCATATAAAGGAGATATTTTATGCTAAAAAATATTTAATTAAGAAAGCAATATAATAAATTTTAACATCAGGAAAGAAAGATTTTCTTGTGAGAGTGTATTATTATATTGTGGTAACTCAGTACTCCGGATGTCCAAGATGTAAACGGAAACTTTAACTAAATGAGATTCAAAGAGATTAAAATTCTTAATAAAATCTGGATTAAATGCTGAGTGTCGAAATATAATTCGTTACATTATAGGAGTCACATGTTTCTTTAATCTTCATAGCATTTCATTTTGATATCTATCCCAACTTGAAATGGCATCAGGAACTATAATTAGTAGTATTCTTTTAAATTTTTCAGATATGAAATTAGTATTTAGTATATTTATATACACCTTAAGTGTCACATTTGCTGATATTCTAATAAGATGAGTAAAATTACAACAGAAATTGGTAAATTTAAAAATTATATTAGCACGTAAATGGTATTATTATCTTAAAATTTAACTAAATTTTAAGCAAAATATATTACTTGATTTCAGAACAGGCATGAATGTTTTGAGAGAGGAATAAGCTAAGTAAAAATGCAAGACGAAATAATAATCGGATAAAAATATAAATGCACAGAAGAAACTATTTGTTTACAAATTTCTACAAACAGATTTACATTAAAATATTATGCAAAGGAGATATTTTATATTAAAAATTAAGATTTAAAGAAATCATCATTTTGTAACATCAGGCAAAATAGAACTTGCTCTTGAAAGTATAATACTATATTGATGTAACTCTATATGTCTCTTATGACCAAGTTGCTAGTACAGTAATATTAAGTGGCTTAATTAAAAAAAATTATCATTAAATTCTGTTAGTGTAATCGGACACTAATTACAGTAATAATATAATTTTAGATTACATATGAGCATTACTTCTGTCTCAATGATTCTGTATATCATCTTGGGATGTCACAAATTATAAGCAGAAACTTTAAATAAATGAGATTTGAAGAGCTTAAAATTCCTAATTAGATCTGGAGCAAATGAGAATTTCGAAATCTATTACGTTATATTATAGCAGACAAATGTTATTTTAATCCTCATAGCATTTCATTTCGATTTCTGTCACCACTCGAAATGGCATCAGGAACTATAATCAGTAATATTCTTTTGAATTTTAAAGGTATTGGATTACCAATTATTACATTTTATTTCATGCCTTAATTGTCACTGTTGGTGACATCTCAATACGAGTAAATTTACAATAAAAATGTCACAATTAAAACAAAAATTGCGCGTAAAAGGGTATTATTTTCTAGAATATTAACTTAAATTTACACAAAATATATCTCTTGATTTCTGAACAGGTATGGATGTTTTGAGAGAGAAATAACCTAAGGAAAAATGCAAGATAAAACAAATCCAATAGGAGTATAAATCTACAGAATAATCAGATTGTTTGTTTACAAATTTCTACAAAAAAGTAGGATAAAAAAATTAGTTTTTTTTTTTGGCTGACAATTATTTTTCAACAAAAATAATCGATTAAAATTACCTAATACATTATTTAAGCCAAATGTAAAAGAAAATCATTTATGTAATATCTAAATTTAGTGATAATGATAAAACGTATGGGAATAATGCATAAGTTATTTAAATAATATAAAATAAATGATTAAATGGGATGGTTAAAGGAATGACGTCATAATGTTAGAAAAAATTGTTATTTTTAACTATTTATTATGTGATAAATTGATAAATTTAATCCCCTGCTTTTAAAATGGGGCTTGATATAATGGCATTAAACAATCGAAAAGGGGGACGGGTTGGATTTCAAACGTGCTAAAGATGTCAGTAGTTCTCGCTGTGATACGAAGCGTATTCATACGAATTTATTTTAAAATCGGATTTGTAGTTTCGGAAAATATAAAGTTTACTCGGTTTGAATTTTGCTAACAGTAACTCATCAAAAATGAAATATGGATGTTCTATCCATTTTAGTTCCGATCTCTTCATAAATTCGAAGACAGATGGACAGATAACTTAAGCAAACATTATTTATTATTACAGTACGAGAAGAAAGTTTAATGATACAAAACATGAAATGCTTATGTGGTCAGGGACATCATTAGAACAATATGTGAATTTAATAAAATAAAAATAATAAAAATCATAAAAAGTTGAAAAAATAGTAAAACAATCTTTTAAAAATAATAAAAAAAAACTGTAAAATTAATAAAAGAACTTTAGGAATAAGAATCCCCAATATAATATTTGCCCAAGTTGTCTGTCGTAAATTTCTGAAGAGGTTGTATCTGGAATGGATACAGACATCCATATTGGATTTTTCATGAGTTAGGGTTAGCAAAATTGAAAGCGAGTTCGAAATGCACCCCGTTCCCCCCGTTTCGAGCATTTAATGCTATTATTTCAAGCCTTATCCTTCCTTTTATTCTGTACGAAATGCATTCTTGACAGGAGGGCAGACGGGGGAGTAATATTTAAATTTCTGGGCTGTTTCTACTTGAACCTTCATATACTCTATTTAGTTCACACACAACGTGTAGGCGTTGTACGTTTGGTGGAATGTCCGCCCACTTCTTAGTCGAATTTCCCAGGTTAACTGTTCTATCCCCAATACAGTCAGTTTTTTTTTAATGTCTAATAAATTTAATATTTTCTGCTTTTTATTTTAAATTCTTATTCCGAAAACTGTTTTATTATTATTAAAATAAATTTTTACTATCTTTTCAACATTTTATGATTTTTATTTTATTAAATTCCCGTATGGATATCCCTGGCCAAGAAAATATTTCATGTTGTGTATCCTTAAACTTTCTTTTTGCAATGTAATAATAGCCTAAGTTATCTGTCCGTCTGTCCTCGAATTTATGAAGCGTTTGGACCTGGAATGGATAGATGCATCCATATTGGATTTTTGACGAGTTAGGGTTTGCAAAATTCAATGTGAGTACAGTTTATCTCTTCCTAAACTATAAATTCGATTCTGAAGTAAATTGGTATAATTAAGCTTCGTATCACAGCGAAAAATACTGTCCTCTTTAAAACGTTTGAAATCCACCCCGTCCCCCTTTCGAGCTTTTATTGCCATTATATCAAGCTCCATTTTAAGAGTAAGTGATTAAATTCAAGAGTTTATCACATAGTAAATAGGTAAAAATAACAATTTTTTCTAGCATTATGACTTCATTCTTCATTTAATCATTTCTTATTTTAAATTATTTAAATGTTTTCTGCATTATTTCCATACGTTTTATCACTAAACTTAGATATAGCATAAAACATTTTCTTTTTTATTTGATTTAAATAATAGATTAAGTACATATGTGATAGTTTTAATCGATTATTTTTGTTGAAAGGTAATTCTCAGCCAAAAAAAAAAACAAACCATTTTTTTACCTACCTCATGGGGTACTTTACAATTCTGGAAAGTAAAAAATTTTACTGATCCCGTCATATGACGGCTATATACTAGTTTAAAAGAAAAGGCAGAAAATATTAAATTAATTAGACATTTAGAAAAATTTCGCTGCGTCGAGGTCAGAAACGTCAACCCTAGAAATACGACAATCAAATGGGCAGACACTCTACCGAACGTACCACGCCTACACATAGTGCAGGAACTAATTAATGTATATGAGGGTTGAGTAAAAACAGTCCAGCTTAAATATTACGCTCCGAACTCTCCATCCTATCAAGATTGATTTTAGTATAGAATAAAATGGAGAATAAGGGTTGAAATAATAGCATTAAATGCTCGAAAAGGGGGTATGGAGTGGATTTCGAACTCACTTTGAATTTTGCTAACCCTAACTCATAGAAAATCCAATATGGATGCCTGTATTCATTCCAGGTACAACTGTTTCATAAATTCGCGAACAGACGGACAGATGGACAGACAAATTAGGCTATTATTTTATAGGGGATTTCAGAATAGG
>CM063506.1:69800522-69833022 GCA_032207245.1 Pardosa pseudoannulata | reverse complement strand
GTCTACTAAGTTTTCTAGTATTTCTAATAATACAGTATTTTAGCACTTACAGCAATATACAATAAGGTTTGACATTTTATAATAAGTATTTAAGATTTTAAAACTGTTAAATATTTTATCTATAAATATTAAGATCTCTACTTAGCTTTCTACACCAAATTATTCATGATTTTCTAATACCTGTAAAAATACCGTTTTTTAACTTACAGCAATAAACAATTAATTGTTTATAAACAATAATAGTTTATAAATATGCTTAAGATTTTTTAATTGTTAAATTATTTTAACTAAAATTGCTTTGAAGTAATCTAAGATTCCTACACAGGAAGGGATTTCAGTTTTTAATATCTCTAAATTTACAGGCTGTTAACACTTACACCAAAAACCAATTAATTTCGACATTATCTTGTGTATATGTATATATGAAATATAAAGTCCAACTTATTGCAAATTCAATGGAGATTTACCATATATACTTTACATTTCTATAAAAATAAATCGATTGGATAAAGATTGTTGAAAGCAAAAGACAGGGTTTTCGAAATGTCAATAGGCCATCTCCGACGTCTATTGATACTGCTGGGAACAGTCCTAAAAAAGACTGTTTTATGTGAAAAGGACACAGCGTAAAAAGTTACATACCGTAATCCGCCTTTTTATGTATATAAATAAATTTTACGTAGGGGATTCAACAATGTATCGTATATGTGAATGTATAGTGTATTATATAAACGTTTTATGAGATATTCACCGAGGCACGAGATGTACTTCACATAACTGAATATTTCGTGTATCTGAATTTCACACAAATAAGTTTTATGTGTATATAGTTGTAGAAGATGAGTGACATTGTAGATTAAAAGATATCTTTTCAATCACATTAATAAACGTGTAAACACAGCTATTATATATATATATAAAATATATTATATTATATAATAAAAATATATATATATGTATAAATATATATAAATTATATATGTATATATGTAATAAATATATATATATATATAAATATATATATATGTGTATATATGTATATATGTATATAAACGTTTTATATAGATTATAATATACTATATATGTATATTATGTATATATTATATATGTATATATTAAATAAGTTATATATATATAATATATATATATGTAAATATTATTATATAAAATATATATATATATATAAATATATATATATATAAATATATATATATATATATATATATATATATATATATATAAATATATAATATGTATAATATATTTACATCTAGTACAGGCTTCAAGTTAAATTGAAACTGATGAAAAGCCCATTTGAGAAAATACTCATCAAAATGATAATTTCAGTGAAATCAAAGTAATGTATCTATCTTGATACTCTGTATCAAAATGCCTTTCCTATGTATTGGGCTTTAAAAAATTTACCACAATACAGTTCAGTGTAAAATAAAACCATTAATTAAAAATAGGCAAAAAATATATACTCATTAGTTATTACTGAGTAATGTCGATTACTTGAAATAAAAAATAATTGAATCAAGTTCCTGGAAAAATAAATAAAGATTTGAGCTAATCATTTGTAGTATTAAGGTAAATAAACCAGGGTACTGGAAAGAGTCTAGAATTAATAAAAATAATTTAAAACATTAACTAAAGCTAAAAAAATGAGAAGCCCAAGAATGAATCTGACCCTGTTCATAATAGGAATATGTGAATGTTCAAAAAACTAATGAAAAAGAGAAAAATAACCGTGAGTATTAGTTACTGAAAACATTTGCAATAATCTATAGAAATCTTATGCATTTAGATTTTACAGTGGGGAAAATAATTAAGACATTTTTACAACAAATATGATAAGATTGTAACTAAAAATTGATTATTCAAAAGGATAATAATTTTTATATACAGTACAGGCTTTCAAGTTAATATGAAACTTATGAGAAGCCCGTTTCTATATTTTAATTAGAAAATGGTGCTTACATTCTCGTAAAAAACATTGTTGTAAATATGAAATCATAAACAACTATTTTAATCATTTGGTCTGGTAAACAATTTCTAATATATTTGAGTGAAACGTAGGTGTATTACAAACTAGAAAAATGTTCAAAAATAAGTATACATATTCCTCAGTACTTTTAATCTAAAGCTTTAGAAGTATTTTCATGCTGAAATACAACTTGAAGAAATTTGCAATGATAAATATTTTCTTTCCCAGTTTCCATGGAAAACAAAACATGGAGATGTAAAGGAAAGTTCTTATTTCAAAAGAATTCTGACGGAAATGGAAGTACTTTTAAAATTTCACGCTCTAAAAATATCACGATAGAAAGATTAATGCTCAGCAGTGTCATGGTTTTAAATTATGTTATGTTTTAGAAAATTTTTTTGATTGCATTTTACTTTGCGCATCTATCATAAAAATAGATTAAAACACATAAATGATACCAAGACATCACTTAAATTTTCAGTTTCAGACTTATCAGATTGCGTAGGTGTTCTTATTTCTCCACGACATGCTATAAAATATTTTTAGTTGTTTATTTACATTGTTTTTCTTGTGAAATTGAAAAAAAAATTTTACTTAATATAACTGTTACTATACAATGTAATTATTATCGAAATTTAGAATGTTCTGTATGACAACGTTACAGTGAATAAAAATTATAACATATTTGACAATTTTATTACCATAAATATTTAAAATTTATGAGCTACAAATTTTTAATGATTTAGAAGTTTTACGGAAGTAAATTTGTAGTTAATAAATATTTAAATTATGAAACACTAAATAATGGCAATAATAAAAAAGTATTGAAATTAACGAACCCAGTGAATTCTGCTTTACTTTAAAAGACTGATTTTATCTGTACATAATCAGTGTATCACTAAATATATATGTGTGTGTGTGAGCATGTTTTACTATATATATATATATATTGTCACTAGATATATATATATATATATATATATATATATATATATATATATATATATATATATGTGTGTGTGTGGGGGGGGGTATAATGATACGGACTTCTCGATGGGAGGTTGCAGTCATAGCCATAAAAATGATACCTTTTCAGCTAAAGACCTTTATTGAGATAACGTTGAAGAACGGGTTCCCACTTCGTCATAGGGACAAACTGAAGGGTCAACAAGATTGAAGTTCTATGTACAAGACACGTAACACCTGGGTCAACATCTGTGGGAAAATATCTTTAGAAAAATGTGTCTCCGCTAGCGTGTATCTCCATTTTTTTGGAAATTTCCTAAATTGTCCGATAGGGCCATGTAGGTTTATAATTGGCCAAGCTCCTTCTCTAAGGGCGTAACCTGTAGCCCCAGTGGTCAATTTAGGTTAGGAGTGAAAAAGGGGAATGAAAAATTACGCGGGAAATTTTACCCTTGATTTAAGTTTTAAAACCCCCTGATAATTTTCCTTACATATATATATATATATATATATATATTATATATATATATATATATATATATATATATATATATATATATATATATATATATATATATATATATATATATATATATATATATATATATATATATATTATATATATATATATATATATATATATATATATATATATATATATATATAAATATATATATATATATATATATATATACATATATATATATATACATATATATATATATATATATATATATATATATATATAGACACACATATATATGTATACATATATATATATACACATATATATATACATATAAATATATATATATAAATATATATATATATATATATATATATATATATATATATATATATATATATATATATATATATATATATATATATATATATATATATATATTATATATATATATATATATATATATATATATATATATATATATATATATATATATATATATATATATATATATATATATATATATATATATATATATATATATATATATATATACGTGTGTGTTTGTGTGTGTCTGTGTGTTTGCGTGTGTGTATAATGCATCAAAATTATTTAACTTTAATATTTCTTTAAAAACCTCTTCTCTCGCATTCTAATTCCTTCAAATCTCTTTCCCAGAGTCTAAATGGCTTAATCAAAGGGGTGTCCTCGACTTAAAATTATTTCTATATATTTCCCAAAGCTTTCGTCTTATATATGTAAATTGTCTGTCTATTCAACATCTTTTACAGTTGTAATGGCTCCACGTTTTTCCTGATTTTAACAATTGAAAAAGTTTCTTGTTCCTTGGGAAAATTCTTTCTATCTTCGCTCTTGGGTACACCTGTGTTCAATCAAAGTGATTTTGTGTATTTCTTTTGTATCTCGTTGACTAGAATTCTATATGTATCTATATATTATTATGTATCTATATCATTTATATATCTATATATTAAATATAATATTCCAAACTCAAACCCTGTATTTAAGAACTATGAGATCAAACAGAAGATTTAAAAAATGCTTCTTACTCTAAAATAAATTTTGATGAATGGGAACTTGTTCGCTTTTAATTTTAACTCTCACATGTATTGATGTATTCTAAAGTTGAAGTATTTGTTTATAATGAAAAAATTAGAATAGAACACTACTTGCAGTTTATATATTAAAATACAAAATATATTTTTCTTAATAAAAAGAACAGCAATGTAATTTAAGTATATGTACATTTAATAAATAGTCTTCTCAAAGAACGAAAACTATTCCCCATTCATAAAGATTTACATAAAATGAATTATTCCACAAAATGTATTTAAAAATTAAAATACATTTATCATCCCACTTTCATAATCATGCCAAACATATAAATTGTTTCAATCTTAACGACTTTGTGAACTCTTACGTTTCCCATATTAAATGCATGTTAAAAAAGAATTGATTTTATTAGTATAATTGCAAAGAAGTCGAGTGAAAAACAGATAGAAAATTATTTATGAGTACTTAAATCAAGATAGATGCATTCATAAAACAAGATATAACACAGTTTAAAATGCTTTTGAAAGATTGGAGAAAGTTTTTAAATAATGGTGGTTTCAAACGATTTTTCAAACCATTTTTCAGTTTTCTAGTGCATAAAGCGTAAGTTATTGTACTTCTCTTTTAGAAAGTCTTTTTTCTATTTATTCAATGAATATCTAACACAAATTATGAGAAATAGATTCACATATTTCCCATGAATGATATTTTGAAAATAATCATTATTTTACACGCATTACTATAAATTAAAATAGATACTAATTTAAAGTGAAAAACATTTTTAAATATAAATAAGTCTTCATTATTTTATATCCGTGTAAAGTATTCAGTGTATAATCTTGTAAAAAGAATTGAAAAGGTTTGAGAATTGTAGAAATGTTAAGCATGCATGCTAACTTTGAAAGACATATCTTCTTCTTGGCTCCGTTACTCTTGTATGTTAAATATTGCATTCATTGTGATTTAAATGTAGTTCCATATCAAGATTTTTTCTCCATTTACGAGGGTTGCTATTTATATTTCTGGCCTAATAATGAAAAAAGAAATATGTAGGATCGAAATTGGTTTTATTGTTTCTCAAAATATTCTCCATGATGATCAATACACTTTTGCATGCGTTTGAACCAATTTTCAATACACTTTTTCCAGTCCGATTGAGGTAACTCCCAAACATGCGTTTTGAATGCATCAACCGCTTCTTCGGGGGTCGAAAATCGTTGTCCACATAATTTATTTTTGATGTGGGGGAATAAGAAGAAGTCATTGGGTGCCAAATCAGGGCTGTACGGTGGATGACCCATCAGTTCGATCTTTCGCTCCGTCAGAAATGCCTTTGTTTGAGTCGATGTGTGAGAGCTCGCATTGTCATGATGAAGAATGTTTCGCCTGTTCTTCTGCTTTTTTCGAATTTCTCCGATGACTTCTGGCAAACAAATGGTCGTGTACCTTTCAGAATCGACCGTCCTGCTTTGCTCTAAAGCCACTGTTGCCACATGACCGTTAATGCCGAAGAAACAGGTAATCATTTGTTTCGATGTGCTTCTTCCTCGAACAACTTTTGTTGGTTTTGCTTCGTTTTGGAAGACCCATACAGTTGATTGCTGTTTTGTTTCCGACTCATATGCATCGATTCATGATTCGTCACCTATGTAGATGTTATAAACAGCCTTTAATGTACCTTGAACGTATTTTCCAACCTTTCCTTGAACCAATCGACACGAGCCTTTTATTGAGCGTTTGTGAGATTATGCGGGATCTAACGCGAACAATTTTTTTACGCTCAAATGTTCATGCAATATTTTATTAATGCTAGTCATACTAATGTCCAAAGACGCCTCTATCTTACGGTATGTCACATGACGATCTTGCTTTATCAGTTCATGCACAGCATCGCTCTTTTCTGGCACAACAATAGATTTTGCACTACCTGCACGCGATTCACCCTGGATCGAACATCGAAAACGATTAAATTCGTTATACCAATTTTTACAGTGCTGTAGGATGGCGCTTTATCGCTGTATAAAGAATTAAGTTCATCGAAGCACTCTTGTCTTCACAATCCACTTTGAAAGTTATGAAATATAATGGCACGAAAATGTTCACGATTCAATTGAATTTTTTGAAATAGAAGAACTTTTCAATTTACTGTCAACAACACAAATAAAGCTATAATGGTAAATCATCTGCTGAATTTATGTTTAAAAATATCAAACTTTCGATTAAAATTGTCTGTGGTCGCCTAGCAAAACTTACTGTTGCCAAGGCCAGAAATATAAATAGCAACTCTAATATCTATCATGCTACCATAAAATTCAATGGTGGATAAGAGACACGTACCAATGATTTTAGAAATTAAAAATTACGTTAAAAGTTAAGTAACCAAGAGATCAAAAGAACATTATAGCGTACAAACGTTTAAAAATTAAAATAGTTAATATGAAAATCAAAATAAATTAAATTAAATTACTTATAAAGTATAGAATCAAAATAAAGCCTCAGATAATCTTTCCTCGGTGAAAAGGTAATATGAAAGCAATAAAGTCAAAAACAGTCCAATAAACTACAGCTCCCTCTGCTTATGCTTAGTTTTTGTTGTTGATTTAAAATTAATGATGTCACTTCGGTTGGAAAGATATATAGTACTAGATTTTTATAGTAGTATAAATAGGTGAAAATGTGAAAAGGTAATATGAAAGCAATAAAGCCAAAAACAGTCCAATAAACTACAGCTCCCTCTGCTTATGCTTAGTTTTTCTTGTTGATTTAAAATTAACGATCTCACTTGGGTTGAAAAGATATATAGTACTAGATTTTTATAGTAGTATAAATAGGTGAAAAGGTGAAAAGGTAATATGAAAGCAATAAAGCGAAAAACAGTCCAATAAACTACAGCTCCCTCTGCTTATGCTTAGTTTTTGTTGTTGATTTAAAATTAATGATGTCACTTGGGTTGGAAAGATATATAGTACTAGATTTTTATAGTAGTATAAATAGGTGAAAAGGTGAAAAGGTAATATGAAAGCAATAAAGCGAAAAACAGTCCAATAAACTACAGCTCCCTCTGCTTATGCTTAGTTTTTGTTGTTGATTTAAAATTAATGATGTCACTTCGGTTGGAAAGATATGTAATACTAGATTTTTATAGTAGTATAAATAGGTGAAAAGGTGAAAAGGTAATATGAAAGCAATAAAGCGAAAAACAGTCCAATAAACTACAGCTCCCTCTGCTTATGCTTAGTTTTCTTGTTGATTTAAAATTAATGATGTCACTTGGGTTGGAAAGATATATAGCACTAGATTTTTATAGTAGTATAAATAGGTGAAAAGGTGAAAAGGTAATATGAAAGCAATAAAGCGAAAAACAGTCCAATAAACTACAGCTCCCTCTGCTTATGCTTAGTTTTTGTTGTTGATTTAAAATTAATGATTTCACTTGGATTGGAAAGATATATAGTACTAGATTTTTATAGTAGTATAAACAGTTTATATTTGTTACTAAATTCATGATTATGTAGCACTATTCCTCTGTTTTGAATAAAAAGTACAACGCTATTCAGAAATGTTATACTTACATAATAATTTATATTGACCTTTAGAAACTGAAAAATTTCTTAAACGGCCATCTCCCTTCTGAAATTTCAGTTATCATGTACGAATCTCTTTGATATGCAGTTTGTAAGAATAAAACAAGTTTTAATGTAAAATATTCTTATTTTTTTCTTCCAAAAGCAATCTAAGGAAAATCTGACACCATCTATTAGTGCTATTAAAATATACACAATGTCCTTGAAAACTACCAATCAGAATAATAAACATTGAGCTTTCAAGTGCAGCTCTTTACAAATCTGGAGGAATACTTTCTCAACTTGCATAAACTCTTGAAAAATCTTGCCTAAGAGCTAAATATATAAGGGCATGAAAGTTTACTCATTCTTCCTTTTATGTAGAATAAACCTTAAATAAATAATTTTATTAAATTAGAACTTGGCTTTCTTCATCGATAAAAGTTGCTTCAGTCTAAGGAAGTTAATTTCCGTTATATAATTTCATTAGAAAACAGTTTCCAAATATTTAACGAGACAATTCGTGACAGTTTATGATATTTCTTAACATTTGTGTGATAGAAATTATATTTTCTACACTAAAAGAGAAAGTTATTAAACCATAAAAATTAACTTGTCGTGTGTTACAGTAATACCGCTAAATCTAATATATTTACCTACCACATTTACTGCTCCAGATTCTGTTCCAGTCACATATATTTTAGACAAATTAACGAAATACTTCATTACAGCTGTTTGTATAAGTGATACTTGATAGCATTTAATTAGTCAACACTGAACTTCGTTTGTGCAAAACCATGTATTATATTTGCAAATAAAGTTGGTTGCAATTTTCCTGAATACGAAATAACCAAAAAACTTACAGATGGGGTAATCAATTTTAGATTTTCCAAGGGGTATTTTGTCATGTGGATCTTATCTTTTGGTTGTTGTTTATAACGTATTTTAGATAATTAAAATTGGTTTCCGTGTTGTAGAATTATTTTTATAATGATAAGGTATTTTATAAGTAAATATAATAAACCATTATGATACATAATATTTTATTATTTAAAATTCTGTAATGTTGTCTCGAATCGATAAACATCTTTAACTTAAATCTATTAATGTAAAGTTTTCACTTCTATGGAAAAAGCAATAGTCTCGAAATGTTGAATCTCTACCTGATAGCCCTTCAAAGGCATTGTATTTTATTTCTCTGTCCTATTCTAAAGTCAGTGTTATCTTTGAACTGAAGTACAGTTACAGACTTTATCAGATCTGAGATCTGAAAGTAGATAGAAAATTTGTAAAGAACTCGGGAAGAATGAGAATTCGCACTTCATAGGATTAAAGATTAACACAGATGGAACAAGGACCTTCAATCGCTGTGAAAAACTGTTCTGAAAACAAGCTTGAACATTCAGATCATCAACAAGTAGATAATATATTTTCTTATCCTGAACTAAAAGCTGCAATGCAGAAGTACATGCAGATTAGAAATTGTCCTCAAGAGGAACTATATGCTAACAACTGTCTCCGGATAGCTTAGAGTATCGGTGCGACAATTTAGCTAGTTTATCTATGGACAAGATAATAAACTATCAAGAATATGAACAGTTTATTCATATATGAAAATAAATTTTTGCCTAATTTATTAGAAATCTAATTTTTGAGTTATTATTCATCAACTTATAATCATATCTTATGTATTAACAATAACATTAATTGCATTATTGATTTTTTATAGAATTATAGATTTTTTCATCTCATCTATTTTTTACAAAAGGAATGCATTTGCTTTCTTCTAAAAATATTTCTTCAAATACTGACTCCATTTTATTCTGTTTGGAATTTACAAATAATGCTATTGATAATAAATAATTCGATTGATAGACAGAGTGCATATGAATGCGACCATTTCAAAGTTTGCAAGAATATTTTTCAACTTGCAATTGACTGTCGATAACTTTTTCTAAGAGTCAAATATTAGAATATTACTAACTATTCTCCTCACTTAATATAAAAGTAAAATTAAATAACTTTATTAACTTAAAATTACTATTTTATCAATGAAATTTGCTAAATCTAATGAAGTCACTTTGTGTTTTATAATTTCATTATGAAATAAGTATTTAACTAGTCAATTCTTGACAATTTGTTTATACATTTCACAACTTAAAATTATTTACCATGAAGAAAATATGTTTTGTCGTATTGTAACTTTCCGAAAAGGTAGATATTATAATATACGGTTACTCTATGAGTCTGAGAACTGTTAGGTGTTACAAGTTTGGCATTTTTTCGGTATCATTGACATTTTCACTACATGAGAGCATGCTTTTTTGTACCAGTTGATAAATTTAAAAAGAATATGTAAGTATTGTATTACATAAAGCATTGTTATCAGTAATAATATTAGTACTTATCCCACGAAAAGAATCATTAGGTGATATCACGTTATCATTTTTGCAATCGGAATCACTACCAGCGTAGTTTTCTAAATCAAAATCATGTATTCATTTTTCGATTTCCCTTTGAGAAGAACTTTAAATCTTGGAGCTATGATCAAATTAAAGATAATACTAAACAACCTAGTAAAAAAATTTGAATAGCTTCCAAACGGGTTTGTTTCACAACAAATAATGAATAGAATTCAAATAGCCGATTAGCATGGACAAAATAGCGCCAGTAGTTTCATTAGTCACCAAACAAAATTAAGTACCCGTTATTAATGTAATCAGGAAAATTTTAACAATAAAGAAGGACTGGCCAAATGAGTAGTGAGTAATGACCCCATTTCTGTTTAAGGTGGTAAAAAATAAATAGGCACAACTATTGAACCATAGCCGGGTTTTGGGCCTCTAAGGGCCACTCTCACCAAAGTCGTTTAACGCTAACCACGATTAATCTCTGTTTAAACTGATAATTGTGTCCTACCATTGGTTGGTGGCATCGGTTAATCGTGGTTAACCGTTAAACGACTTTGGTGAGACCGGCCCTTAATATTTCGTGTGCAACTGTTGTTATTATTTTAGAAGCATGAAATACGAATTTTTCTTCACGAAAGAATAACCTAAATGACACAATGGTTTTTGACTACAAATCACTTCAATTTAAAATCTATACTGTGAAGACGATTTTTTAAGTGATACAAATATCATTTAATTATATTTTTAACCGTGTATTTTTTTTGGGTTGTCTGGAATCAATTTTTTCTGCATTCTAATTGTGCACCAGGGATTTCATAAAGCAAAATAATCATCATTGCGTTCTTAAATTAAAACAAAAAACTGATTGCATTTATTTTACTATTAAATTACACACAAAACACTTAAAGAATTTTAGTCTGGTCAATAGATAACTATCCTTTATAAAACTTGCATAATATTCTCAGACTAATTGTTGCCAAGTGATATTTCAAAATATTTTGTACGAACTATTCTGCTCACACAGGATAACATTTAAATTAAATATTTTTATCAAACTAAAACACAACTTGCTCCATTGATTGAAGTTAATTCAGTCTGAAAAAGTCGATTTCATTCATGTAAATTAATTAGAAAGCAAATACTTTCAAATATTAAATCAGACAATTCATGACAGTGTTTGACACTTCATGTCTACTGGGTTTATCGCGATTGTTATTCCTACATTAAAATTTGAAAGTTATAAAAAATTAGCCTTTAATGTGTAACGTGCCGAAACAATGCCGCAACAGTTAATGTATTTTCTGTGCCCAATTCTATTGTAATTTAATTTACAACTCATACATTTTAAACACAAAACAAGTTTAACGAAATAATGTTTGTAGTAAAGATTGTTGGTGGTATTTAGTTTGACACCATTAAACTTCGTTTGTGAAAAATGTTATGTAATTATTTTAATACAATTATATACTTTTTTTAATATGGTTTTTTTATTTTCCTTTTATTTTATTATTATTTGTTATTTAATTTTATTATTTTTTTTATTTTTTAGGTTTTTTTATTTAATTTTTTTTATTTTTTTTATATTATTTTTTTTATTTTTTTATTTTTTTTTTTTTTTTCTTCTCTTTTTATTAATTTTTATGTTATTACGAATAATATTTTTTATGTATATTTATTGTGTTTTTATGTTTTTTTTTTTTTTATTTTTATATTATGATTTTTTATTTTTAGTTTTTTTTTTTTTATTTTATTTTTTTTTTTTTATATTCAGGTTGAGTTTTTTTTATTTTCAATACTTATTATTTATCTTATTTTTGATATTTTTCTTTTTTTTATTTTAATATTTTATAATATAGGTTTTTTTTTGTATTTATTTGTTATTTATTTTTATATATTTTTTACATTTATTTTGTTTTATTTGATTATTATTTACTTATTGATTTTTTTTATTTTTTTTTTTTTTTAAATAAAATTTTTTTTATTTTGTCTTTATTTTTATTTTTATTTTTTTTATTTTTATATTTTTTATATTTTATTATTTTTATATTTTATAAATGATATTTATTTGTTATTTCGAATATTATTCTTTAAATTGAGAATTAAATTGTTTACTGCAATTCCGATGTTATTTTAAATTTTAAATGTATGAATTATTTTATATGTATGAATTTTAGATTTTTATTGATTAAAGCATGAACAGAGGCAGAATGGGTATAGCTAAATCTGCACTCTGGGTCAAATTAACCCCAATTAATATAAATCCATGTTGTGATACGAAAAGTATACTGCATTTATATTACAATGGAATTTATTCCTTTTTTAGATATTAAATTGTTGTTATTAATGAAAAATAATAATATTACAAAATGTTGTATTGTATGTAGTTTGAAAAATATATAGACGATTTCAATTGAAGTATTTAGTTTCTTACCATTCAAAACATTCTTACATAGTTATATGCATATTTTTATATATATATAATATAAAGTGTATATATAATCTCGTATATGAAAAACATTTATTTATTGTTCAAAGGAACATATATTATAAAAATATTATATATATAGAATTATATATATATATATATATATATATAACAAAATTCTATATTATATATTATCATATACATCTCGTATTTCTGCCTATTTCTAATATTATAAGTATATATATATCTTATATTATATATATTCACATATATATTTTAAATATATATATATATATATATATACATTTCAGGAATATTGAATTATAAAATTTCGTACTATAATACCATAATATATATATATTATATATTATATATATATATTTATAAAATATTATATATATATATTAATATTTATGTATTATACTTTCATAATTATATATTTATATATATTATAATATATAAGAATTATTTCTATTATAACTAATATATATAAAAATAAAAATATTTATTTATATAAATACTTATATCCCATATTTTTATAATGTTTAATATACATATTATATATATAATATATAAACAATATAATATATATATATATATATATATATATATATATATATATTATATATATAACATTATTTATTCTATATATTATCAATATTTATCTATATTTTGTTCCAATTTTTCAATTTTATCTCTAATCTATTTACGTACTAATAAAATATTTCAGTACAACAACATAATCACCTTTAGATTCTTGTAAATTATTCAATTTCTACTTTTAGTTCACATTTTTCCTATATATATTTATATATATATGTATATTGATAATATATATATATATATATATTGATAATATATATATATATATATATATATAATATATATATATTTATATATATTGATAATATATATATATATATATTGATAATATATATTAATTTTCCTATATATCTTGTTCAAATTTTCAAACTTTAAAAAATACATTTTATTCATCCACTCAAGCTCAAATATATTTTTTAAACTTGTAGTTGATGACACTTGATATCAATGCTTTTTTTGAAATATTAATTCATTAATTAAATTTTATTAATTAATTTCCATCAGTCACTGTGAACTTTGGCAATAATTGTGTTCACAGAATTGAGCCAATATCAGCGCATTTCTCCACGAAATGCAGCAGCGATACTGCTGAATGAAGAGTGTTACCATTAATACTATCATGGGCCTCAACAGTACAAAAGATGCAAGGTAGCACTGTAGATTATGCAGTAATATATCTAGGACGAAAGTTCTTCGCAGCAAGTCAAGCATATATCTCATGGAGTGGAGGAAAATCATTAGATGGATTATTAGTTGAACAACTGGACTGATCGAAATTCACTGGAAAGATTCCTTTCAGTCATGAATCCTTATAAGAGTTGTAAATTGAGAAATTATAGACCACCATCAGTTTCATAAATTAGAAACAAAGAAATAGAAAGCGAATTAATAGTAACAAACAAAAATAATAGTCCAAAATCATATATAAAAAAGAAAGTGGAAAATTGCAAGGAAATTTGTTTTCCATTTTACCACTTAATATTGGGATTCTGTTATATTTACAGGGTGTTTCAAAGTCATATTTTTTCAGGGTGACCAGTATATTTGAAAAATCAATGAAAACAAAACGGACAGGTATAGAAATACATAGTTTACTGCAATATGCTAGGGGTAATTTAAAATTTTTATTCAGACAAACTTTCAAAATTAGTTACAATGCACAACAACAGATGACGCTGCAGTCTGTAGAAATATAAACTACGATATTTTCTAGCTATCCACCATGAGCAGAAATAACTTGGCATATTCTTAGAACGAAATTATCAGTAACCCGTGTAAACGCCTCAGGCGGGATTGCTTCACATGCAGAACAGATGTACTGTTCCAGTTATGCAATTGTTTCTGGATTGTGGCGGTACAACTGGTTTTTTAAGAGACCCCGAGACCCCACATACAAATATTGTAGTTTAGATATTTTTTCGACTGCAGCGCCATCTGTTGTGGAATATACTAACTAATTTTAAAGTTTGTCTGCCTGAAAATTTACTATTGTCTCAAGTGTATTGCAATAAACTGTGAATTTCTACCACTGTCTGTTTAGTTTTTGTTGATTTTTTAAATACACCGGTCGTTTTTGAAACACGCTGCTTATACATATTTATATTTATTGTAATTATTTAACAAAAAGTACTTAAAGTGAAATATTTCTTTGTTGACCTATGTAGGAATTAATTTTAAACTTTTTTTATATATAACTTGTTTTTATTTCAAATACTGATAATATTCCTTTATGGTTTTAAATTTTGAAAAATATCTATTTATTTATACTAATTATAGAATTTAACTGACAGTGGGCTTTTAAATGCAATAAATGCAATCCTTCCCAAAATCTGCAGACATGTTTTCTCAAATTGCTTAGACTGTCGATAATTATTGCCAAGAGCTATTTCTAAGAATATGAATTATTTATTCACCCTTCCTCTCGATCAGGCTAACACTTAAAGTAAATCGTTTTATTAAACTAGAACTCGACTAACTCTATTGATTAAAGTTGCTTCATTCTAAGGGAGTTAATTTGTTTCATCTAATTTCATTAGAAAACAAGTTTCAAGACATTTAATGAGACATTTTGTGACAGTTTATGACGTTTCATAAGTATTGGGATGAGGAGATTGTTATTATTAAAGTGAAAGGTGGAGATAATAAAGGATAAAATGAAAAGTATAACGTGGAAAATAATAAAGCGGTTGTAGCTTGTGTAATTTGCTGGATCAAACTCAAGAGAAAATTAATTAATGGTGAATACATCTTAGTATAAGCAAGTTTAATGAATTAATTTGTACTGGTTTGCGAAGAAAACCTTCTTGGTGACATATAATTAATATGCATTGATTTTTGTTTGAGGGTGTTACATTCTATTTGTAAAAAAATTGGGAGTATCCTCCCCTTTTCAGTTTTGTGTACTAATAGAAAAAAAAGCAACTCCATCCGTTAGTCAAGATTTAGTTCTTTAATTTATAAAACAAATTTACACTAATGCAAAGGCATTGTTGTGTAGCTCTTTTAAGTTTATTTGGTGGCTACAGTTGTAAGCTGTTTAAATTGCTAAAATTGCATAAAATTGAATTTATTTGGTTTGGGTTTTGTTTAAGGTTTAGTCTAAAGCTTAATTTCACCAGATTCTACGAAGAGATTACAAACACAAATTAAAAAAAATATATTATGTATTTATAGTTTTTACAATTAATTAATTTTATTTAAGTCTATTTTATAACTATATTTTTATATGTTGAGATTTGCAAGAAATTCAATAATTATACATTAACTAGGATTTAACCCTTTAAGCGATCAATTATATTTTCCAGAAATGCTTCCAAAACAGATATATATTTATTGTATATAATTAAGTACAATATTTCATAGAATAAGAGTGATAATTTTTTTTTATTTTTTTTCACTTTTAATGCTTTTGCAACATTTTTTATTTTACAATTTTGGAACATAGTCACCCCTAAATGTTTGCTTTTCTCAAGTACATTCTGCATGCAGTGAAGAATGGTTTAGATATTCTACAAAAATTTTTTTTTATACTTACTGTGAATTTACGTTTACACTTTTCCAAACAGTTCAGAAGTATTTTGGGTTATGGTACAATTTGAAGTATGGTGTAATGCAAAGTTCTATGTAGCAATCAGGGAAGAAATACTGTTTTTCTTTTCGGATTGTCTTTCCATTCTCATGTCTTTTTGAACAACAGACTGCACATTGTCTTGCAGGCCTCAGTTTCTTACCTGCTAGAGAAATTGTTTCCAAAAAATTTCTCTCTGTTAGTTTGAGAGAATTAGGCTCAGATCCTGGTGGTCTACGTCGGAAATTTATTCCTTAATGATATTTTTAGATTATACGGTCAACTAGATCAAGTCTAAATTTTAATTACCTATTTTTTCCTCCGATTTTACGGAAGACGACATATTTCCATACAGCAATGTCGACAAATATTAATACTAAATAGTCTCTTTACAATAATGTAAAATAAGGGAAAACCAGAAAAGGAAAGGAGAAAATATCGATACCCGTACGTCGTACGAACAAACCAGTTGAGGCCAAATTTGGGTAGCACGTACAATGTAAGGTAAAACTGCTTAAGATGTTCATTGAGGACTTCATACAGCTCAAAAAGTTAAACACGAACCTAATTTGTAGAAGGTCATGATGAGGAGAGGTGCTAGGATCTTGACATATAATGAGATGCTGCTGAGCAGGTGTCATAAAAGTATATTATTCTGTTGCTGCTTAGTATCCAGAGTCTGAACTCGAACGCTCAAGGTATTATACTCGCTGTCTTGATTACTGGAGCTTATTCTCGAAGCGGTGGCAAGGTGTAACTCACCGCCCACTCTTTAAAGTTATCTCTTTTATGTTTTCCAAAAGCTATTCTCTCTTAGGTTTTCCAGAACTTCCTCTTTCGGATCTCTACTTTGGTCCTCTCGTTTATTTCTATTTTCAATCATCTTTTTTATCTCCTGTTCCATATGTCACCTCAATTCCACACTTGATCAATATAATCTCTTAAATTATTTTGTTTGAGTGAGACACCTTAACTTCTGATTTGGCTTAGGTCTTCTGCAAGTACCACCTTCTGCACATCTCACGTATATAGCCTCTGTAGATTTATGTTATCAATAGGTCACCGCAAACGTGACCCTTGGGTACTCATTAATAATTCTATAAAGGCTCTTTCTTCCTTAACATCAAACTCAGCTACATTCTTCGTATCTGTTTGGAATCACCTCTCCGACTGTAAATTGATTCAATAAATCTATATTTTAACCCTCCAAGTGGAACACACCGAGGAAGAAAAAGTCTCCAAAAATACGCTAAAGGTTTATTGTGTCAGTGGCCAAAGCGTTCTATGATTTTGTACTTCACCCTTTGTCGACTAGAATGGAATACGGAAAACCTACCCTCGTTATTGTCCCTTTACTTCCGGTTATAAATATATATATAAATAAATATTACAGATTGTTAATTTTTAATACACATAAAGCTCGTCAAGTCTCGAAGATCATCCCACAAGAAATAATTTATTCTAAATGTACAAATAAAAATAGTCTTTAAGAGACTTATTTATATTTTTTTAGGAAAGTCATCCAAGATATTTAAGTGGCCCAATTAGAGATACAACAGTTAAGGAAATACTTCGAAATAGAGATTTACAAAGCCATGAAAAGCTATCAGCGTCTTTGTGTTTTAGGGGGTAGGGGTGCATCCCTCAATAAATGCCAGTGAAAGAGGGGTGCAGTTCCTAAACAATTGACCTGACCGTCCTACCGAAAAACTCCATGGGAGTAAAGACTGGCAGAAACATTACATCCATTTACAGAGGTCGAAAATTGTAAGTAACAACAGCTTAGAAGTTTTCATCGGTTTAGCAGAATTGTACGTGAGAACCGCTTAGAGGGTTAAATCAGGTGTTCCTAACATTTTTACAATGTAAAGAGGACCGATTTAGATAGCAAACTATTCATTTTCGTAATTTAATTGGAATTTTAATTTTTTAAAGATATTTAAATCATTTCATAATATATAGTATCTGACTTGAAGATTTATAAAAATGACTATTACCCAGAAATACTGAGGGGGGGGAATAGAAGGAAAGTAGAAGTAGCGGGTAAACTGTCGCTTTTGAACTAAAGAATTAAAGCAAATGTATAGAAAAACTAAAATTTTGTTATCATTAACGTATTTATAATTTGGATTCTTTAAAGCAAAATACATTTGATTTATCGTGTTTTGAGAGACAGATAGACAGAAATTCTAAAAAATAGTATTTTCGATCTCAAGGACGTCCAAAATGTGAATATCAATAAAACTCGTCGATAAACCTCGAGTCGGATTTTTTGAGGAGGCCCACACTACTTCCAATACAAAAAGTTTACACGAAAGTAAAGGAAAAAAATTGCTTATTTCCCAGGATTTTTTTCAATTGAATTCACGAAACTTAGTGATCTGATTATATTATTAGTTTCATTTAATTTTCTTTGGTTTGTTGGCTGGTTATTTGGTGTCGTATTCATTTAGAAGTCATATGAATTCTCAGGGATGATGGTTATCTTTGCCTCGAGATGTTGGACTTTTAAAAGCAGGTTCTTGTAATTCTAGAGGCAGTAACCAAGTAGAGGACCTCCCCCAGGCTTGCTGTGCACCTATAAAGGTATCGTTTGGGAACTTGGAGGACATTGAGATCACGAACTTATTTTAAGTACCACAATCACCGCTACACAATACAACGGTTCTTTCTACTCGAGCCCCAATACTGCAAATCTCTAGTTACCCCGAACTCTTCTTTGCCAACAGAGTGACAGTTTCTGCTTAATATTCATTAATTTTTGAAATAAATACAATAATTGACGTATTATTTTAATAGTATAAGATGTTGGCTAATGGATGTAAATTAATTATAAATTTTATATTAACATTTTATTATTTCTGACCATTTAGTACATACACTCAGCTCAGGCCAATTTATAACGCCTTGACCTATTATAGAGTATTGAAATATTTTGCAGTTTTTAGCTCGTAATTTAATAGCTATCTCCAATCTAGAAGTGAATTTGAACTATTATAAAATGAAATGTAACTACATGAACACTTAACTACAAAGACATTTTACTTCAGTACAAATGCAAATTATAATATATACAACACTTTAATGACTCATAGTCTCAGGCATGATGTTTATGAATGTGGGATAAAAAAATGAAATATTTCTTATAAATATTTTAATGGTTACACAAAGAAATCATTTATCTTTAACTTTTAGGTTTCGGCTGGTACAACAGTTGTACCATAAATATTTAGAAACCCAAAAGTCGGCTAGGGTACAACAGTTGTACCGTAGATATTTCTCCCCTTTTGCAGGAACAGGGTCATTACTCACTTGTCATTTGGCCAGTCCCTCCCTATTGTTGAAGTTTTGTTGAGTGCATCAGCAACGGGAAGGAAGAATGTGATTTTGTTTGGCGACATGTGGAACAACTGGCGCTTTTTTGTCCATGTCCAGCAGTTGTTTGTAAACTATTCATTCTATCTTGTGAACCAAATCCGTTTGGAAGCGAGTCAAAGTTTCTTTCCTTCGTCGTTTATTTTTTATTTAATCTGATCATGGTTCCAAAATTTAACGGTCTTTCTCAAAGTGAGATGTCCAATCACAACTTTCAGACTGGTTTTTGAGCAACCCTGCATTGTAGCGTCCTCCATTCCCAGAGAGTGACAATAGGACAAAACATTTTTCCCTCTTGAGAAAGTGGAAAGAGGGGGGAGGAATTTTCGAAAATGCTGACGATTTGTAGTCCAAACGCAAGCCAGCGGTTAGCCGAAGCTTAAAGGTTAAATAAATTAAAAAATTGACATGCAGTGTGCTGTATCTTGTACTTAGGTGCTTTAAATCAAAGGTGGTACACAGTAGAAATGGTAAATTTTCCAAATATTTAACATTTACAATTATCTACAATTAAAGATAATGCCATAGATATATGATTGATACATTTAAAAAAAAAATATTTGACTTTTTTATACAAATTATTAGGAGTTAAAGCATAACTCATTTTACCAGAGAAAGAAAATAAAACAGAAAATGAAATTACTTTATTTATAGGATGCAGTTTTTTTAAGTGCAGTATTAACGATATTTATATAGAAAGGTTACTATTTTGCTATGCAATTACATAGCCAGCCAATCTGTAAATAACTCCTCATCATGTGACTAAAAGAATTATTAAAATAAAATATAACAGTTTTTATCAATAATATTTCAGGGAGATGTAACCCTGGGTTGTTATGTAATCTTAAGGGTACGTAGCATATTTCGAGTTGAAATGTTTTTATTATAATAGGCTTTCTTTGATGCAATATATAACTAAGTCATTCGATTTTTATTAGAAAAATTCTTTTAGATTACTTTATAAAAATTGTTTAGTTTTATGACACAATGCAGTTAAAAATACAGTTTATATACTCCATATAAAAAAAAGTTAGAAATCCACTTATCCGCTAAAAAGTTCTGAAACTTAAAACTACCAATTTTTATATCAAATGCAACATACATAACTTTTTATTTTGTGAATCTTAGTTTTACAATAAGATCAACATAGTTTATTGTACAGAATAATAGAAGTCATTTTTCAAAAATTTGTTCACTGGCTTTCATTTTTTTATTTTAATTTTAAAATGTCTGATAATTTAAAAAAATGTGGTTTACAGAATAAAACAGATTTCGATTTGGTATAAAAGATTAGTTTTCAAATATATATATATTTCAAAATTTATTTTGAGGGTAGGTATATATTTTTATCTTCATGTAGTCTGTATCGATCTGTTATTAAGAAAATGAAATACTGAAAATGACAAAAACAGATCATATTTTTTACGATTATACTGTTACGAAACATCTTGTCAAAATTTATTTTGTACAAGGAGCAGAATTTTCTATATATGACTGACCGAAAATAGGCTGTTATAATGACGGTCTCAAAAGTCACTATATCCCCTAAATCCTATGTGTTATCGTAGTATTACTTGAAGATTAGTATTTTCAAAGAGTAAATTGGCTTTAAAAATATTATATATAACATTTTACATATGGATTAGCTGCAATAACCTAGTATAGTATCAATATTTATCAGAGAACATATTTTAAAATATTTAATGCTAAAATTTTTAGCGATATTTGGAAAACTCATGAAATTTAGTGAAAGAGAATGTTTTATGCTGAATGTTGAGATAATGAAACATATAATGTAAAGCCGACTTAAATGGACATAGTACATTTCAAGCTGAAATGTGTACATTATAATAGCGTTTTTATGGTACAATAAGAACTAAAATGTTCTATTTTTAAAAAGGATAATTGTTTTCTTACATCATGATTGACTGAGCAATGGTTTAATAGGCAGGACGCTGATCTTCAGTCCGGTAGTTCATGGAAGCAAATCCTAGCTTTAAAGCCTTTCACCACACTTTGTCACCTTCTTGAAAATCGTGTCGCGTTGTTCTTGCGACATACCTCGTCTTCATTTTCTCAGTCGCCAAGTTGATTCGGTCTCGAGCAAAGCTATGGACATCTTCAAGACGTGCCTGGAGATCTCGACTCCTCTGACGATGAAGATGTTTCTGGCGGGCCACCAAACTGAAGATCACAAGGCAGACGAAGATCCTGACCGTAGAGCATCTGCGATGGAGTATATCCAGTAGTCTCATGAACAGCACTGCGATATTCAAGCAGGAACAGTGGTAACTTCAAGTCCCAGTCTTGCTGATTTCGGGAAACCATAAGCGAGAGGTTATTCAGGATGGTTCGGTTGAACCTTTCCACCATGCCGTCCGATTGAGAGTGTAAAGGTGTAGTCTGGGTCTTGTCAATTCCGAGAATTTGGCACATTCCTTTAAACACAGCAGAGGCAAAATTCGTCCCTTGATCGGAATGAACTTGTAAGGGTGTACTGAATCTGGAAACCCATTGTTGCTTTAGAACCTCCGCCACTGTGGTAGCTTCTTGATCAGGGATTGAAAACGCTTCAGGACACTTAGTAAAGTAGTCCATAACCACTAGGATGTATCTGTTACCATTTGAAGACTGTGTTAAAGGGCCTAAAATGTCCAATGCGATCAGCTCGAAAGGTGCTTCTACGTTGTACCCACCTAGTCTCCCTTGGCTACGTCTCTTTGGTCCTTTGCGGGCCGCACAGTCATGGCAAGTTTTGCACCACTTCTCTACATCCTGTCTGGACTTGCTCCAATAGAAGCGTTCTTGGACTTTCTGCAGGGTTTTCATTACTCCGAAGTGGCCTCCAGTAGAGCTACTATGCAGTTCTCTTAGGACATCCGGGATTCTTGACTTTGAAAGTACGAGCTGCCATCTAAAGTTACGTCCATCATCGGACTCCCATTTTTTGTATAAAACGCCATTTCTAATATGGGGTGAGTCCCATAGAGCCCAGTACTGTTTAGTAGTAGGACTGTAGGAGGAGATGTCCTGCCATGTCTTTGGCCATGTCATTGGTCTTGTATCGAATGATATTTTCGACTCCAAAATTGGATTTAAATCTGGATCTTCCTTTTGCGCTTCCCTCAGTCCTTCATTACTCCACGGGTCCGGTCTCGAGGTCGATAGAACATTAACTTGCCGTACTGAAGGATTTATCAGTTGATATTTCTTATCGGCAGCTTTCATTACATGGTTTCCGTGACAATGCATCTACATTTCCATGAAGAGCTCCTTTTCGATGGCGTATTTCAAAGTCAAGCTCCTGAAGTCGTTGTATCCACCTGGCTACCTGACCCTCTGGATTTTTAAAATTTAAAAGCCAGGTTGAAGATGCGTGGTCAGTCCGAAGCAAGAACTTTCTCCCATAGAGATAATGACGGAAATGTTTTATGGCTTTAACAATTGCCAGCAACTCTTTCCTTGTTGTACAATAATTCCGCTCCGGTTTGGATATACATTTACTCCAGTACGCGATGACATGTTCTATACCGCCAATTTCCTGTGGTTGGTTGGTTGGTTGGTTGTTTGAAATTTAGTGGCGCTAATTCCTCAAGGGACAAACTGCGCCAAACAAGACGAAAAATGAAAAAGAACAACACAATTTTGAAAAATTTAACATGAAACCGTAAAAATGAAAGATGCCCAAATCCAAAGAAATACATTAAAAAACAAACACATAAGTAGAAAATTTAGAAACACAAACAGAACAATACGATAATCACCAAAGTTTGATTAAAAATAAATTTTTTAAAAATGTAAAACAGAAAATGAGAAATTGAAAAAGGTACAAAACAACAATGAAATTTATTTATTTACAAAGATTGAAAATTAATTTAAAATTGAAAAAAAAATTAAAAATTAAGAATTAAGTATTACAAAATTGAACATTAAAAGTTAGAAAAATACAAATCAGATTTCAAAGTACAAGCCAGTACAGCGAAGAAATGGGAATAAGCCTGGATGTGGGATTTTTCCAATGATTGAATTAAGATTAGGTGATGAATTTCCAAAGAATTTTATGTACAATGATTTAAAACAAATACAAGACGTTAAAATATGTGCGACTGTATAAGTAGTCTTACAATACGCACACTGTGGAGGTGCCTCACCAAGCAAGAGATGTGCATGTGTGAGTCGGCAGTGACCCACACGAAGACGAGTGATAATCACGTCCTGTCTTCTAGAAGGAAGTTGAGGCCACTTGGAAATGTTTTCTTTTACATCTCGCAATTTATTTGATACTGTATCAACCCAAGAATTCTGCCATTTAGAGTGAGCTAAATCTTTGATGTAAATTTTCAGGTCAGGATAAGGAAGGCCAGTGTTTAGATAGTTTTCTGCAGACTTTGCAGCTAAATCCACAAGTTCATTTCCTATTATGCCGACATGAGAGGGAACCCAGCTAAAAATTAACGAGATTCCCATGGAATTAAGATTGGTTATTAAATTGAGAATTTTGAAAATAATGGGTTTATTACAATTAGGAGAGATTAATGAATTTAAAACACTTTGAGAGTCGGTATAGATAATGAAATTTTTACTATTGTGGTGCGTCATTTCCTCTAAAGCCTTCAAAATAGCAAAGGCTTCAGCAGAAAATATGGAGAGTTTAGAATGTAGTCTATAGCTATTGATGTTTTCTTCGATACTGTATGCACAGCTAACAAAGTTTGTGGATTTGGAGCCATCGGTAAAAACAGGAATGTAAGATGTAAAGTATTGTTTGTGATCTTGAAAAATTTGTTGATATATGCTATTGGCAGTTGAACTTTTTTCAAATGACTTAAATGGGTTAATAATAGTAAAATTAGGAGTGTACCAAGGATGAATTCTAATATCTGTGGGAATAGTATCAATATTGTCAAAGTTAAGATCTCTTAAAATTCCTTTTATCCTTCCCTGAAAAGGCAGAACACAAGAAGGTCTAGCATCATAGAGGCGTGTGAGGTAAGTATTGAGAGTATTCTGATGAATGGGATGATTCACATATGATAATGTTCTGAAATAGTACTGTAGACACAGCACCTGACGACGTAATTCCAGAGGAGCCTCACAGCAGTCAACATAGAGACTTTCTATAGGAGATGTTCTGAAAGCCCCTGAGCATAATCTGAGAGCAGAATGGTGAATGGTATTCAGCTTTTTTAGAACAGAAACACGGGCTGACCCATAAACAGGACATCCGTAGTCCAGTTTGGAGCGGATGAGAGCATTATAGATCTTAATTAGGGAAGCCCGATCAGCTCCCCAGTAGGTCTTCGAAAGGACTTTTAGAATGTTGAGCTTCCTTTCGCAATTCTTCCGCAAAGTTGTGATATGAGGTGCAAAAGTAAGTTTTTTGTCAAAGATGACGCCGAGAAATTTCACCTCATTCACAATGGTGATCTTATTACCAAGAAACTGGATTTCAGGGTCGGGGTGCAGACTTCTTTTTTTACAAAAATGCACGCAGGATGTCTTTGAACTAGAAAAGCTGAAACCATTCTCGCTCGCCCACTTACTGATCTTGTTAACTGCAGTTTGAAGTTGTCTATTTATATATCTCATATCAGCTCCATCACATGAGATGTGGAGGTCGTCAACATATAAACTCCCCTTTACAGAGGGTGGTATCTCATTAAGAATCCCATTAATTGCTACGATAAATAAAGTAACACTCAACACGCTTCCCTGAGGAACCCCTTCTTCTTGAGTAAATGTGCGAGATAAGTTATTTCCTATACGAACTTTGAAAGTCCTTAATGCCAAGAAATTTTGTATGAAAATAGGCATATTTCCACACAGCCCTAAATCATTAAGCTTCCGTAAAATACCATAACGCCAAGTGTGGTCATATGCTTTTTCGATATCGAAGAAAACAGAAACCAGATGGTTTCGTTTAACGAAAGCATTCCGGATTCTGGTTTCCAGGTCAATCAAGTTGTCTAGTGTGGCTCTTCCTCGACGGAAACCACTCTGAAAATTAGAAAGGCAATTATTTTCTTCCAGATAGTACATGAGACGAACATTTATCATTTTTTCAAATATTTTGCAGAGACAGTTCGTCAAAGCAATTGGACGGTAACTGAGAGGATTCGTGGGATCTTTATCATGTTTTAGAATGGGGATAACAACAGCCTCCCTCCACGAGGAAGGAAAGCTATGTTCTTTCCAGATCCTATTGTAAAGTGTTAACAGATTGGACAATGAATTTGTGGAAAGATGTTTTATCATTTCATAAGAGATATTGTCAGGACCAGCAGAAGTTTTATGGGTATTATGTAGAGCTGTATTTAATTCATAAATGGTAAAATTCCTATTGTAATCAAAGCTTTCTTTAGTTTTAAAATTTATGGGTTTTTTCTCGGCAAGGCTTTTGAGTTTCATAAAAAAGGGTGAGTAATTTGAAGACGAAGAGGTTTCAGCTAGTGATGAGGCTATTGTGTTGGCAATATCAGTAGGAGAAGATATTAAGTCGTTATTATAGCTTAAAATGTTAATTTGGTTGTTTGGGTAAACGCCACAACAACGCTTAACTTTTACCCATAAATCTTTACTGGAAATAGATGATGAAATACTGCTAATATAGTTAACCCACGAATCTCTCTGGCTACGTCTTAAAGTGCGACGGAAAATGCTTTTGCACTTTTTATAGGTAATGAAGTTTTCAGTGGTCGGATAACGTTTGAACACTGAAAACGCTTTTCTTTTCTCCTTGTAAGTCAGTCTACAGTCTTCGTTCCACCACGGCTTTGTTTGCTTATAACAATGGCAGGAAGATTTTGGAATAGAAGCGTCGGCTGCAGAAACTATTGTATTAGAAATTTCATGAACTGCTTGGTCAATATTGTTATTTTTGACCATGTCTGGAGAGATATTAGCTAGGGTGCGGAATTTTTTCCAATCAGCGGAACCAAGTATGTAACGAGGCAACCGCTGACTGCCATGGGAGCCAAAATTATGCGTTAAGATGATCGGAAAGTGATCACTATTGTATAGGTAGGAATCTACACCGAATTTCCAAAAAGGAAATACTTGAGGACTACAGAGTGCCAAATCTATTGAGTGAAAGGTTTTGGTGGGAGAATGGAGGTAAGTTAGTTCGTTTTTATTGAAAATGCACAGATCATGGTCGGAAATAAGTTTTTCTATTTTACGACCCCGTTTATTAAGGCGGGGGCTGCCCCATAATGGACTGTGGCCATTAAGGTCACCTATTATAATGAAAGGAACTGGAAGTTGTGAAATTAGGTTGTCAAGACTATTCTGGTTGATATTATTATTTGGAGGGAGATAAATATTACAAACAGTTATTAGAGAATGTATGTGTATCTGCACAGCAACAGCTTGAAGTTCGGTATTAATGTTTAAAGTGGTGGTAGGGTAGTCATGGGAAGTGAAAAGGGCAACACCACCAGAGGCCTTACCCCCTTCTACATGATCTTTTCTGATGGTACTATAACGTTTTAGTTTAGCTGTTTTATTGTTATCGAGAAGGGTCTCTTGGAGAGCAAAGCAAATGGGATGGTATTTATTTACAAGATCTCTGATGTCAGGGACGTGACATTTAAAGCCATGGCAGTTCCAAGACAGAAGAGCCATATTAAAAGGCGGAGGAGAAAAGGAGGGGAAATCAGGCAGGGGGATTAACCCACATGCCCTCAGAGTCCGAGTTTTCTGTTACCATTTCCTCTTCAGATGTTATGTACACTTTTAAGGAGTCATCTTCAGCATTCGGACGGTTTTTTAAAAAGTCTTTGCTGGATAATTTGGATTTTAAAGGCTTTTTAGATAATTCGTCGGAATCATCTAAAACGCTAAAACTATTATTTTTTAACCTTTCTCTAAGTTTTGTAGTTGATAATTTAGCCTTAGATAGTTTCTGCTTAAAGGGAACACTAGTACTTTTAGATTTTGATAGTTTAGAAATTTGACTCTTAGGTTGTAACTTGTTTTTAGGGACGCGCTCATTCAGAGGTTTTTGTACAAAAATATTTTCAACTTGTAGTGGTTTATTTTCCAGTTTTAATGGATTAGAACGCGAAGATTTAGGACTATTGTTAACAGGTGACTTATTTTCAGTTTGAGTGCTAATTGATCTGCATTCTTTTACAGCTGCAGCATAAGTTACTCCAGGTCTGGGAGTGCACTCAGTGACACGTTTCTTAGCTTCTGGATATGATATTTTTTCTTTTATTTTTATGGCCTGAATTTCTTTCTCTTGATTCCATTTTGGGCAAGTGCGCGAATAAGCTGGATGATTCCCTTTGCAGTTGATACATTTAAAGTCAGACTTGCAGTCAATGCCGTCGTGGCCAACTTCTGCGCAACGTGGGCAGGTAATGGATCCACGACAAGAGGTTTTGGAATGACCAAAACGTTGGCATTGATAGCAGCGCAACGGATTGGGAATGTAAGGGCGTACAGGACATCTAAGGTAACCTGCAGTTATATGAGAAGGCAAAGTTGGTGAATTAAATGTCAAGATTAGGTGTTTGGTATTAAGAAGCTTTCCATCTCGACGAATTGTAATACGGCGAACACCACAAACATGTTGATCTTTTAGGCCGTCTAATACTTCCTCCTCAGACACATTAAAAAGTTCTCCCTCCGATATCACACCACGACAAAAGTTCAGGGTGTTATGTGTGGTGACTTGAATACTGATGTCCGCAAATGTGGTACAATTTAACAGTTTTGTTCCTTGTGTACTGTCGGCTACTTCGACTAATAAGTCGCCAGATCGTAACTTTTTGGTAGATTTAACTTGGCCGACAGCACTTTGTATACATTTATGAATGAGGAAGGGAGAGACAGCTGAAAAGCTTCCCTCCTTCCTCTGTACAATATAAAATCTTGCACGAGTAGTATCTACGATGTGATTTTGTTGCCCCTTATGACCCAAGGGGAGGGGTAGGGGGGTTTTGAGATTATCCATAATAAAAAGTTGGGTGTTCAGATCCCGGCCGCACCACCCACCATGGAGCCCAACAAGGGGGTGCTAAAACGCTCCCAAAAAGGGACATAAACGACGCACCAGTGCTAACCGGGATCTATACGCGCACAGCTACCCCATAAGCAGCTTTGACCCAGTAAAGTGCTTAGCAAGTAACCGATTGCTTGGCCCAGGCCAGTGACAAAAGTCGTCCGACCAGCCGATTGATGCAGACGGGACCATTCTACACCTCCCGTTTACCCGAAGCAGGGGCCAAAGTAATGTGTTGGTTTCCCTCAATTACCAGGATCCCCCTTTCCGGGACACGGGTCTCCACGCACGGCAAACACGTGGGTGGTTAACAAATCGCGAGATGTTGTGTTCAGAAAAGGAACACAACATATCGCGATAAGCCCTCACCTCCGAAAAGGTAACCACAACGAGGGAGGAAAAGGAAAAAGGAAGAGAAGAGAAAAAAGAATAGAAAAGGAACAGAACAAAAGATCGCTGGGGTACCTCGGGACAATTTCCTGTGACAAAACAGCTCCGACACTTTCGCTGCTAGCGTCTGTGTCTAAAATGAATAATTTGTCAGATTTGGGATATGCAAGAACTGGCGAAGATGTCAATGCCTCCTTCAAATTCTTAAAGGCTTTTTCGCATTCGTCTGTCCACAGGAATTGTTGTCTATACTCAGTCAACTTGTGAAGGGGTCTGGCAATATTTGAGAAACCTTTGACGAATTTCCTGTAATACGTGCATAGTTCGAGAAAACTTCGCAGTTATTGAATATCTTCCGGACGGGTCCAGTCCTGAACGGCGGAGATCTTTCCATGATCTGTCCGCACACCTTCAGCAGAAATTATGTGACCCAGGTAACTCACCTCATGGCGGAACAAGTTGCACTTAGAAGGGTTTAGCTTCAGTCTGGCCTCTTTCAATTTTTCGAATACCCTCTTTAGGTTATTTAGATGATCTTCAAAATTTCGCCCAACAATAATGATGTCATCCAGGTATACAAGACCTTTTAACATAGTCTCCATGAGGCGTTCGAAGATGACTGGTGAATTGCAGAGACCGAACGGTGTGACTTTGAACTGTCAAAGTCCGTGTCCGCCAGTTGTGAATGCTGTTTTCTCGCGGTCCTCAGGATGTACCTCTACCTGCTAGTAACCGCTTTTTAAGTCCAAGGTAGAGAACCACTCGTTTCCGGAAAGTTTGTCTAGCGTGTCATCAATTCGTGGAAGAGGATAACTGTCCTTGTTTGTGATATCATTGATTCGTCGATAATCTACGCAAAATCTCGTAGATCCATCTTTCTTTCGGACCAAAACGATGGGAGAGGCCCAGGGACTCGAAGAAGGCTCGATGACATCTTTTTCCTGCATGTCTCTCAGTAGATCTCTTACTTCTTCTGTCTTGGCAATTGGCAGTCTTCGGGGATTCTGTTTAATTGGAGGGTGATCTCCAGTGTTAATTCGATGTTGCATTAATTTTGTTCTTCCGAAATCATCAAATGTACAGGAAAATAGTCCTTCGTAATTCTCTAAAACCTCCTTTGCTACACTTTTCTGTTGGTCATTTAATTCAGAGTGTTCTAATAACTTCATTGTAAGATCTTCAGAAGACTTCCTTGACCTGATTTCTAGATTTTTCTCTGCACAGGTGACTGAAGCACATGTTGCTAAAACATCGCCTTTCTTGATGATCTTCGGTTTGTCTGTTAAATTAATAATTCTCATTGGTATAACTTCCCTTGAAAGATCTACTACGGTGGAAGCTATCAATACACCTTTCGGGAAACTTTCAGTGTCCGAAAGTTCAGTTAGTCCATGTCGAAAATTTTGATATCGTTCAGTGGTTCCTTCCACAAGCATCTCAATTCGCGCAGGAATAGTAGTATCAATTTTGGAAATTATTCGACGACAGGATTCTATTTCAGGCGTTACTAACGGGAATAACGTAACGTCTTCTGAATTTGAGTGCAGAAAATTATTTTTAAAGTCTATTACAAAATCGTGTTTCTTTAAAAAGTCCAAGCCGAGTATAAAAATGTCAGTGATTACTGCCACAAACACTATATGGTCGTATAACACATTTTCAAATTTAGTTTTTATCTTCATTCTGCCAATAATCAGGATTTTATCTCCACTTACGGTCTGAAGAGTTACGCGGGGCGGTGTTCAAAGAATTGTTCCGCCCAGTTGCAGGGCCAAATCTTGGCGCATTAAGGTGACATTGGCCCCTGTATCTACGACCATTCAACACGGAAATCCATTCACGTTTGCCTCGATAAAAAGTCCATTTTCACTGCCATTGCTAGATGAAATTTGTAGCACTTCAAAATGGGGCTTTTCTTTCTCTGGCAACCTCCGCCCCGCGAGACCGCCATATATTAGTTTTCCTGGGCATTATTCTTGGACATGTTCCTGGCCCGTTGATCTTGCCAAGCCTGGCACCGCCTTTGGAGATGTCCTTCAACGCCACATTTTCAGCAACGTACACTGTTCTTGTTAGATTCGCTCGCAGCCAGTACTGGCTTTGCCTTCATTTCTTTCAATTCTTCCAACACTTGTGTCATAACCTTAAGTAATGGATCTTCGTTTTCATTTACTTCCACACTTCTTATTGAGTGACGGTCCCTTCTCGAGGCTTGTTGTGCTACTTCGAATTTGATGGCATAAATTAAAGCCGACTTGAGATCTTTTCTTTCTGCCATTCGAAGTGCCTTTTGTATTTCGGTGTCCCTGACACCGTCCACAAAATATTGCACAGCCAAAGTTTCTCTAACTTCGAGAGGACAATCAGAGAATGCAAGATGAGACAACTTTTCTATGTCTCTTGCAAGTTCCTGTAGGTCTCGTTGGGTCTTTGCTGGATAGTCTTTAATTGGAGGCGACTGTAATCTTTCAGGCATTTCTCGCCGAACCGTAACTCAAGTGCAATTGAAAGAGCGTCAAAATTTAGCTGTTGTTTTTCAGGGATTGTCCTGAGTATATCGGCAGCTCCGGCTCGGAGAGAGGCAGCCAACTGACGAGCTTTGGTGATTGGATCCCAGCCGTTTGCTTCGGCAACAATAGCGAATTGTGTCTTGTAAACTTGCCAAGATGTTTGACCGTCATATGGCAATAATTTCATGCAGGGTTGATTAACGGTAAGCATATGCTGGGAATTCGGGGACTTGCTCTCCTCAGGTACTTCAAATTCTTTGGAAATTTCATAAGTTTTTGTTGACTCTTTCTCAGTTTGCACTTTCATTTCCTGCTTTATCTTTTCAATTCTTTCATTAAATTTTCCTTCAATTTCTTCAAATTTCCCTTCAATTCCTTCAAATTTCCCGTCTATTATTTCAAATCTTCCTTCAATTTTCTTTTCTAAAATTTCAACCTTCTCTTCAATAGCGTTCACTCTAGTGTTGATCAAATTCACGATGTTAGACTGCATTTCTTCCTATTTCTTACTCATTTCATTTTTCATTTCTTCTTGGCCCATCGTCATCTCGGTCATAAATGACAAGAGTTGTAGGAATTTGTCTTCCATTGCGGTTTCTTTCGCTTGCCCCGCAGGTTGATTTTCTGTTTCGGCTTCCTTATCTTGTTCAGTAACT
>CM063506.1:69783022-69793022 GCA_032207245.1 Pardosa pseudoannulata | reverse complement strand
ATTAACGGTTAACCGATTAAATTAGTTAATTGTTCAAGGTTTTTAATTAATGCGAATTATATATTAAATAGAGCAACCCGGTTATAGACTGTATAAATATAACTGTAAAATTAACTTGAATAAAACATACTATTGTCCAATCTAAAGACTTTATCCCACTTTAACTTATACGCGTTGAAACATTAATTATCCCGATTACTTTACTGTATAAAGATTGTATGGATTTCTAGTATGACAAAAAAAGAAAAATCAATATATTTTTATTGATTCAACTGACTATGATAGAGTTTTAATTGATTAACCACTTCCCTTACAATTGTTTTTGAAAAAAATTATAAAAAATCCTCACATTTATATTTCATTATTAGATACAAGGAAGTGAAACAAAACAAAATATGTAGGTTTAAAGTTGAATTTTTAATTTTTTACAGGTGTAAATCCTACCTTTAAAGAGTATGTAACTTATGCTGTTTTAAGTATAACAGTAGACATTAACACACCAAACCAAACATCCGTCATGATTTAGAGTCTAAATTAGTAAAAATTATTGAGTTATATTACATGAAGTAATATAGTTTGAAAAATATGGAATATATATATCAAGTGAAAAAAACTGAAATTTATTAATATGAAAAATAAATTTTCAATTAATGAATTAGAAACTTATATTTTATACCGAATAAGAGCTAATATTTTTTTATATACTGTATTCCTCTATGATATAAATACGTGTGATGCATTTTACTTTATAATATGATACAAGCTAATTGTTAAAAAATGTCAAGTTTATGACAGTTTTTAATTTAACAGTTAAATTTTCGAATGTCATAAACCCTTTAAGAATTTTGATTTTCAAAGAAAAACAGCTATTTGATTTCAGTTGGATGTAAAAATTAAAATGCTTATAATATATATGCTTCAAATCTCAAAGTAAATCTCAATTAATTATTTTTATTTTGGTGTAACTTTCTATAGCATTTAAGAAAATTTATGTAGTATTTAGAAAGACAAAACTTTTTATTTTTTTAAGAAAAAATGGTATTTAGTAGCTTGTAATAATTTTACTCCAAAAGATGTAATTAAAAAATCACATTTTATATTTCATTATTAGATACAAGGAAATGAAGCAAAACAAAATATGTAGCTTTAAAGTTGAATTTTTAATTTTTTACAGGTGTAAAAGCATTTAGTTTTAATATTAGTTTACTATAACGAGTTATCTCGGGCAAATGGAAAAAAGTTAAATATTAGCCTTTGTACGATAGTTTTGAAACTAGGGACAGCACAAAGGGATACCTGAAATTCTGTACAGTGGTATCTGGTCTTTTTTATGACTGTATAACCTCTGATGTGACAGAAAACTCTTCACTATGGTTTTCTGAAATTAATTTTTCAAACAAACACGTGACCAGTCTATAAAAAAAAACAAAAAAAATGCAAAACCAAACTAACAAAACTTGCCTAACTGTCAATCAAGGCTGAAAATATATTTCCTTTCCTTCAGACCGAGTAAAAACATGATAAAACAAATAGTACAGACAACTTCTGCTTTGCTCGAGTTTTCGCGCGATAATTATTAACTGCAACGTATATGAATCCGAGATATCTCGGGCTAATCAGGCAAGCGGTTAATTTTTTCTTGGCATTTCACTACAATTTCACTCATTCTGTGTCGGATAAAATAATCTTAAACTGCATCTATTTCATAAATGCTGTTTTTAAATGTATTAAAAATAATTTTTTAATTTACATAAAAAAAAATTATAGTTTCTGAAAGCAGCTAAATTTTTTACCGAAATCACTATCTGCCATTAATTTACTCTTAAGACTTTCTTTCAGACATTTTACTGGATGTTTTCCAAATATTTATCGATGTTGTCGCAAGTATTCTATTTTTTCTACATTACAAAGTTCTATGCTTTACTTAGCTTTCTATATCTTGTTTTATATTAAAGCTATGTCATTTGACAGCATATATATCTTTGCTTAAACAACATTCTGCATTTCGAAAATTAAATGTTTATTTTTTATATAAAGTCTATTTGAAATATTTTAATCTTAGATAAATCATATATCAAATATCACAAAAAGTAGAATTTCAAACTATATGATTAGAATTTTGAAAGTGTAATGTTTTATATATATGTATTTAAATTGTTTATCCTTTTATAGTTTATCAGTATTTATAGTTTCTGAGGACAGCTATAATTTTAAATAAATCTAAATCGCTATCTTTCATTAATATTCTAATATGGATTACTTTTAGACATATTTCATGATGTTGTTCAGGTTTTTATCCATGTTTTGATCAGAATTAATGTTTTTTATATTGAAACGTTTATGCTGTATTATCTTTTAATGTTTAATATATTACAATACATGTATTTTATGGGATATATACCACTGCTGTAACACAAATAGTGTAATTTTCCATCAAAGTTATTTATAGAAACAAATAACTTTTGTTATTTATAGAAACAAAAAACTTTTTCTTTTAAAAGAAATTACATAGTAATGGAATAGAAAACTTAAATATTCCTATAAATTATTTTCAATATTAATCAATACTTTCAATATAAATCATTTCCTTGGTGTATGAAACAATCTTTATTTTAGAACAAGAAAATATATCATTTTAAATAAAGTCTGTTTGAAATAATCTAATTTTTAAGAAATCATAGATAATACATTGTAAAATGCCCATCTTCAAATCATATGATTAGTATTTTTAAATTATACTATTTTTACATCCATATCTTTAATTTGCTCTTCATATCATAATTTATCTGCAGATAATAAACACTGGGGAATTGGTAATTTAAAGCCAAAATAAATTTCGGTTCCGTTTTTCTCGAAAATTTACTAATGGAAATGAAAATACTTTCTTCATTTTTCTCAATGTTATATCTAAAATAATCTATAAAAGTATGATAAGGTAAATACTTATTAGTTCATTGTTTTTAATATTTATACTTAAAACCGCGGGATGGGTAATTTTGAATCAAAATCAATTCCGGTTCCGATTTTTTCGAAAAGTTACTAATTGAATTGAAAAAAAAATTATTTGACTTTTTCTAATTTTATAGCAATAACAATATATGAAATTGTGATAAGTTAAATACTTACTAGTTAATTGTTTTTAATACATATACCTAAAATCACAGGGTAGGTCTTTTTCACCCAAAACCAATTTCGGTTCCGATTTTCTAGAAAAGTTACTAATTGAATTGAAAATAATTACTTGAATTTTTTCTAATTTTATACCAATAACAATCTATGAAAGTATGACAAGTTAAATACATATTAGTTAATTGTTTTTAATACTTACCTAAAACCACGGGATGGGTCATTTTGATCCCATTATAATCAGCACGAATTTGAAATTCAATGTTTTCTGAAATGGGAAATGCTTTTACAATTTTCTTTTCATTGCCCATACGTGAGCAGAACAATATCTGAAGGTGAAATGGTCAAATTACAAGGACAGGAGTATAGTCAGAGGGGTGTTACTGATAATAGAAGGATGGATGAGAATTTTATTGTAGTGCCAGTAGACAGTGTTGCAAAACAAATTACCTTTTGCAACATTTTGATACTATACGTCCATTTAAAACATAAAACACTGATTTTTAATCTACGAGAGGCATCCCATTATGAATTTTGAATGGGTGAAATTGCCTCTGGTTAGCTTATTCAAAGTGCCCTCTCCCCTATTTGTTCTTTTGGCCTATCGAATGGAATCTATAGTCTAATCGTGATACAAGGAAACCATTGCAAATTTGGAAATCTAACGAAATCACATGAAATTTCTAAAATTTAAAAAAATGCATGTTCAATGGTTTTCCATACATGATTAAAGATGAGAAAAGCCCTGAAAACCGTATTCAGACCAAATATGTCGTTTTGCGTTTGATAGAACCTTTTAAAAATAAATGAAGAAATATCCTTACAAGTAATCTTTAAACAACACTGAATGTGTTTTAAATGTTAAAAACGAAAAATAATGGGCTAACTGAAGTAAATAAAATGAAATCTGAAAAAAATACTTATATCTGTGATAAGAGTAAAGATGTATCCAGAATAGCTTAAATTTGAAACGTCAGGACAACAGATTTTTAATGAAGTGCATAACACATATACAAGGGAGAGATCATAAAGCTTTAAGTATTGCTTAAACAATCATAATTAGACGCTAAATTTTATTTGTTATTCTTTAGACTTTTATACATAGTTATAATATAGAGATAAACATTTATCTCTTTTTCTTAATTTTCCGTGACCATTTTAAAGCTTTTATTTATAATTATTCAGAGAGAACATTTTTCATAGTATAGTTTTCTTCAATCTACAAGAACTTTAAATCAAACCAATCAAGATTAACAACTGTAATTTATTTCTACCAATACAATATTAAATTACCATACACAAGACAAATTTAATACAGATATTTAAGTTCTTTCTTAGTAATTAATTAAGATTTAACTATGCCTTCATGTAAAAAAAAAGAAAAAACATCCAAAAAAGATTTTTTCATGTGTTATATTTTTTTTTCTATTCAGGGCCCCATATATAATTTTTTATGATACAACTTATTGTAAATCTTTCTGCAGATCATAAAATACAGTATACAAAAAAGCCTATGAAAATCATATTAAAAGCGTGTCAACATATAATTATCGCATACATCACATTTTATCTAATGCAGATTAGAATGGCCCTTTAAGTTATTGGAAAGAAATTTCGTTATTAACCACTTCCGGTAAAATGACGAGTCTAGCTCATCATTAGTTTTTCATTCCATACTGCACAATGAAGAGCTACACTGGATTAAAGTTGCTGTTAAATATGATAATTAATTTAGTTTGAAATTTCTAGTGTACTGAATTTGGCAACACTTTTATCACAAGTCACTATTGCATATTGTTTACTTGGTACAAGTCATTGCCAAATTAATGAGTCAGAATAAAAGAAAACCTACTAAGAAATGCCGTGTGTGTTACAAGAATCAAATTAAAAGTGAGACTAATTGGCGGTGTAAACAATTAAGAATTCCTTTGCACTTTGTTTTGAAAAGTACCACTAGCTTGAAGACTATTATCTGTATACCTTATTAATGTTTTGCTTTGATATTTTCTTAATTTTACTGTTTCTGATATTATTTAACACTATGTAAAAAGTGGATTTTAATTAAGAATATGTAAGAATTGTAAAATGAAACAAGTTTTTTAAATAAAAATTAAATGGTTATTTCATGCACAGTTTTTCCTTATTAAATCATACCGAAAGGGGTTAAAATGTTAAAGACACAGATGAGAGTGGGATTTCCCACACACAATATGATTTATTAATGAGATTAATTTCAAATACTTACTTGTTTTCTATATTTCATAATAAAATAATTAGAATGAAAATAATAAAGTTGTTCTTAAGGAAACTAAGTTTTAAGTTCTACTAACGTCATTAATAATGTTACCCTAACTAACCTCTTCCGCAAACATCCAGTTCTAATTGCAGTTTGTGAGAATAAAGTGCTTTATTTCATGAAGCGTGGTCAAGACACTGCGCTAAATGAATCAGCCTCTAATTAGAGCATGTAAAACTGTGTCAAAACATCTGTAAATCAATTGTATAATTATATATACACATATTTTCATTAATATATATATATATATATATATATAATATATATATATATATATATATATATATATATATATATATATATATATATATATATATATATATATACATGTATATATATGTATATATATATATATATATATATATATATATATATATATATATATATATATATATATATATATATATATATATATATATATATATATATATATATATATTTATATATATATATATATATATATATATATATATATATATGTATATATATGTATATATATATATATATATATATATATATATATATATATATATATATAAATATATATATATATATATATATATATATATATATATATAATATATATATATATATATATATATATATATATATATATGTATATATATATATATATATATATGTATATATATATGTATATATATATATATATATATATATATATATATATATATATATATATATATATGTATATATATGTATATATATATATATATATATATATATATATATATATATATATATATATATATATATATATATATATATATTATATATATATATATATATATATATATATATATATATGTATATATATATGTGTGTGTGTGTGTGCGTGTGCGTGTGTGTTTGTATAATTTACCATTTTCCTATTTTTTCCACGATTCAAATTTGGTTTTATATCTCAAGGTATACATGTTGTCTGAAAAGACCTTAAGTACTGCCATCTAAAAGATACCATACTTTTTGATATATATATATATATTACATATAAATAAAACTACTCAGGATTATAATATTTTCTTCTCTGAACTATAAAATTAAAACAAACAAATGTTTAAAAAATTAAAAAAAAGCAGATACTTATTTTTAATAGACTGTATAAGCACTGACACCAATGTTTAAATAGCATTGTTAGAATTCCATATAACCATTGTATATATATATATATATATATATATATATATATATATATATATATATATATATGTGTGTGTGTGTGTGTGTGTGTGTGAGTGTGTGTTGTATGTGTGTGTGCGTGTGCGTGTGCGTTTGTATAATTTACCATTTTCCTATTTTTTTCACGATTCAAATTTGGTTTTATATCTCAAGGTATACATGTTGTCTGAAAAGACCTTAAGTACTGCCATCTAAAAGATACCACCATACTTTTTGCTATATAAATATTACATTCTTAAATAAAACTACTCAGGATTATAATATTTTCTTCTCTGAAGTATAAAATTAAAACCAACAAATTTTTAAAAAATTAAAAAAAAGCAGATACTTATTTTTAATAGACTGTATAAGCACTGACACCAATGTTTAAATAGCATTGTTAGAATTCCATATAACCATTGCATTTGCTTTATTAAATTGTACAGTTTCTTTAAAAATGTACAACTTTAAAGATTTCATCACATAAAGAAAGCGTTGTCATGATTCCTCTATCACAGGAATTATTTTAAATTGTGAAACCTCCAAAACACAAACAAGACTTTCATGATGTTTTTGTCCTTGGGAAATTATGTAAGAAAAATATACCTATATATTTTCTTCGAAAATTGATGTTAACAATAAAAGAAATAAGAAATATACTACAATATAAAAGAACGGGAGCAATAAAATGATATGCGAGGTAAACACGAACAACCATTACACAAATAGGAAAAAAATAAATGTCGAACATAAGTGTAATGGGATTAAGAAGAGCAGGAAGAAATAGTTTCTGTTAAAAATACCGGAGGTTTTCAGATCTATTCGAAATATTCGTCTAGAGGATAGGATGACAAATTTTATATGTTGTCGGTACAGCGTGCCCGATGATTGTAGAGAACAATGAAAGGTAAATAAAATACGGGAAAAATATTGTAATACTTATCAAAGTACGCTGTATTGAACGATAGTACGTAAAATAAAACTTCTCCAAAAATGCAGGGGAATTCTATGTTACCGAAAAAACGCCCTTCATGTTTGAATTTTTAAGAAAGAAAGAAAAGAAGGTTATGTTTATTGTTTTTGTGGAAATAAAATTTAAAACAGCATTACACAATAGAATTTTGAACATTAACTAGCTTTCCTATGATCTGTATTTGTGGCATGTTAAATATCTAACAGTTATTCAATTCAATGAATTGTAAGTGTTTTATGGTATTTCGGGAATTATTCCTTCAATCACATTAGTAATTCATCGTTTTAAGTCATCGTTATCCGAAAGTGACTATATGAAGTTCAATGCGTCCTCGACATATCCCAATGATTCCAATCCCCGAACGACTTCCGCAACAGACGATAAATGCCCTATACATTATGTTTACATTGAGAGACTTAACCGCCAAGGAAGAAGGTAGTACGTTAGGGCTCGACGACTGATGTACTTGTTCTAGACTCTTTAGCAATTGTACTGTCTAAGAAATCTTGTTCATTATTATTCTTTGCTTCTTTAGTGTGTGTATTGATAAAATAAATGTTTGTCCTTGAAAAAACTGAAATCAAGTTCGAGACCAACTTACACTAGAACCCCAGACCCTCTGCTATCCAAATGACATCCATGGTATCATCTCCCCAAGACCAATTCAACCAATCATCGAACGACTTACGTGACGGACGACAGATGACTTATACATTATGTTTGTATTGAGAGACTGAACCTCCAAGGAAGAAGGGAGTACACTAGGGTTCGACGACTGTTGCACTAGTTCGAGACTCTTTAGAAATTTTACTGTTTAAGAATCCTTGTTTATTTTTATTCTTTGCTTCTTTAGTGTGTGTATTGATAAAATAAATGTTTGTCCATGTAAAGACTGGAATCCATTTTGAAACTAACTTACACCAGAAATCGCAGACCCTCTGCTATCCAGATGGCATCCCTGGTATAATCTTACCACGACCCCAACCCAACAATCCGAAAGGCTTATGTCTAATTCCATTTGAACTATGGGACTCTAATGTGTTGTAGAGCCGTCTTGATGAATAATAACTCGAGGATGATAGCTTTCAAATTGGGGAGCATTACATACCAATGTCTTGTACCAGGCCATGTTCAGATAATACAAAGAGTTAAGACACCAGATACAAGTGTGCGAAGACTTACCGTTCTGCAGACTTTTTTTATTTACAAATCTAATTTTGCACAATCTGGTGACGTAATTACAATATATTCAATGCCAATATGGAAACGCCGTAAATCGCTGGATTATGGAAGCAACTAACGCTGATGACGCTATCTTTAGATGAACAACAACAACAAAAAAAATTGAGTGTTCCCTGCCTCTGCTGAAATTCTCTTCGCTTCGTCTTTCCTCCGAAGGGGCCTTCAAATCTGCTGAGCAAAAATAAAAAAACTGCTGTTGTCAATTCCAAAGACGACTGACCCGCGTTAGCGACCCATCTTGTCCAATGGGGTTGAAGGGAGAGGGGTCACTGACATCGCCTTCGTCCCTCGGTCAGTCTCCAGCTCTGTCGATGTCGAGCAATGTAACTCATTGTTATAGGTAAATACTTAAATTTGTCTAGATATGTAATGGTTGTCAATGTTTGCACGATAAAGTATAATGATCTAAATGTGTCCATCTACAATCTATGCCCACCAATCATTCACTTTTGAGCTGTGTACTTTTTCTCTTACGGTATGAGGATATTCAGTTGGGTAGATCAAGCAGTTATGAAACCAAACATAACCAGAAACATCAAAAAGTTTCTTTATAACAGAAAATGTAAATTTTCTAAGAAATAGTTTAAAGTTTATTCTTAAAATTATGTTGTGTAAATTATCTTTCCAAGAAAATATTCAGACATGGGCATATATCATTTTGTTCCTTATTTTAAACATGAAATAACCTTGATAATTTCAGGCCATCTGCAGTTTGATTGCTAGAGTACATTAAATGCTACAGTGGAAATAGAAATAGGTAAATGCCCCTAAAAATTTGAATAATTTTATGTATTTGTGTTGTGAATAGAAACTAAGCGAAAATTATTTATATTCTATAAATCTATAAATATTGCTTCAATGTATAATGCTATCAATATTAATAAAAACTCTAAAAAACAATGAACTCTGAAAAATAACTTTAATTCTTTTAAATATAATTGCTTAAAAATGAGTTACTTAATTATTCATTTAGAAGATGTGAATTTAAGAATGGATAAAACAGAAAAAAATTGAATCTATTAATTTCTAATTGTTTAAAAATTAACTTTAATTCTTTTAAAATAATTGCTTAAAAATGAGTTACTCAATTATTCATTTAGAAGATGTGAATGTAAGAATGGATAAAACAGAAAAAAATTTTGAATCTATTAATTACTAATTGTTTAAAAATAAGCTTTATTTAAAAT
>CM063506.1:69745522-69770522 GCA_032207245.1 Pardosa pseudoannulata | reverse complement strand
TTCTTTCACAGTTACTTTTGATATCTCAGACAAACTATCTTTTTAAATGGCCTATAAATTGAACATGAAATAAAATTTACTCAATTGTAAAATGAAATTAGTAAGTATGTCTGTGTAACAGAAAAAAAACTTTTCTGAGATCAAAGTAAATATAATCTGCATTTTTTCTCTGTGTACTTTAGTGTAGTAAAACTTTAATCTTACTAGTTATTTTAAAATGAATAACAATAACTTTATTATTGTATTGCTAAGTTTTCAATTAGAATTTATTTTTCTAAAAAATGATATAGATTGCTCGCATTAATGTAATTCTATTTTATAAAGAAAAAATGATTCGAAAAGGCTCTATTTTTCACATTAAAAATAATTTTGTGGGTAGATAGATATAAATTTTATTTCTTAGAAGATAATCTGCGTTTTTTGAATATGGATTACTTCATATAACAAGAATAAATGTTTTTGTACACAGTTTGAAATTCTATAAAAATTGTAATCTAAAGAGATGAGAACATTTGATTTTGCATTGAATTAGAAATAAACGGGATTATGAGAATATTTAAATAAATCATTTTTTTAGTTCAGATTCTTTTTGAATAAAATATGACAGGTTCTTTGACAGTTACTTTTGATCTCTCAGACAAATGATCTTTTTAAATGGCATATGAATTGAACATGAAATACAATTTACGCAATTGTAAAATGAAATTAGTAAGTATGTCTGTGTAACAGAAAAAAAAAACTTTTCTCGGATCAAAGTAAATATAATCTGTATTTTTTTCACTGTGAAGTAAAACTTTTAACTTACTAGTTATTTTAAAAGGATTAACAATAACTTTATTATTGTACTGCTAAGTTTTCAATTAGAATTTATTTTTCTAAAAAATGAAATATATTGCTCGCATTAATGTAATTCTATTTTATAAAGCAAAAATGATTCGAAAGTGCTCTATTTTTCACATTTTAAGTAATTTTGAGGGTAGATAGATATATATTTTATTTCTTAGACGATAATCTGCGTTTTATGAATATGGATTACTTCATATAACAAGACTAAATGTTTTTGTACATGGTTTGAAATTCTATAAAAATTGTAATCTAAAGAGATGAGAACATTTGATTCTGTATTAAATTAGAAATAATCGGGATTATGAGAATATTTAAATAGATCATTTTTTTTTAGTACAGATTCTTTTTGAATACACTATGACAGGTTCTTTCACAGTTACTTTTGATATCTCAGACAAACTATCTTTTTAAATGGCCTATAAATTGAACATGAAATAAAATTTACGTAATTGTAAAATTAAATTAGTAAGTATGTCTGTGTAACAGAAAAAGAAACTTTTCTGAGATCAACGCAAATATAATCTGTACTTATTTTCTCTATGAAGTAAAACTTTAAACTTACTAGTTATATTAAAAGGAATAACAATAACTTTATTATTGTATTGCTATGATTTTAATTAGAATTTATTTTTCTAAAAAATTAAATATATTTCTCGCATTAATGTAATTCTAGTTTATAAAACAAAAATGATTCGAAAAGGCTCTATTTTTCACATTAAAAGTAATTTTGAGGGTAGTCAGATATATATTTTATTTCTTAGAGTATAATCTGCGTATTATGGATATGGATTACTTCATATAACAAGACTAAATGTTTTTGTACACGGTTTGAAATTCTATAAAAATTGTAATCTAAAGAGATGAGAACATTTGATTTTGTATTAAATTAGAAATAAACGGGATTATGAGAATATTTAAACAGATCATTATTTAGTACAGATTCTTTCTGAATAAACTATGACATATTCTTTGACAGTTACTTTTGACATCTCAGACAAATTATCTTTTTAAATGGCATATAAATTGAACATGAAATAAAATTTATGCAATAGTAAAATGAAATTAGTAAGTATGTCTGTGTAACAGAAAAAAAAACTTTTCTGAGATCAAAGTAAATATAATCTGTATTTTTTTCTCTGTGAAGTAAAACTTTAAACTTACTAGTTATTTTAAAAAGAATAATGCTATGTTTTCAATTATAATTTATTTTTCTAAAAAATGAAATAGATTGCTCGCATTAATGTAATTCTATTTTATAAAGCAAAAATGATTCGAAAAGGCTCTATTTTTCACATTAAAAGTAATTTTGAGGGTAGTCAGATATATATTTTATTTCTTAGAGTATAATCTGCGTATTATGGATATGGTTTACTTCATTAAACAAGAATAAATGTTTTTGTACACGATTTGGAATTCTACAAAAATTATAATCTAAAGCAATGAGAACATTTGATTTTGTATTGAATTAGAAATAAACGGGATTATGAGAATATTTAAAAAAGATCATTTTTTAGTACGGTTTTTTTTAATAAACTATGACAGGTTCTTTGACAGTTACTTTTGATCTCTCAGACAAATGATCTTTTTAAATGGCATATGAATTGAACATGAAATACAATTTACGCAATTGTAAAATGAAATTAGTAAGTATGTCTGTGTAACAGAAAAAAAAACTTTTCTGAGATCAAAGTAAATATAATATGTATTTTTTTCTCTGTGAAGTAAAACTTTTAACTTACTAGTTATTTTAAAAGGAATAACAATAACTTTATTATTGTATTGCAATGTTTTTAATTAGAATTTATTTTTCTAAAAAATGAAATATATTGCTCGCATTAATGTAATTCTAGTTTATAAAGCAAAAATGATTCGAAAATGCTCTATTTTTCACATTTTAAGTAATTTTGAGGGTAGATAGATATATATTTTATTTCTTAGACGATAATCTGCGTTTTATGAATATGGATTACTTCATATAACAAGACTAAATGTTTTTGTACACGGTTTGAAATTCTATAAAAATTGTAATCTAAAGAGATGAGAACATTTGATTTTGTATTAAATTAGAAATAAACGGGATTATGAGAATATTTAAATAGATCATTTTTTTTTAGTACAGATTCTTTTTGAATAAACTATGACAGGTTCTTTGACAGTTACTTTTGATCTCTCAGACAAATGATCTTTTTAAATGGCATATAAATTGAACATGAAATAAAATGTACTCAATTGTAAAATGAAATTAGTAAGTATGTCTGTGTAACAGAAAAAAAAAACTTTTCTCGGATCAAAGTAAATATAATCTGTATTTTTTCTCTGTGAAGTAAAACTTTTAACTTACTAGTTATTTTAAAACGAATAACAATAACTTTATTATTGTATTGCTATGATTTTAATTAGAATTTATTTTTCTAAAAAATGAAATATATTGCTCGCATTAATGTAATTCTATTTTATAAAGCAAAAATGATTCGAAAAGGCTCTATTTTTCACATTAAAAATAATTTTGTGGGTAGATGAATATAAATTTTATTTCTTAGAAAATAATCTGCGTATTATGGATATGGTTTACTTCATTAAACAAGAATAAATGTTTTTGTACACGATTTGGAATTCTACAAAAATTATAATCTAAAGCAATGAGAACATTTGATTTTGTATTGAATTAGAAATAAACGGGATTATGAGAATATTTAAATAGATTATTATTTTAGTACAGTTCTTTTTGAATAAACTATGACAGATTGTTTGACAGTTACTTTTGACATCTCAGACAAATTATCTTTTTAAATGGCATATAAATTAAACGTGATATAAAATTTACACAATTGTAAATTGAAATTAGTAAGTATGTCTGTGTAACAGAAAAAGAAACTTTTCTGAGATCAACGCAAATATAATCTGTACTTATTTTCTCTATGAAGTAAAACTTTAAACTTACTAGTTATATTAAAAGGATTAGCAATAACTTTATTATTGTACTGCTAAGTTTTCAATTAGAATTTATTTTTCTAAAAAATGAAATATATTTCTCACATTAATGTAATTCTAGTTTATAAAGCAAAAATGATTCGAAAAGGCTCTATTTTTCACATTAAAAGTAATTTTGAGGGTAGATAGATATATATTTTATTTCTTAGACAATAATCTGCGTTTTATAAATATGGATTACTTCATATAACAAGACTAAATGTTTTTGTACATGGTTTGAAATTCTATAAAAATTGTAATCTAAAGAGATGAGAACATTTGAGTTTGTATTAAATTAGAAATAAACGGGAATATGAGAATATTATAAAAAGAATAAAAATTGTAATCTAAAGAGATGAGAACATTTGAGTTTGTATTAAATTAGAAATAAACGGGATTATGGGAATATTTAAATAGATCAATTTTTTAATACAGATTCTTTTTGAATAAATTATGACAGGTTCTTTGACAGTTACTATTGATATCTCAGACAAATTATATTTTTAAATGCCATATAAGTTGAACATGGAATAAAATTCAAGCAATTGTAAAATGATATTAGTAAAGAAGGGCCCAGAGAATTGGAGGAGAATCCGAGGAGTTGAAGAGAACAGAGTGTTTGGAGAGAGGTCCCAGAGAGTTGAAAGAGAAGGCAGAGAGTTGGATCGGAAGGCCCCACAGAATTGGATGAGAAGGCCCCAGAGAGTTGGAGGAGAAGGACCCAGAGAGATTGGTTCGTAGGTCCCAAAAGGAAGTTGCTATATACTCCAGCCAAGTCGTAGAAAGTTTCCTGCAAAAATTGTACGGTCGCACCCCAGATAACAGATCAATTGATAAGAAAATTTTTCATACCCTTCAACCAGAAGTGTTATCACTTAGAACAAAGGTACGCATCTTTTTGCATTACATTTTGAAATCGAGATTAGGTCCTCTCTCTCTACTTACAAAATTTTCCTAAATATATATAAAGTTTGTCAGAGGTAATTTAAATAGTTTGACTAAGCTTAATTATTGACTTATAATATTTTTGTAAATATATGTATAAAAGTTTTTTTTTATAATAAATCTACTTTTTTTATAGTAAGCTAGTCTCAGTTGCCATTATTTTAGAGGTTAGTTGATTCTTCATTTTAATGTCTGTAGTTGCTCAGAACCTGTGGTTAAATTGTAGTAAAACAAATATTTAACACAACGCAATTTTAAAATAAACTCCACTATACATTTGATCACAGGTTTTTACTCAAATATATAACGAGGACTACACGACATTAAATACATCATTTTTTAGGACAGATTTTTATAACCCTTAATTTGGCTAAGTCTGGTCGCTACACCGGACATGTATATATGATAACAACTATATAACATAATTGTCAATGTTCACCACATCGGAAATTAATTATCTCAAAAATGGAAAATGATTTTTTTATTTATTTTACAGAGATCCTAATGTCTATACAGACATGGGAAAATAACAGAAATTAAAAAATAATCGAAAAATATCTTGTCAAATTAAGTTTTAATAAACTATGACACATTCTTTGACAGTTACTTTTGACATTTCAGGCAAATTATCTTTTTAATTGACATATAAAATGAAGATGAAATAAAATTTTATGAAATTATAAAATGAAATTAGTAAGTATGTCTGTTTAATAGAAATAAACTTTTCTGAGACACAAAGTAAATAAAATCTGTATTTTTTTCTGAAAAGTAAAACTATTTTAAAAGGAATAACAATAATTTTATTATTGTATTGATTTGTTTTCAATTGGATTTATTTTCTAAAAATTTAAATATATATTTATTTTATTTCTTAGAGGATAATCTGCGTTTTATGAATATGTATTACTTCCTATAACAAGAATATTCTTTCTCTGTTCAAGTATTGAAATTCTATAAAAATTGAGTTTTAAACAAATTAGAACATTTGATTTTTTATTGAATTAGAAATAAACTATATTATGAGTATATTTATGATTCATTAAAAAATCAAATCAAATATAATTAAATCTTTTCTGCGTGAGAAGTATTTTAGTCCCTTACTCTTTTGCACTCTTATATCGACTCTGACTCAAGAAAATCCTTCTTTTGCAACTAGAAAATACCGAGTGTGAATCCACAGGGTTTTTCAACATAAAATATAAAGTTTACACTATTGCATATTGATGAATACAGCTAGATTGGAAGTATATTGATATAATTTAAACAATAATTTCGACAAAACTACAGAAAACTAGGAAAAATAATTTGCTACTCCCATGACGAAATAACAACTACTAAGAGTGACGTATGAGTCTTTTACAGACCAAAAAATCATTACAAAAATTATAAAACATTGTAAGTCAATATTTATCTCTATATTCTAACGTACCATTTTGAAGACCTATTTCGAAACTAGTATATATGACGGGATCATTAAAACTTTTAATTTTCCAGAATTGTAAAGTATCCTATAAAGCAGGTAAATATGGTTTATTTTTTGGCTGAAAATTATTTGACACACTCCCAATAATTTGTTTATCCTTACTGACCGCATATTAGTTGTCAGTCTTAATTTATCTTGTTATATTACGTGATGGGATGGACAGCAGAGGTTTTAATATTGACATCGATTATTTGACGGTATATATGAATGATGCCCAAAATTGAGCGAATCGATTGCAAACCGCATGTTTATGTATAAAAAACAAACACACGAACAAACTTCTTAATTCTCTTAATAGATATATTCTTAATAGATATATAACTTAAAGCTTAGATATTTACTAGTCTGTGAAATAGACTCCTAGACTTTTATGAACAGAATTTGTTGCTAATACTTGTAATAAAATTTTCATTGCAGCAAAAATAATCGATGATTAAATTTAAAATTATCACAGATGTACGTAATCTATTATTTAAGACAAATTTAAAAGAAAATATTTAAGTAATATCTAAGTTTAGTGATAAAACGTATGAAAATAATGCAGAAGACATTTAAATAATTTAAAATAAGAAATAATTAAATGAGATGGTTAAAGAAATGACGTCATAATGATAGAAAAATGTTATTTTAACCTACTTATAATGTGATAAAATGATGACTTTAATCATTGCCTGCTCTTAACCGGGGAAAATAGGGCTAGAAATAATGGCATCAAACGATCAAAAAGGGGGAAGGGGTGGATTTTGAACGCTTAAAAGACAACAGTATTTTACGCTGTGATAAGAAGCATATTTATACAAATTTATTTTAGAATCGGATCCATAGTTTAACTTTAAATTTACAAATATATTAACTTTAAGTTACAAATATATTAAGTTTACAAACTTTAAAAATATAAACTTTACTCGCTTTGAATTTTGCTAACCATAACTCATCCAGAATCCAATATGGATGTCTCTACTGCATGTCCCACTGCTTCATAAATTCGAGGACAGACTCACAGGTATATGGAATATATCTATTATCTGAATTTCTCAACCGGACCCTCCCAAATTTTTCAATTTACCCAACCCTAATTTTGCAACTTTTTTTAATGATTTGTAAGTACGTAAAATTTTATAGTTTAAGCATTATATATACATTATAATTTTAACTGGCATGGAAGTTATATATGGTAACATTATATTATTTTCACTTTACTTTTTCATTCTTAGATGAAAACAAATACTTACAAGTCTTCCCAAGTAGTAAATTACCAATCTCAAAAACCATAGTTAGATAAACATGATCGTGAATTGTACATTAAATATCAGATTTTAAATCTTTTTACCATCATGAATGCTACTTCAGTTCCTGTTTAATGATATCAATAAACAGTCCTCGTTGACTTGGTATCATCATTCAACAGACGATTAGTTATAAAATTCAGAAAAATGTAAGAATATATTTGATGAGATATAGTTTAATACTCACCATGACTATTTTCAAAAACTGTTGTTACAGACAATATAAAAATGTTGAGAAGAAATGAAGAATGTGATTCATCGAGTATAGTATCTGTACCACATAAAAACTTGCTTAAAATATGTTTGCCATCTTCTGATAGCAAAAGTACATCGGATAATGTACTTAAGAATATAAAAATTAACAATGTAAACGAATAGCTTAGTATGCGAGGGTACTAAACAAAAAACCACAGTCAACAGTCTCCATAAAGCGACATACTTAATGTGTTAAAGATGGTATCATTATGTACGGAAATTATAGTTATATATTAGTATATTTTTCTGTCCTTTAATAAACTTTAGGTTTTATCTTTCAAAATGAATGACAAACACATAGACACAGGCGTGACAATGACAAAACACTGTATGTCGTTTCCTCTCCAGCCCAAAAAATCATGGAATTAATTTGGGATTTGAGGAATATTAGATAAAGACATTCACGTTGGTGCTGTTTTAAAAGTATAAACTGAACTGCCTGAGAATATTAATATGGAAGGACGGAAATATATATGCCTGATCTTCATAGTTTTTGTATTTTAACCCTGATTGATATCGAATTAGAGTGATTTGAATTAAAAATAACACGTAGACTCCAAAAATGTTTAAAATGAATACTGTTTCGTAAATATGAACTAGGTTTGAGCATGTAAAAAATAAAATGTAAAAAGTATCTTTTTCAATGGTAACAAATGTAATTAAATTTGCTGTATTTTAAACTAAACTACTTACCAAATCACGAAATAAAGCTTTGTAGTTTCAGATTCAAAACTAATATAATTAGTAATGCTGAATAAAATATAAAGTTATTCAAATTTATTTAAAAGTGTATTTTACCTATGAAAATAAAATTGGAGTTAATATACAGATGAATTTTGTTCTCAAAAATGTAATATTTCTATGTAACGTCTCCTCTCAAAGTTTGAAAAAAAACTTTTAGTGAGATATTCTGTTATTAAATTTGCAAGTTATAGATTTTGCCTTTATTGTTAAACAGGGAAACTGTAAATAGAAATAAAGAATATTTTGAATTATTCTTATTTTATTAAAATATGTATTTTCATTATTGTTTATTAAACGTAATTGGACAGAATTAGGTTACTTCTACTTAAATGAAAATTTATGTTAAACGACATAAAATTTACAGTTTTAATTTAGAATTTCTCTCGAATCTTTTTATCACGTTTTAAACATCTCAAATGTTTCGTGTTTATTGAATAGCAGAATTATTAAATTTTAAAATCGAAATGACAAGAAAAATTCCTTTACAAGATTCGAACAGGAAATTTCTCCTTCAATGAATTTACATTCACTTAATAGAATATCGTAAAAGTGCACCTATAGAACACATTGAATAAAATTTAAATGTCAAAAGAAGTTTTTGTACCCAATATCATTTGACAGTTAATGCCATTGCCAGATGTGCGTGTCTTTCATAAAATTTGAACATTTTTCATTTATTCAGCTAAAGCGATGACTTAGAAAAAAACCCTGACGTTAAACTAATTTTAAGTTTGATTTCTTTAACGTGGGAAACATATTATGTGTTTAAAGCTCCACTTCTTCACTAGAAAAATAAATACATATTACTCAAAGCGTTTAAGATGCAGAATTTTAATTGGCTATCATAATAGCACAAAACTAAAATATGATGAGGACACCACATGATTTTCCTTTTCACGTATTAAATTATTATTATTTCTTATTTAAATTTTATGATGAGTTATCAGAATTGTTATTTAAAGATTCTTTTCTACTGTTCAAAATAACTTTCATTTCTTAACACGCTATGTGCGGGTACATTTAGCAGCTGATTTGTACCGGGAGCGGGCATTTTGTGCGTAAATTTAGTTATTCAGTTAAATCTCAATACAGCGAAAACTATTTCCTTTTTTAACCAACTTTTCGTATTTTATATTAAAATATGTAAACAAATATATAAATAGAAATATATAAATAATAGCCATAAGATTTTATTAAAACAAAAAATATATTTTTTACTGGATAAATTTATAATAGTATAGTATATATCAAAAATCAAAGAGATATAGTAGTATATAGTTATAATTTTTTCGAATTATGTTATATATAAATATTTTTACAAATAAAAAAATGCAAAGAGCAATAATTTAACTAAAAATGTAAAAACTAGTATTTATTTGTCTAAATTTTTCCAGAATGTATAAAGTAGACAAGGACGTTCGGTTTCGTCTTCCTGTATATACCGTTATTTTTGTACCCACAAACAAACCATGTTGTGACACTAACCCGTACTAGCACGTGTCCCAAGATCAAGTATCAATCGTCAGAAAACGTACTAGCACATTTCCTGCATACAATTTGTTAACGGTGGATGCATCTTCAATAACATCTGGCTGCAAATAGCAATGCTAATATCCACTATTTTTAGATTTTTCAGTATACGGATAGCATAGCCAAAAGATTCTGAGATTGGAACTCTTCCCTTCGTACCGAGAAGTAATAAAAAAAAAACACAATTCAAAATCATTCTCTTCAAATAGCATTTTATCTATCGCATATTCATCTGTAGATATCATTTATCTGTACATTTAAACAATATTTCAGTGTAGCAGCTATAATAATTATTATTCGTGTAATAATCTTTTTTTATATTGAGAGCATATTGTTATCAAAAAGCGATACACAACTAGATTTTACAATATTTCTATATAAAAATATACCAACATCATATTTCAACAAGATATGAATAATCGTTTTAGAAGTGTCTACAATCTAACAAAAAATTGCCGAATGTATTAAAACCAATTATCCGTGACAAATATTTTGCAAGACATAATTTAAGTTATTAAAAACAAGAAAGCCAAAGATACATAAGAAAAAAACTGTTTTATTCAGTAGATTTAGCACTTTCAATAGAGCAAAATTTATCAGACATGAACTCGAATGTAAACTTTCAGCGGTTTCTGAAAGTGTTATCTCATTTATTTTATTATAAAATGCATTATGAAACATTTTGACAATAAAAAATAGGTTAAAAAATCAATATATATATACATGTGTATATAAATAAATAAATAAATACATATATATATGTATATATATATATATAATATATATATATATATATATATATATATATATATATTATATATATATATATATATATATATATTATATATAAATATAAATATAAATATATATATATATATATGTATGTATATATGTATATATATGTATATATGTATATATATATATATATATATATGTATATATATACATATATATATATATATATATATATATATATATATATATATACATATATATATATATATATATATATATATATATATATATATATATATATATAAATATAAATATAAATATATATATATATATATATAATATATATATATACATACATATATATAACATATATATATGTATATATATGTATGTATATATATATATATATATATACATATATATATATACATATATATATATATACATATATATATATGTATATATATATATATATATATATATATATATATATAATATATATATATATATATATATATATATATATATATATATATATATATATAATATATATATATATATATATATATATATATATATATATATATATATATATATATATATAATATATATATATATATATATATATATATATATATATATATATATATATATATATATATATATATATGTATTTTTGACTGCTTAGCTCCAATGTAGCGACAGAAAAAATGTCGCAATTTGAGAAGAGAGCACAAAAGTCAGGTGGAAAACTCTTTATATTTTCAAATAAAATTATAATTTAAGCGAGTTGAGATGGTACCGTATAGAGGGAAATCCATATATATATGTGTGTGTGTGTGTGTGTGTGTGTGTGTGTGTGTGCGCGCGTGTGTTTAGTGGTTTTGTTCCAATGTAGCTACAGGAAAGTTTTGCAACGTGGGAAGAGAGTACAATAAACTCGGGGAAAGCATTTTATGTTTTCAAACAAAATTATATTTATAACAATATGAGACGGCACCGCATAGAGGTAAGGCCTTCTATTTGAGAGATCTAAGTTTGTGACTCCACGCTGATGAGACTACCACATGCTCACTTTGCCTGTAAATCTGTTTTTATGGTTGAATCAGTGATCGTACTAAGAAAACATCAATCTGTTGTGAAACTAGAATGAATCCGTCCTCGAACCAGGTTCAAAATTCTATTTCTTTGCACGATCAGTGTTGTATCCGAAATAGTTTTTTACAGCCAACTAATAATTAACAGAAGGGGTTTTTTTCTAGGCCTAGTTCACATTTTCTTTTAAGCTGTATACGTTAATACGTAAATACATACATACATTACAACGTAACTAGTCATTGGGGTCAAAATCTGTATTTAAAGTGGGAAAATTAAACTTTTACTGTATTGCGAAACGCTTATACAATTTAGATTCAGGCAAGGCCAAAATTTTGTTACTATATTTGTTAAAATTTAAAGACTAACAGATTTCAAAATTTTTATTTTTTTCCATTGCACAAAAAATTTTAACACAATTTAAATTTCCAAATAAATTATACTAGATTCTCCCCTAATGAAATTTCCCTACAGCTTTCCTTCTTTAACTAAATTTCTATTCAGAGTACAATCCTAGAGTTTTAAAAGCATTGGAAATATTACCATTGAAATGAGATTCTACAGAATTTTGTCTATTCCCGATAGGGTAGGTTTCAAAGAAATTTTTGGATTTCTCCGTAATCAGCTCGTTTACGATTCTGAAATAGTAAGATAGAGTGATGAGACACATAAGAACAATTTCGAGAATAGAGTTGGGACATAGAAACTGAGAAACAGTGGAAGGCAATGAAAGTATTATAACAGATCTCTTAGTTATATTCAACTATTCAAAAATTCATGTTCGTCTCTTAAGGGACAATGGACTTTCGAAATGATGGATTTTGCATTTTGTTCTTAAACAGTTAAGTCGTGTATATGCTTCATTATTAAAAGACATTTGAAACAGATGCATTACAGACTCCGGTCCCGTCCACTATGTTTTCTTTGGCGAACAACAGAAAAACGAGTGTTTTGAAAAGTCGCCAAGTATTTGAAAAATGTTTGAAAAGTAAAAAAAATGGCGGCGGTACGCGTTTTCTGAAAGATCACCGAAAAAGAAACACTTCACCCGTCATAACTAAATTCACTAAATCGAAGAAAATGATATTAACAAAAAGAAAATGTTCCAAACCAAAGCATCTTGTTCGATTTAGAACATCCTGATACTTTTTAACAATTTCAAAATAAGTAAGAAACGAAATAACTACACCCACCATAACTAAATTACTAAATCTCAGAAAATGATAAGAACAAAAGCAAAATGTTCCATACCAAAGCATCTTGTTTGATTTAGAATATTCTGATACTTTTTAATAATTTCAAAAATAGTAAGAACCGAAATAACTACAACCAAGTAGAAAACTAAACTAAATTATTAAATTACTAAATACTAAATTACTAAATCCCAGAAGATGTTAAGAACAAAAAAAAAAATGTACTTACTAAATCCCAGATAATGAGAAGAACAACAAACAATACAACCTAACCTAAGTGACTGTAAACCAAAAGAACAGCTAAGATGTAAATTTCTCGAACAGTGCCGGGTACTGATATCAGAAATCATGTGCACCAATGGGGTGCAAGATTACATTAGAGCTGCCATACCCCACAGTCAGGACGAACAAATATCCCACTCAAAGCCCCATATAATGGTAAAAAAATCGCCCAATTTGGCGTCAAAAAACACTGCGTGTATAATGCATCTTTATCAGACATTTTTTTAATAATATAATTATTTTACTACAATTAACCCTATTTTTTGCCATACACCTTCATTTTAATCTTATAATATTTTCTAGTTTGCTGACTTTTCCTAGAACTAGTAATTTTGAAAAGTGCATTAATTTAAATATTTCTTAATAAAAAATTTGGAGATTTATTATTTTGTTTGTCATTAAACAGGCACTCTTTTGAAAAGCGAGATGTATTTTCTCAACTTATAGAGAATTAAATACGGCGAAAAAATTTGTTTAAAGCCTTATAAAAGTATTTTAAGAATCTTCTATAAATAACGTTTACTGTAAGTGAAAGTCAATACCCAGTTTTGTTTCTATATAAATTCTAAATATAAAATGAAAAAATAAAAGTAATTCGTTAGTTTTGTGTGCATTATAAATATGATAAGGAATATTGTTAGGCGACTTAGTTTTTACGAAATAATCTACTATTTTAATCGAAATTTATATTTTAATAGATTGTGTCATATATGTTTCATATAATTACATGTCTTCTCATTAATAAAATATCGTTAAAATTCGAAAATTAAAAAAAATTGAAATGTAACGTTCTTTGTCTTTTTAATTGCTTCATATCTAAGAATGAAGAAATTGTATAATAAAGAATAAATAATTCATTTAGGGAGCAATATAATCAATATATCGAAGAATATAGTTTATTATTACACTGAGTAAACCGGGAAAAATAATAAAATTTAAATTACCTGTAAAAACACTCATGTAATTCTTTACATTGTGACACCAAAAAATTTCTGTTTTAATGGATTGTGTCATATACGTTTCATGTAATAACATTATGTCTTTTCATTAATAAAATATCTTTAAAATCGAAAATTAAAACAAATTGAAATGCAACGTTCTTTGTCTCTCTAAGTGCTTCATATGTAAGAATGAAGAAATCTTAGTTTGAAGAATGAAGAACTAGTTTAGCGAGTAATATAATCAATATATCGAAGAGTACAGTTTGTTATTACACTGAGTAAACCAGGAAAATTAATAAAATTTAAATTACCGGTAAAAACACTCATGTATTTATTAACATTGTGAAGCCAACCAATTTCTGTTTTAATGGATTGTGTCATATATGTTTCATGTAATAACATTATGTCTTTTCATAAATAAAATATCGTTAAAAATCGAAAATTGAAACAAATTGAAATGCAACGTTCTTTGTCTCTCTAATTGCTTCATATCTAAGAATGAAGAAATCTTAGATTGAAGAATGAAGAATTGGTTTAGCGAGTAATATAATCAAAATATCTAAGAGTATAGTTTGTTATTACACTGATTATACCGGTAAAATAGTCAGATTTAAATTACAGGTAAAAACACTCATTTTGTTACATTGTGACACCAACCAATTTCTGTTTGAATGGATTGTGTCATATACGTTTCATGTAATAACATTATGTCTTTTCATAAATAAAATATCGTTAAAAATCGAAAATTGAAACAAATTGAATTGCTTCATATCTAAGAATAAAGAAATTTTAAATTTAAGAATAAAGAATTGGTTTAGCGAGTAAATAATCAATATATCTAAGAGAATAGTTAATTATTTCACTGAGTAAACCGGGAGAAATAATAAAATTTAAATTACCGGTAGAAACACACATGTATTTCATTACATTGTAACATCAATGAATACAAATCAACCAACACCTTTTTGAAAGCCTTCACGCACCTATTCATATTTGACGAGATATACATTGATTTCTTCTTAAAATAAATTACTTCAAAAATAATTCTCAACATCACCATTGTATTAATGTACTATATAAAAAAAAGTTTACTGTTCTTTTGATTAAATGCTGTTCTTTGTATATTTTACAAGATTAAAAAAATAACGCATTCCTTGCTTTTACTCTTTAATGGATCGAAGAAGTTTTACTTTGTCACAGAATGTTACATTTTACATCTTACATATTATTTTTTCCTCGTCACATACTCATCAAATTAATTGTAATGAAATTTTTATCAACAAATGACTGAACTTTTTCAATATATGATGATTTTATAGATCATAGAAAATGAATATTAATATTAAAAATATTCATGAGTTTGATTCGTATTTTAAAATCAAAATTTTACTTATACATCTTGAGTACAGGATTGTAATAAAGATATTAGTACCAGAAACAAAATTCCACTTGTTACGAAAGATAATATATTGTATCTTCGACTTTACTTTAAACCAAAATGTTTTATTAAGATTAATACTTTTTTATTGAATATGAGTCAGATATTAAAAAAAATAGTAGTATTTTTAAAAGCATATCTAAATATAGAGTACAATTATTTACTGTGACAGTTAATTTCATGTATAAAATATCCTGCAAAACAAACTGAATATATCTATCAAATTTTATAAAAATAGTTCACAATTTTACATAATTTTAGATAATCTCACATTATTTAAATACTCTACGTAATTTTATAATTTCACATAATTTCACATAATTCACATAATTATTGCACAAAAAAAGGAAAATTTTAGAAAACGGGATAAATGCAATAAAAAATAAAATTCCCTTTAACTGTATATTATAATTTTAATCATTACTAGAATTTTATTTAAAATATCGAAAGAAATTTACCAGAAACAAAATTTCATTCGTACGAAAAAGAATATGATGTATCTTGAACTTATAATTTAAATCAAAGTATTCTATTAAGATTAATACTTTTTTACTAAACATGAGTCAGATATTGAAAAAACATTAATATTTTGTAAAAGTATATCTAAATATAAAACAGAATTATTTACTGTGCCAATTAATTTGTAGTATAAAATATACTGCATAACAAACTGAATATATATATCAAATTTTATCAAAATATTTTACATAATTTTACATAATCTTACATAATTTAAATATTTCATATAATTTTAAAATTTCACATATTTTTACGTAATTGGCATAATTATTGCACGAAAGAGTAAAGATTTAGAAAATGAGAGAAATGCAATCAAAAATAAAATTCACTTTAACTGTGAAAGAGTAGTTATACATTTAGTCATTACTGGAATTCTATTTGAAATATCGAAAGATATTGGTACCAGAAACAAAATTTCATTGTTACGAAAGAGAATATGATGCATCTTGAACTTATACTTTAAATCAAAGTATTCTATTAAGATTAATACTTTTTTTACTAAACATGAGTCAGATATTTAAAAAACAGTATTTTTTTAAAGCATATACAAATATAGAGTGCAATTATTTACTGTGACAATTAATTTGAGGTATAAAATATCCTGCATAACAAACTGAATATATTTATCAAATTTTATTAAAATATTCCACATAATCTCATATTATTTAAATATTTCACTTAATTTTAAAATTTCACATATTTTCACATAATTCACATAATTATTGCACGAAAGACTAAAATTTTAGAAAATGAGAGAAATGCAATCAAAAAATAAAATTTACTTTAGCTGTGAAAGAGTAATTATTCATTTAGTCATTACTGGAGTTCTATTTGAAATATTGAAAGATATTGGTACCAGAGAAAAATGTCATTGGTACGAAAGTGAATATAATGTATCTTGAACTGATACTTTTAAGGAAAGTATTCTCTTAAGATTAATACTTTTTGCTGAATATGAGTCAGGTATATAAAAAACAGTAAACTTTTTTAAAAGTATATCTAAATATAGAGTACAATTATTTACTGTGACAATTAATTTGAGGTATAAAATATCCTTCATAACAAACTGAATATATCTATCAAATTTTATCAAAATATTTCACATTTAATTTTACATAATCTCACATAATTTAAATATTTTACATAATTTTAAAATTTCACATAATTTACATAAATATTGCACGAAAGACTAAAATTTTAGAAAATGAGAGAAATGCAATCAAAAAATAAAATTCCTTTTTAACTGTGAACGAATATTTATACATTTAATCATTACTAGAGTTCTATTTGAAATATCGAAAGATATTGGTACCAGAAACAAAATTTCATTGGTACGAAAGAGAATATTATGTATCTTGAACTTTAGACCAAAGTATTATATTAAGATTAATGCTTTTTTTACTGAATATGAGTCAGATATTTAAAAAACAGTAATATTTTTTAAAAGTATATCTAAATATAGAGTACAATTATTTACTGTGACAAATAATATGAGGTATAAAATATCCTGCATAACAAACTGAATATATCTATGAAATTTTATCAAAATATGTCACATAATTTTTCATAATCTCACATAATTTAAATATTTCACGTAATTTTAAAATTTCACATATTTTCACATAATTTACATAATTATTGCACGATAGATTAAAATTTATGAAAATGAGAGAAATGAAATAGAAAATAAAATTTCCTTTAACTGTGAAAGAGTAATTATACATTTAATTATTACTCGAGTTCTATTTGAAATATCGAAAATTATTGGTATCAAAAACAAAATTTCATTGGTACGAAGGAGAATATAATGTATCTTGAACAGTAATATTTGTTAAAAGTATATCTAAATATAGAGTACAATTATTTACTGTGACAATTAATTTGAGGTATAAAATATCCTTCATAACAAACTGAATATATCTATCAAATTTTATCAAAATATTTCACATTTAATTTTACATAATCTCACATAATTTAAATATTTTACATAATTTTAAAATTTCACATAATTTACATAAATATTGCACGAAAGACTAAAATTTTAGAAAATGAGAGAAATGCAATCAAAAAATAAAATTCCTTTTTAACTGTGAAAGAGTAATTATACATTTAATCATTACTAGAGTTCTATTTGAAATATCGAAAGATATTGGTACCAGAAACAAAATTTCATTGGTACGAAAGAGAATATTATGTATCTTGAACTTTAGACCAAAGTATTATATTAAGATTAATGCTTTTTTTACTGAATATGAGTCAGATATTTAAAAAACAGTAATATTTTTTAAAAGTATATCTAAATATAGAGTACAATTATTTACTGTGACAAATAATATGAGGTATAAAATATCCTGCATAACAAACTGAATATATCTATGAAATTTTATCAAAATATGTCACATAATTTTTCATAATCTCACATAATTTAAATATTTCACGTAATTTTAAAATTTCACATATTTTCACATAATTTACATAATTATTGCACGATAGATTAAAATTTATGAAAATGAGAGAAATGAAATAGAAAATAAAATTTCCTTTAACTGTGAAAGAGTAATTATACATTTAATTATTACTCGAGTTCTATTTGAAATATCGAAAATTATTGGTACCAAAAACAAAATTTAATTTGTACGAAAGAGAATATGATATATCTTGAACAGTAATATTTTATAAAAGTATATCTAAATATAGAGTACAATTATATAATGACAATTAATTTGAAGTATAAAGTATCCTGCATAATAAACTGAATATATCTACAAAATTTTATCAAAATATTTCTCATAATTTTTAAATTATTTCCCATAATTTTACATAATCTCACATAAATGAAATATTTCATATAATTATAAAATTTTAAGGAATTTCAAATAATTTATATAATTATTGCACAAAAGAGTAAAATTTTAGAAAATGAGAGACATGCAATAAAAGATTTAAATGTGAAAGAATAATTTTACATTTAATCATTACTCTAGTTCTATTTGGAATATCGAAAACAAAGTGGTAGCAAAATGAACAGAAAAGATTTTTAATATATAAATACTTAAAATATCAAAATTTTTGAAGTTTTAAGATTCCTGTTACCTTTTAAGATTACCTACGCTAAGATCATTCACGATTCTTTAAGAAATATTATAATATTGAAGATATATATTATAGGAATTGGGATCTCATACTTTTACCAACTTTCAGACTTTTACTATTATTTGTTTTCGTATCACGAAGTTTGTTTGATCGATGAAGTCATTATATGAAATGAAAATGTTGATCCTAATGTCAAAAGTAGATTTTGTCTAAGACGTTAGGGAAAATAACTAGTAATTAATATTGCTTTCTTATGAATTTTCTCTACCACTATGAATTAATTTTCAAAATGTCTTACATGAACTAGTTAGAGACTTAATATGTTTTATTACTTTTATTTTATTGCTTAGCACCTTTTACGCTTGAGATGAATCTATTAGTTTATTATAAAGTAACAATACCAAATTATTACGAAAATAATTAAATTTTAAAGTAATCTATCACTCAGATTTTGCTTAATACCCTTATTGCATACCTTGCGAAAATTATAAGTACTTAGACAAAAGTAGATTTTGTCTAAGACGTTAGGGAAAATAACTGATAATTAATATTGCTTTCTTATGAATTTTCCCTACCACTATGAACTAATTTGCAAAATGTCTTACGTGAACTAGTTAGAGGCTTAGTACGTTTTATTGCTTTTATTTTATTGCTTAGCACCTTTTACCCTTGATATGAATCTAGTAGTGTATTATAAAATAACAATACCAAATTATTACGAAAATAATTAAATTTTAATATAATTTATCAGTCTTCTTTTGCTTAATACCCTTATTGCATACTTTGCAAAAATTATAAGCACTTAGACAAAAGTAGATTTTGTCTAAGACGTTAGGAGAAATAACATATAGTTAATATTGCTTTCTAATGAATTTTCCCTACCACTATGAACTAATTTGCAAAATGTCTTACGTGAACTAGTTAGTGCCTTAGTACGTTTTATTGCTTTTATTTTATTGCTTAGCACCTTTTACGCTTGATATGAATCTATTAGTTTATTATAAAGTAACAATACCAAATGTTTTCGAAAATAATTAAACTTTAAAATAATTTATGAGTCATATTTTGCTTAATAACTTTATTACATATCTTCCGAAAATATCAATTTGGCAGAACATCTTAATCCAATAGAAAAATCCATAGAAGCAAAGCATGGAACTGCATCCCAAACCCACACTTTTGAAATTTTTATGCACAGTGGAAACGTAGTGGGCGACACAACCAAGCGACTTAGATGGTCTCGTATTGTGCAATTGTGAAAAGTAGACTCAATTTTAATTCAACATATGTGCTTGCAACAAACGTGAGAACTTTATCTGATTACCATGATTTGCCACACGGCCTTAAATTGTAATTTTTAATATAAGATCGAGAGTTATGCAAGAATAACAACAAAAAAGACGAAGCGAAGTACGGAAAATGGCTTGAAATTATGTGAAGTGTCCAAAATAATAACACTTAAATTCCAATATTCCCTATTTAACTTTAAAATCTTTAATTCCTTAACTATAAAAACTAACTACAATAAGAAATTTATAAAATTATTAACCCTTTAGAAACAATTTTATAGGTAAAATTTGAATTATTTATAGAATCGGGTAGAAGAAGGTTACTGATAAATAGTATACAGGGTGTCCCAAAACGACCGCATAACTCTGCACAACTAGATTACACGATGGGAGTACATAAAAACTGCCCAAAAAGCGTTTCTGCACGATCCGTAGTTTACGAGAAAAATGCGAAAAACAAAGTATGATTTCACGTACAAAGAAAAAAAACATTTTATTGGACATATCAGCAACAGTATTTGCATATATTTCCTATGATAATGTTTAAAACGTTCGCCGAGCATATCGCGTCCTGCATGCGCGCGAGCCTTGGAATGACGTTAAGCCGCAGTTAAACTAGTATTTAAACGGCTGTATCTGACAGCCACTGGAAGTCTTCGTATGATGGTCATGTATTCCTTTCGTGACTCCTGAGACATGTACCTCATGTACGGTCGATGTAATGGAATTGCCTTACGAACTGTTTGGGAGTATGCCCGTGCATATATTGCTGTTGATATGTTCAATAAAGTGTTTTTCTCTTGCACCGACAGTGACGTAATACTTTGTTTTCTCATAAACTATGGATCATACAGGTACGCTTCTTTGGGCAGTTTTTATGTACTCCCAAAGAGGAATCTAGCTGTGCAGAGTTTATGTGGTCGGTTTGGGACACCTTGTATAAACGACATGATACATGCATGAATATATATTTATACATTTTTGGTTTCTATATACCATTTTTGAAGCTAAAGATAACACTTGATTTGATACTCTAAGAGCCGTTCTAACCAAAGTTGACTAGAGGCTAACCGCTATTAACCCATGGCGCCAACCAATGATTTGACTCAATTATTCGTTTAACACTAGAATTACGGTGGTCTTTGTATACCTAGAATTACGGCTGGTGTCATTTTGACCCCTTGATAAGATATCTGCATATTTCTCTATATGATATAATATATTTGTGAAAAATAAATTAAAATAACGCAAATTATGACAACTACAGTTTGTTTTTTAAAATATACAGACTTTACAGGTATGTAAGATCAATTAAACGATTTACTACGTTCTCTCCTTAACTTTGATCACTTGGTCTCATTTCATCTTTTCCTAAATATGGAAATCCGTTTAATAAGTATTTTGTCCTAACATCTACTTCTAGCCAAAATTTTATTCCGGATTTATCGAGCTTGTTAGGCATATACTGCAAAAAACTGCGTCTTGTTTTTGTACGGAATAACTGTTCATCAAACGTAATATTTTCATTTGGCTTGTGGCAAAGTTTACAGTTTTCTATAAAAGTATTCCATACCTCGGATATTAGTGTAAAATTATCACGCTGCAAACGTGGAGATCTTGTTAGTTTATTTTCAAAACAAAGAAATTTCATAACTTTCGGAAACCTATCTCTACTCATAGTTTCATGAAAAAACTTTGGTCCCCAAGTCTTGGACCACAAACTAAGGATTGATAAGCCCTTGGCGGCTAATGCCCCCCCCCCCTTACGTACAACAACGCTATGAATGCTTCCAGTTCTGCTAATAAAATAGTGAGAGTCATTATGAAGTTTACACTTGTCTTCAACATCACTATACAGCCTGCCGTATTTCTAGGTATAATCACTAGTTAGAGCTAAAATAAAAAAACGATTTTCTTGAAATCTTTACTATTTCGTAAATCACAATGATTTAAGAAAAGTCAAGAAAGGCTTAAGATATTTGCAAAAAACAAGAAGAGCTGTCAGAGATAAAAGTTCGCTAGGTGTCAAAATGTAATTCTGTAATTCTAGTGTTAAACAGAGATTAATCATGATTAGCCGTTAAACGCGTTTGGTGAGATCGACCCTTAGTATTTATCATTCGCAATAAATTATGAGTAATCCCTGGGTCTTTATTTCCCGTATTATAAAATTAATACTGCAAAATAAGAACAATATTTACTAACAAATAAAATAATTGTTGAGAATGATGTTTTACATATATATATGCATTTTTAAGTATACATGCATTTTTAAGAAAAAAAACGCTTAAGTTTTCCTTCAGTGTTTCATAAAATAAACTGTAAGAAAAAGGAAATTTATTAATAAAGTTTAATTGAAATTTTAAATTATTTAATATGTACAAAAAAATGAAGTAAAATATTTACACAGGGGTGATTTATCATATCTTAGTTTACTTTATGTAAGGGAGTTAAATGTTTTGTACAGTTTTATTTTAAAAAGTGTGGTATTTATAAGGAGTTCATTAGAAGAACAATTAACTAACTTTATAATTAACTTTTATTAAAAATTTAGTTATTTTCCTCCAATAATATTTATTCTAAAATATGCGTGAGTACAATATAAGTTCTTTAAACGAAAACGGTAGGAAATCATTAATAATGTAGCATTAGTTTTACTAAAAAATGTTGAATAATGAATAAAAGGAATAATACGTTATTTATTTTTTAAAAATATTTTCAGGAAAGCTATTAATTACATGACGTTTTTTCTGTGAATTCGATTTGAAATCATTATTTTTTCTCAATGTATGCTATTAAAAGTAGTGGATATTTTTTTATCGATAATGAAAGCTTTGTTATTTATAATTCCTAATTACTTACCATGAAAAATATTTTCCAGCAATTGATTTTTCATATTTCAAGATATGAATACTTTTCTTTTTTTATTGATTATAAAAACTATATCAAGATTATATAAAAGAAAATATTTTTAAATATATGCATTTTTACGTTATGGAGATGACTAATCTTAAAAGTTGTTTATGACAGCCCATTTACTAGTAGACTTAAAACTCAAATACTTTACTTATTTTTTTGTTGGTGAATCTTAATTCGTATGTATTAAAATTTTAGTAATTAGAATTAGGTTATATTCTAGGCTATATATGTATGTTGCATTTATAACATTGTAAACTAAATTAAAACGAATTAATCTTAAAATGTTGAAAGGTCATTTAAAGATAATTTCCCTATTTAATGTTGTTGAATACATATGCAGAGGAAAGTATAAATTATTATTAAAAATATGTTTGGTTAGAGTATCAATCCAGACGAGTAATAATTACAGTGCAGCACAGGGTCCAATTCAATTCCGAGAGGAAAAAAAGAATTTAAAAAAATATAACTTGAACAGTATTAAGAAAGTGAGAGTTACCAAATTTTGCATAATCAGCTTTATTGTTCAGAGAAAAAATCCCAACACGTGCTTAACGTTGAGGCTTTATATGTTGTTACACACAAAAATCAAATTTTCCTGTGGACTAACAGCTTGTGTCCATTCAAACGTCAAAGAAGCATTGAAAAAAGCCACAATTACCTCCCCCGGAAAACAGAAATCAATATATAATTTAAAATAAATGATTCGCTTTGTTACAAACAAATTATTATAACATAAACATGTGTTACAGTTCATTAAAAATTGCTATTGCACAGGTATAAATCTCGGTTCCAGTTAACTAACAGTTTATGACTACGCAAAACACAGGAGATAAGACCGAAAAAAACACAATCACCATTACCTGAGTACAATTAAAAACAGTAGGGTAATTTTGTTACTTCTAAATGACACATACATTTCAAATAAACAGACGTATGCTACATTCCTATAGTTTTTAAGCAATTATACACAATAATAACAACAGATATTTATTTTCATCTAAATCCAAGAGAACGATTTATACACATAAAATCATTCTGTTATTCAATAGAAAAATAAACCTACTTTTCTTTTCTAAAATCCATATTATTTAATGAAATATAAAAAGTGTAACAATGCATAAAAATACAATTATTAATTAACGAGTCTCTTAAAGCTTTAAATTTTTCGATATTTTTTAAAAATATATATGTGTTATAGATTGATATGTTAAAAAAAGGCATAAAAATTTCTCATAGTTTAAAAGTTATGATTAAAAAAAACCATGTGTTATAGTTCATTATAAATTGTTATTGCATAGGTATAATCATCCGTTCCAGTCAACTAGCAGTTTATGAGTACACAAAACATGAGAGGGTTGAGAGAGAAAAAAACACAATCACCATTACCTGAGTACAATTAAAAAGAGCAGGTTAATTTTGTTACTTCTAAATGACGCA
>CM063506.1:69700522-69740522 GCA_032207245.1 Pardosa pseudoannulata | reverse complement strand
TTCAGCGTTCTTATTCTAGCCGAACGATGGCCGAATGGTTAGGGGCTGGCCTTCGGAACCGGAGTTCGTGGGTTCGAATCCCACCGTGGCATGGATGTTCGTAGCAATTCGGAATCGGCTTTAAGCAGTAGGTCCCTGTCTCATTAGCCCTCGTGTTGCAAAAAGTAGACCATAGCGCTCCAAACCAAACCAAACCCCGTATTTATTTCCTTCAACTCTAATTTCCTAGATGTCTGTTATCTTATTTAAAGGGAGTGTTCATGACTTGAATTTTTTAATTCAATTTTCTGAACATAACTCTGAAATAAATGCAAATTTTCTGTCCAATCTCCACATTTTCCATCTTTTCCCCGGTGGATGGGTCATTATTTTCAGTTATCTAAGTTCCTGTTAAGAATGCTGACTAAGCTGCTCGTTTTTGGGTAAAAGATTTCGTTTGACATCTCGCTGTGGGGTCCCAACTAGTGTTTTGATGTTATATTTCCTTCTCTTTTTTTTCAGAGTATCATACCGTTTTCTGATATCTTAAAATAAAGTTTCACTGCATCTTTTCATGTCCATGGTACCACAAATACGTTTTAACTTGAATTTGCCTTCCCATCAGGCCCAGGTAAATAAATATAATTGGAGCTAATAATCACGAATAACCGGATGATTAATAAGCCTTGTTTGCATATATCTGTATACATATATTTAATAAATATTACAAAAATACTATTGATTAAACTATTTCCTTTAAAATACCTTAGCAAATACAATCAAACTTGTTTTTGTGCGGTCCTTTTTTTGTGCGATTTTTTATGCGATTTTTTTTTGTGCGGTAAATAAAAATTTCAATCAAATTGAATATAATTGATGAAGTTATCGCAGTTATCAATAATGACATCTGCGGAGATGGGTTTAATAGTTTTAGGGAAAATGATCTAGTCGAAATGATTCAGGATGATACCGTAAGGGAAGATGAAATTATAAATTACGTAACATATGTTACTAATGGGCAAGAAGAACCCGATCATATGACAGCAGATAAAATCTATGCAGGACCCCAACTCTATCATAAATGAGAATGTTATTTTCTTGCAATCTATGCCAATTCTGAAAGCACTTCAAAATTTCAAAAGGAGCTTCAGTCGCGCATATCTGGCTACCGGGACATATACAAGCATCTAGTGAAACAACAGTCGTCGCAAAAACTAATCACTGACTATATGGTACCTGAAAAAAAGTCAACTCTAATCGTGTGCGAGATAGTATCGTCAAGTGACGAAAGCGATTTTGAACCAGTTTATCACAGGAAAGTTCGCTTATTGTCATACTGCGAAGGGTAATGTTTATACGTTTTGAAAAGTTTTGCATGTGTAAAATAATCATATAATATGTAAATAAAATATTTAAAAATGTTCGCAAGTGTATTTTTTAAATCAGATTCCAAAACATTTGGCGAAATTCCAGGTATGTACTAGTTATTTCGTAAGGTTTTGAGTTATTGTAGACATGAGACTTTTTTTATGCGGTCCCTATTCACCGCATAATTTTTTTTAATTGTGTTCCGAAAACTATATTTTATAGCTATTCGTGAAGTTTTGTGCAATTTCTTTAATGTATTTTTTATGCGGTCCATATCCACCGCACAAAAACAGGTTTGAGTGCAATACACCCTGTTTAATTTTAATATTTCCTCCATCTATTTCCTTTTTGTGTTTACAAACACTTATAATAGATTTTCTAAATATCAAGACGCTCATTTTATCACTTCATAAGATTAGCACTCTTGTTATTTTCAAAATTGGAGTTTAACAGCCGTCAATTTTCTTTGATGTGCTAATTTTACAAACACACTGTTATAATCTAATAAACGTACTGCATGCATTGCAAATGTGTTTATAATTTTCTAGATAAAATTTCTAGATACTTTGTGTTTTACGTCAAAGATGATGCGTTAAAGTTTGCACAACTGTGGAACTAGTTAATTTGTAGAGATATTTTAATTTAGATTCTTCAAAGCTCTCAGATAGTCATGCATTTATAATAATTAAAATATCATTTTGCTTACCTTTCTAGAAATATAAATCCAATTAACTGTTCTTTGAGTAAATGAATAGTATATTTCTATTAAATTATTCTTAATGCATTATTTTGATACATCTATTTTAAACAATTTATGATTGTACATAATGACATTAACACTCTGTTAAATAAAATAAAATCATAATACTGATGGAAATGTAATAAATGTTTGAGTTGTTATCCTTTAAGTATTGCTATATTCTTCTAATGTAACAAAGGCGTAATAGATAATACTTCTTTTTGTAACTGTATGAAATATTTTTGGATTATAGTCTAAATTAGCTGAAGAAATATATTTATGTAAATTTTAGAAATAAAATGTAAACAACCTTTGCCAACAGAATTATTTATTTGGTTTACGAGATATGTAAAACATGAAATGTTTTTTGAGAACTTACAGAGAAATATATTTACTGGGTGAGTTTTTGATTGATAACATACGTTCTTTATTTCAAGTTATCTTGTAGCTCTTATTAAATTTAGGTATTTACCTATGATCAAATTTATAGTGGTTATTATTTTATTAGTCACAAAGACTAAATATTATTTAGGTTGCTTTGCGTATATTATTTATGTTCTAAATTTAACCAAAGTTCTGAGAGACTACAGACTTAAACTAAAAACAACTAATCTGCTAAATTAAGTTTTTAAAATCAAACATTACACTCTTAAAATAAACAAATACAAGGTTTATAGTTAAAATAAAACCAAGCACATTTATTATTATGCTATGTACATGTCTATATACAAACAATTTGATTTAAGCTTCATGGAATTTGCTTCTCCAAACTTTTTACTAGGTGGCACATTATTCACAATTTAACATTGTTAAAATCCTAACATTTAAGTAAAAGAAAATAAAGAAAAGAGGACGTAATCTCAAATTCAAAAATCTATAAACAGTTCCTTTGTGGATCTATTTGGTATGCCAGGGTGGTAATATTAGGAGCTGTTATAGACACCTCGCGTGTTATTTCCACTGGTGGGAAGATAATGTTGACTTTAGTCTCACCACTGGTATATGGTCTTCTAAATAAATTGGGATGATTCTGTAAGGCGGATGCGCTGGAACACTTCTGGTCGGTGTGCGATGTCGAAGTCTTTCTTGGACCCAAATCTCCTTTGATTCCCGAACTCTGTCCTCGAGTCCTGAACACTTGCCGTCGAACTCTCTATCTCCGAACTCTGACTGTCGAACTCCACTCCTCGACACTGTCCATTAGGGACTCATAAATAACTCCACAAACCTACATTCTTATTTAGTATCATGTAAGAAGACGTGATTCTAATCTAGGACTGGGATCAGAACCCCGCCAGAGAAAATAGCACTCGACGAAAATCCGTTGAGTTAATTTTTATGGGTCCTCTCTCCTTTACAAAAAAAATGTGATGAGGTCAGATTTAGATCCCAAGCATTTTACTTTTCATTTTATTTATTGTAATTATATTAATTAATCAATTTTATTAATTATATCAATTACATTAATGATCTAAACCGCCTCATCATACGTTTCAAGAATGTTTTTCTTAACTTAACAAAGACTTCAAATGTTCATTATAAATTATAAACCTTTTCGAATTATTTACTTCAGTTTCACTTTCCATCTAACTTTTACTTTCTGACAAAATGATGCGCTAAATAATCGTACTTTACATTTGTTTTAAAAATCTGGAACTGTGTGTTTTAGCCGTGGTGGAAGTGTTACATACCAAACATTTTTAGTCCTTTTTAGATCAAAAAAATAGTTAACGTTACAAAATTTCGAGACATTTCTATGGTAACAAAAATTAGGTTTGGGGAAGTGAAATCGTGATTTACCTTAACCATTTATAACTTTACAAAAAATGAAAACTATTTTCCCCAATTTTTAAATATACGTTGTCATCTCAAATTGATTACTCATTAGCCCTCGTGTTGCAAAAAGTAATAGCTCTCCAAAAAACCAAACTAAATTGTTTAAAATTTTAAACCAGAATAATGAAAAATCACAAAAAAAAATATTTCAAAAAACCTATACTTATCTTGTATATAAAATGTACTGTTTGTAATAGAACACCACATACTATATTGATTTTGATAAAATTTTTTCTTTAATTAAGTTGATTCGAGAATGGTTTAGACATCATTTTGAGTAAAATAGAACATGATTTTTAATTTAAATATAGAAGTGAATGCTTAATCAGATTATTATGATGGCGCTTGTAACTCTTCAATGCCAACTCACCAGTGAACTGGTCAAAAAACGGGATTCGGTACCAGGATCGAGTTCCCGTACAGGCGACAAGTTTTTATCTAATTACTTTGTGATATCTGCAGCTTCATATTTTTTTTAAATTTTTTTTCATACTTTTCCATCAAAATGGTCCAATTTAGAATTTATTTACAAAAAATTTACAATTCGTAGTTACTTAGAATATTGTAAACTGCTGTCCGCAAAAGTAGTTTTACAAAGTAATTTTTAAGCAATATTTTTGGAAAAAATCTACTTTTAAATTTTTAGTTGTCTTTAAGTTAACGAATTCAAAATTTATTTAAAGAATTATCACTTGCAACTAATCTATGAGTAAAATAAAATTAGATATGAAAATTAAAATTTCAATCGCATTTAGTAGGGATACTACCAGTAAATTGTGTTTATTATGTTATTTGAAATTAAAAACAATAAACTATATAATATTAATGTTTGAAATAGTAACGATATTAGTTTTTGTGTATATCTTCAGTATGTAACACATTGGTAGAAAGGACTAAATATATTTTTGCTTTAATGTTTCTGGCAGAACGTGGTAATGATTTCTATGATGATAATTTCATGTCCTACACTGCTTAAAAGTGACACAAAATCAAAGTTCTACTAAATGAATGAAAACTTCTGTAAACAAAAATTTTAGTTAGATACTTTATACATTGGTGTGCAAAACTAAGCAACAGGTAAGGGTTTTGCCATAACTCCACGAGAAATCATGTGAGAGACATGGAATCTCCGATCTCTCTCCAAATCATAACGCGTTGAGAACCGTTTCTTGTACTGAAACGACTCTCATCCGTAACGAAGACTTCATTGATCAGTTGTCCATTTTTTGTGATCTCTGTACTACTGTAACTGTGGAGTCAGTGGCCAACTTTCAACGGGAGGCAGCTTTTAGGACGGAGGAACAATATGTCTCCTTGTGTGAAGACTTCTGGCCACAGCAAAACAGTCAATGCACGGCCATAACGGACTCTTGCTGTTGAGAAGCTCGTATTGGAAAGGGAAGATATCACTCTAATGGATTGGCTACATACGTCCCTGATTTAAATCCATCGAACATGTGTGGGATGACTTGGGGAACGCATTGTAGCACGCTTACATCCTCCGGAGAACATCCAACAACTCAAACATATGCTGATTGCGGAATGAGCACTCTTCAGAAAGAAATGTTCGACCAGCTGGTTCTTAGTATGAGGAGATGGAGCTAAGCAACTATTGTAGTTAGGGGGGCATATCCATATTAAAAACAACTGTTTATTGTTCTTCCTCTTGTATAGACAATCATGGTCAAGATACTATGCTTTATAAGGTTTTCGTTAGATTCCGTACCACATGCATTGTATTCCTTTTTAAGCGCTGCTGCTTTCCTCATCCGTTACGTACATTATACTCTTCCTCATTTTTGAATTTCATATCTCTCAGCTGATTTTCTTGTGGAGTTATGGCAAAAAAACCATTCTGTTGCTTACGTTTTGCACACCAGCGTACTTAGACAGGACAAATCATTTGTTGTGGTGTAGTACATTACTGTTGTTATTTCAAAGTCATTTATAACCTAAAGTTGCTTATATAGTCTTTTATATAGTATAATACCACTGATTTATATATACAATGTTCAAATATAGAACAAATGACAAGGAAAAAAAATATATGTAAAACATGGCTGCACTCTCACATCATTAATGAAGAAATTAACAATATTTCCAATGATGTTTTATCTATAACAACTCTTTTGACCTAGCTTAAACTGTCTTAGGCTTATATGACAATATATTAAAACGAAGTACAATATCTACTCTATTAACATTGTCATATATTTTTGACATTATTCACACAAAATTCAAACAATTGTTGGAGAATATTTATCCAAAATTTTAAATATAAAATTGTAAAAAATACTAAAACTGCATGTGAGATTTTTTCTTTATAATGCAATATTAGATAAAAGCACTTCCCCTATATAATAATAGCCTAGTTTATGTGTCCGTTAGAAATGTTAAATGGATACAGACATCCAAATTGGATTTTTGATCAGTTAGGGTTAGTACATATTAAAGCGTGTTCAAAACGTTCAAAATCCATCCCTTACCCTGTTTCCTAGCATTTAATTTCATAATTTTCATAATTTTTATGACTTAATAAATAGGTAAAAATAACATATTTTCTACCATTATGAATTCATTCCTATAAACATCTCATTTGATCATTTCTTATTTTAAACGATTTAAATATCGTCTCCATTATTTTCGTACGTTTTATCATTGAACTTAGATAATGCGTAAATAACTTTTTTTTATATTTTCATTAATAATAGATTAGGCACATATGTGATAATTTTATATTTAATCATATTATTTATTGTTACAATAAAATTTTATCATATTAACAACAAAGTCTAAGAGTCTATTTCACGGAACAAATATATCTAGCGTTTAAGTATATATCTTTGAAAATAAAGAAGTTAGTTCATTTGCGTGCTTGTATTTTTTATACATATATATACATAACCACTAAATTTTACATCATTCATATGTACTTAAATAATCATCTATATTAAAATCTGCTGTCCATCCTATATATATATATGACACGATAAATTAAGTTAACTAATATTATAAAGAAATTATTATATATAAATATTTATATATATATAAAAACCATATTATATCTTATAAGGTAATTTACAATTCTAGAAAATAGTTTGTTTGTGTGTTTGTTTTTTATACATAACCCCATGGTTTGCGACCTAACCACTAAATTTTGGACATCATTCATATGTACTTCCAAATAATCACTCTCAATATTAAAACCTCTGCTGTCCATCTTATCATATAATATGACACGATAAATTAAAGTTGGCAACTAATATGCGGTCAGTAAAGATAAACAAATTATTGAGCGTGTATCATATATTTTCCAGCCAAAGAAAAAACCATATTTACCTGTCTTATAAGGTAATTTACAATTCTAGAAAATAGTTTGTTTGTGTGTTTGTTTTTTATACATAACCCCATGGTTTGGAATCTAACCTCTAAATTTTGGACATTATTCATATATAACGCCAAATAATCACTGTCACTACTAAAACCTCTTCAGAACTCTTAACACTCTTAAAAACTCTCCTATCCCGTAATATGACAAAATAAATTAAAGTTGGCAACTAATATGATGTCAGTAAAGATAAACAAATTATTGAGCCTGTACCATATAATTTTCAGCCAAAGAAATAACCATATTTGCCTCTCTTATAAGGTAATTTACAATTCTGGAAAATTAAACATTTTACGTCATATGATGGCCTATATGCTAGTTTTAAAATAGTTTTGAACTGCAATGGTAAATTTAATATATTTTACAGCAGCAATTTTTAATTATATTCTTACTCATTTAATTTCATTTCGTATCCGAGTTATGATTTCTCACAATATTAAAACTAAAAGGCAAATTTAATTTAAAAAGCATAATGACAGCTCATAGTTGAAACTATAATTTGAATGTATTTTCTTTCCTGGGCTTGTAGTTCTTATGGCAGTATTGATAATTGATTATTTTTTAAATTTACCTCCACTTTGAAACTGGTTTTGAAATATACCTTGAATTTAAATCTATTAAGTGTAGAAATTTCCTGTAGTATTATTAAAAATCATATAAAGGGAGAAGGAACATTAATATAAATACTATCTGGATCTATTTATATATATATATCTACCTATATATATAATATATATATATATATATATATATATATATATATATATATATATATATATATATATATATATATATATATATAATATATATATATATATATATATATATATATATATATATATATATATATATATATATATATATATATATATATATATATATATATATATATATATATATATATATATATATATATATATATATATATATATATATATATATATATATATATATATATATATATATATATATATATATATATATATATATATATATATATATATATATATATATATATATATATATATAATATATATATATATATATATATATATATATATATATATATATATATATATAGATATATATATATATATATAATATATATATATATATATATATATATATAATATATTATTCAAATGATTTCTCTTGGAGTTACGGCATAAAACCCACCTGTTGCTTCAGTCTTGCTCACCACCATACTTAGAATGGTCAAACCATTAATGAAGAAATTAACAATATCTCGTATGATATCTTATCTACAACAACTATTTTACCCTAGCTTAAACAGTCATAGACTTATATGACAATATATTAAAACAAAGTAAAATATCTACTTTGCCATATATTATTTACAGTATTCAAACAAAATGCAAACAATTGTTGGAGAATATTTATCTGAAATATCTAATATAAAATTGTAAGAAAATAGTAAAACTTCTTACATAATTTTTTAATTACAACGTAATATTAGAAAATAGCACATTATAAAATAGCTTTGAACTGCAACAGTAAATTTAATATATTTTGCAGCAGCACAACATAAAATGGGCTCAGGGAATGGAATTCTCTATTCATTGCATTCAGTCATATATTAAACTTTAGAAACAAATCCAATAAGTTTTATTTTGGGAAACCGGAGTAGATGTAACTATTACCTTTCGAAAATGATGAATCAGCTTTCTATCTATTGTTTCATTCTTTTCAAGCGAATGACTTGAGATCGAAAAAAATTCGAACGTGCTACTTTGAATGAGTAAACTGCTTCTCCATACGGATTAAAGAATAATCTAATAATAATAGGATAATTAGTAAATTGAGAAAATAAAATTATATTTTTACTCATTTAATTTCATTTGTATCCGAGTTATGATTTTGTACAGTATTAAAACTAAAAGGCAAATTTATGTATAAAAAAGTGTAATGCTAGTTCTTAATTGAAAATATAATTTTAATGTATTTCCTTTGCTGTACTTTGTAATTTTTATGGCAGTATTGATAATTGATTATTTTTAAATTTTACCAACAGTTTGTGTATCAAATGTATCTTAAATTTAAATCTGTTAAGTGTAGAAATTTCATGTGGTATTAATAAAAATGTATATATATATATATATATATATTATATATTATATATTAATATATATATATATTATATATATATATATATATATATATATAAATATATATATAAATATATATATATATATATATAAATAAGTTAATACATATGTTATTTTGGTACGAAGTTCGTATCATTACTGTATATATTCGAATTCGGCTTTAAGCTGTAGGTCCGGCTTTCATTAGCCCTCGTGTTGCAAAAAGTAAACCGTATCACTCCAAAACAAACCGAACCAAATATATGAGATATAAGAGAGACAGACAGACCTGACGTGATTTCTTTCAAACCTACTCGTAACATCTTATAACGTGGTGTTGGTCTGGCTATTTTCTGACTAGCACTCTCATAGTCCTGTAATGTCCTCTTTTCGGTCAAGTGATTACCTAATAATTTAACAGAAAAAAGATTTCACTAAATCGCCTAACATTTAGTTTATGTAAAATATAATAGACAATTTAATAAGGAGAGACATATTCGTATACTTAAAGCATTTTATTTAGACTCATCACTGTCTGTTTTGGTTACAGTTATTTTCGATGAGCTAGTCATTACTGTTGTGGTTTTCTGACATTTATTAATAGATTATTGCTTCACAAAAATGCCTAAACCTTTATGTTTTAACATAATCAATGAACAAACAATTCAGATTTATGCATCATTTTCACATTTTCGTTTATCATTTACCATTTTAACCAATACTGAAACCCACCAAGATTTATTTCCATACCTACCAGGTTATTAAACTTAATCCACTTTTTTTTCTTTAAACAATTATCTTACGAAAACTTGGAAAACAAAATAAAGAAATTTTAATAATCTTCTTTCGCTTTTTAAGTTAATGTTTCATAAATGTCAGTTTTCCTTATCATTAAGCTTTTAATTTAAACTTTAAGAGAAAAAACTTTTTTCCTTTTCAAGTTTGTTTTTCACCGAAAAAAATTAGCTCCTAAGAATGTAAGTTGACATAGCTAGTTAAAATATGAGCTCGGTAATAAGGCTAAAGTTTTCAATTTTTTTTCAGTCTCGGATTAATTAAGTGGTTTTATAAATACAGAGATATTGATTTAAAATTCTAGGCTATAAGATTTCAAAAATATTACAAGAAATTTGGAAAACTGAGTTTTCTAAACAACTTTTTACTTACTATTTTTAAGTTTTCAAACTTTAATACATATAACTTGAAAATAAGCAGAATTAGTATTGAAATGAAAACTGTAAAATTATTTACACTATTGTTATTTTTCGTATAAATGACAAAAGTTTTGAGACATCGTAATAAATATATTATAATTTTAAAAAAATATTTCCTGTGTGCAAACACTATATACTGGTAGTCTGAAATAAACTAAAATCATGTAACATAAGGGAACATGGTTCTCCTAACATGTAAAACAGTTAAAACAAATTGCATGAAGTTTATTTTTTTTTCTTAATATAATTCATCTTAATATTTGCGTTTTTTAAATGTCTAATTATTAGTTTTGGCTTTATGAGAAACTTTTTAAAGATATTAAGTGAAAGGAAACTTTTCTACAGCAATTGAAAACAGTTGTTTATCAATAAAAATTTCAAAAACCATAACTTTCGGGATACAAGTATTAAACATTAACTCGCACCAAATATTTTGGTATGTAAATAGAGTTTATAAACATGTTTTTAGAAGCTAGAAAAACTTTATTTTTTCATTTATCTCATACTTGTATTAAGGCATTCTGTAAAATTTTAGATACTAATGTGTTATCAATATTTCAAGATAAAAGTATCATTCTTAATAATTGAAAATTAATTTACATAATTCTTATTTTCTTAATAAATGACATAAAAACTTGTCATGTGGAAAATGCTAAAATATGAAACACACACACACACACACACACACACACATATATATATATATATATATATATATATAAATATATATATATATATATATATATATATAAATAAATAGATGATCTGCTTTGACAATAAATATGTTTTTTTGGAATTTATTTGAAATAGTTTATATTAGCAATATGAAGTACCTGGTCCAATTTTATTTCATTTTTTCTATCTAAACGTGCATTCGGCTTAATTTTATATGCAACGTAGCAGAATGAAGTAGTGTTTATGTAAATATATTTTTAATGCAAATTTCGAACTTCACTATGGAGTTTCAAGGCCGTATAAAAAGCATGTGTTATGTGCTGAAGGCGGCAGATCGAATGTAAGTACAGTTGATTGTTTGGCAATTTGTAGCAAGTATTGCTCGTAGCAGTGCTTTAATTTGTAAGTAACAGAAGTATGTTTTGTTTAAATAATAAATAAGCTGTTTGAACAATGCTTTTTGGACTTATCACATTTTTATATTGTACAAGTCACATACATGAATTGCTAAGTCATCAATTGTACAAGTCACATCCATTGCTAACATTTACATAACTGCATTGCGTAACCGGTAGGAAAGGTAACAGGTTATATAGTTTCCAATATTATAGAATTTTTATATCAACTTCAATTCTTTTTGTGATAATTATATCTTGATCGTATGAAACCAACAAATTTTAAAAGTTATATTAGTAATCAGTTTTATGATTTGGTTTTGGAGCTCAACGGTCTACTTTTTGCAAAACGGGGGCTAATGAGACCGGGACCTACTGCTTAAAGATGATTCTGAAAGGCTACGAACATCCATGCCATAGTGGGATTCGAACCCACGAACTCCGGTTCCGAAGGCCAGCACCCTAACCATTCAGAAATCAGTTTTATGAACGTAAATTTTAGATTTAGAGATACGCAATACTTTTTGAGATTTAAAATCTTCATTATGATATCCTTATTTTGATTTAATATTAAGTAAAAGTGTTTGCTTCCATGAGAAATAACTTTTATCCCTTGTTAAAACTCTGGGTCTAAAATAATACTTTCCTTTTTAAAATGGTGTAATTTTTAGAAAAAACATAAAAAAATATATAAACAATTTAAAAGAAAGAAAAATAAATTCAATTAATGCAAAATAACATTTTAAATCTCTATATCATTAGAGAACATTATTTTTATATGAAATTGAAGCAATATATCTGTTTTAATCTTTAAGCTAATACTTAAATGGTATCTTACATAAAAAATTTAAAAACTAATAAAAATTGAATTTTCTTACAAAAATTAGCCTTTTTCTAGCTGTAATATAAAACAAACTGTTAATATTAGAATAATTTAAATTTCAAAATAAAAAAAATATAATGAATTTCTATTTGATATAAAATTTATTTTCTTGTTTACAAGTTTCAAATATTATTTTGCATGTAAGTATTTTTTTTTGTCAATTTGTTGAATTTTATGTATATTGTTTCTTCTGAATATATTGTTTCATCGAACAAAAATAACGTTATTTTTTATACAGTTAGACGGTCTTTAATGATCTAGGAAAATTTTATGTCTTTTATAATGAATCAAAAATACGCTATTGTAAATAATTATTAATTAGCATGAAAGCAATTATGTCTTCTTAATTAAAAGTAAAAAGTACAGAATGAAAAAAGGGTCAACACTGGTTTCTTATGTATGATGTTTTTGAAATATTTACCAAGCATCTTACTTATACACAATAATATACCCAGTTTTCAACAAAATATCGGTTTATTTAATAATTAATTGTATGCAGAATCAAATCTTATGAAAAATCCTTTATATAATACTAGCTTAAATAATCTGTCCGTCTGTCCTCGAATTCATGAACCTGGTATTGATAATGACATCCATATTTGATACTTGATGAGTTAGGGTTAGAAAATTTAAAGCGAGTAAAGTTTATCTTTTGAAATACACCACTTCTCCCCTTTTCGAGAGTTTAATGTCATTATTTCAACCCTTTTTTTTCCTAGTTAAGAGCAGGCGATTAAATTTATCAATTTATCACATAATAAATAGATTGAAATAACATTTGTTTTTCTAACATTATGACGTCATTCCTTTAACCATCTCATTTAATCATGTCTTACTTTAAATTATTTCAATATCGTCTGCATTATTTTCATACGTTTTATCCTTATTTATATACGTTTTGAACTTACATATTCCGTAAATAATTTTCCGTTATATTTGGCTTAAATAATAAAATAGTTACATATGTAATAATTTTAAATTTAATCATGTTGCATTTATTAATTTTGTTGCAATGAAAATTTTATCACTGGTATTAACAACAAATTCTTTTTATAAAAGTCTAGTAGAATGTTTGACGGACTAATAAATATTTATTGTTTAAGTGTTATATCTTTGAAAATTAAGAAGTTTGTTCGTTTGTATATTTGATTTTATGCATATCTATACAGTTTGCAATCGCTTTGTAATTTTGTACACCATTCATATGTACCGCCAAATAATCACTGTCAATATTAAAACTTCTGCTGTCCATACTATAACATAATATGACAATATAAACTAAAGTTGGCAACCAACATAAGGTCAGTAACGTTTTTTAAATGTTAGTTTTATATTTTACCATGTCCAGCACTTTTCGAGATAATTTTGAACTTTTAAGATAAATTCGAGGTACGTAAATCACGGACAAATTAGCATGTATTTTATTACTTATTTAAGCATGTCAAGAAAGCATCTGTTAAATTTTCTATAATTTTGATGCAAATGGTCAGTCATAGTGTAAAAAAATATTTTGAGAGCATTCTTTGATACGGAGTTTTAAATTGCATTAACAGTATTCGGAAACTTCAGAGTAGTATGAAAATACACAAACTATTGATCGTGTACAAGATTATTCTCAGCCAAAAAACAAACCATTTTTTTACCTGCCTCATACATTATTTTGCAATTCTAGAAAATTAATAATTTTACTGATACCGTCATATGACGGTCTATATGCTAGTATATAAAAATTTTAATATATTCTATACATAATGAACAAATTATATAAATACTTTTATGGATTTATCTGAAGACCCTACAAAGTGTAATTACGAACAAGTAAATTAGCATTATGCAACTTTTTACTCCTATATAATTAAGTAATCCCATATAATTTTTGAATGCAATATTTTTAAAAATAAAAAAATAATAATTTGATACTATTTTTGTTAATTTTTAAAATACTTCTCAATGAATATTTCATTGATTCCTACAAAAATCTTTCGAAAACCACTTTATAAACTTTAAGATAAATCCCTGTATCTATGTTAAATTCAGCTTTTTTACATTGTTGAAGCTCAATTTAAATTTAGGAACGTCTGAAGATTTCACCTTCAAACAAACAAACATAAAAACATTTTCTTTATCTAATTAATCTAATACCGATAAGAAAATAACCAAATCTGTTCGAAATATATTCTTCAGGTAGTAGATAACAAAATTAATTCGGTTTGATTAGTGTCCACTTGCTTGTATATTTTATATATTATTAGCATTTTAATTATGCTAGTGTGGTTACGTCTTTAAGATAAAATGAAAGCCATTAATACTCATATTGCTTCAAAAGTAAAACCACCGCAAATTTTCCTTGCGCTTTCCTTTCATGTATAAAAAAGTCATTTTTATTTAAGGAATATATTTTAGATCTTATAATAAATTTATCGTTATTGAAAGTTTTTGTGAAAAATATAACTATAAAATATTAATTATTAAAAATATCCATTTTTCTTATTCAATATATGGAAAGACATTTTTTTTTTAATTTCTGAAAATAATAATTTTTGCTGTTTCATATCAATTAACTAACTTTTTTTACATTAATAAACATTTCTTTCTAGAAATTAAAAAGTCAATATATTTAGAGGGTATTTAATGGTTAGTAAAGCATTTGGAGTGTTTTAAAATTTCATTAATATTTAATAACTTTTATTTTAATTTGTTATGCATAATAATTGAATTATTTTTTTGAAATAATAATTATATTTCTCATAATGTGATTGATGAAAAAACTTTTCACTGTCCTTTATTTCCCAATTTATGATATATTTCATGATATGATATAATGATATATATGATGGCATTGCTTTTTAGAAATTAAAAAGTCGATATATTTCTAGGGTATATGATGGTTAGTAAAGTATCTTGAGTGTTTTAAATTTCCATTAATATTCAATAATTTTTATTTTAAGTTGTTATGTATAATGATTGAATTATTATTTCTAGTAATAATTATATGTCTCATGTTATTGATATAATAAAAACACTTTTCACCCTCGTCTATTTCACAATTTATGATATAATTCATGATATGATATAATGATATATACGATGACATTTCTTTTTAGAAATTAAGAAAACGATATATTTCGATGATATATGACGGTTAGGAAAGCATTTTGAGTGTTTTAAATTTTTAGTAATATTCAATAATTTTTATTTTAAGTTGTTACACATAATAATTGAATTATTGCTTCTAGTAATAATTATATTTCTCATAATGAGATTAATATAAAAAACAATTTCACCGTCCTATATTTCACAATTTATGATATATTTCAATATATCATATAATAACATAAATGATGACATTTCTTTTTAGAAAAAAATTATCGTATATTTCTAGGGTATATGACAGTTAGTAAAGCATTTTGAGTGTTTTAAATTTTTATTAATATTCAATAATTTTTATTTTAAGTTGTTACACATAATAATTGAATTATTGCTTCTAGTAATAATTATATTTCTCATAATGTGATTGATATAAAAAACAATTTCACCGTCCTATATTTCACAATTTATGATATATTTCAATATAACATATAATAACATAAATGATGACATTTCTTTTTAGAAAAAAATTATCGTATATTTCTAGGGTATATGACAGTTAGTAAAGCATTTTGAGTGTTTTAAATTTTTATTAATATTCAATAATTTCTATTTTAAGTTGTTACACATAATAATTGAATTATTGCTACTAGTAATAATTATATTTCTCATAATGTGATTGATATGAAAAAAAAACTTTTCACCGTCCTTTCTTTCCCAATTTATGATATATTTCTTGATATGATATAATGATATATATGATGGCATTTCTTTTTAGAAATTAAAAAGTCGATATATTTCGAGGGTATATGATGGTTAGTAAAGCATTTTGAGAGTTTAAAATTTTCATTAATATTCATTAATTTTTATTTTAAATTGTTACACATAATAATTGAATTATTGCTTCTAGTAATAATTATATTTCTCATAATGTGATTGATATAAAAAAACTTTTAACCATCCTTTATTTCCCAATTTATGATATATTTCATGATAAGATATAATGATATATATATGATGACATTTCTTTCTAGAAATTAAAAAGTCGATATATTTCGAGGGTATATGATGGTTAGTAAAGCATTTTGGGAGTTTAAAATTTTCATTAATATTCATTAATTTTTATTTTAAATTGTTACACATAATAATTGAATTATTGCTTCTAGTAATAATTATATTTCTCATAATGTGATTGATATGAATAAAAACTTTTCACCGTCCTTTATTTCTCAATTTATGATATATTTCATGATATGATATATTGATATATATATATATGATGACATTTCTTTTTAGAAATTAAAAAGTCAATATAATTCTAAGGTACAAGAAGGTAAATAAAGCATTTTGAGTGTTTTAAATTTTCATTAATATTCAATAATATTTATTTTAAATTGTTGTGCATAATAATTGAATTATTGTTTCATATATTAATTATATTTCTTATAATGTGATTGATATAAAAAAATTTCACCGTCCTCTATTTCACAATTTATGATATATTTCATGATATGATATAATGATATGTATGATATGATATAAAGATAATTATGATATGATATGATATAATGATATATATGATGTGATATAAAGATAATTATGATATGATATAATATATCATTTATATGGTACAATAATTATACAATTAATGATATATTTATAAAGTAATGAATTTCTTTGTCACTAAATATTTGTTAAACAAATATAATAGGAAGTAATATAAAGAACGGATTACTTTTAAATTATACAAAAACTAAAAAAATGAATTTATTAAAATATGTGATTGAAGGTATTTTAAATGTGATTCTTTTAAGTGTGTTTTTACTTATATATGTATAACATTTTAACACTACGTTTACGTGAAGCTTCATTTTTTTGGCGTATTTCTAATTTCATACAGAAAATTACAAAAACCTTTTGCATTTTTATTTCTTTCTTGTACTGATTTTATCCACTGAACAAGGTAAATACATGTTGAAGTCTATTTTCTTTAAAAGTGTTGAAATATTGATATTTTCCATGTGGTATGACTATCTCTACGGATATGCGTCAATTTGATGCGATCGTAATATAAACTAAATTTTTAGTAAATTAGTTCTACTCATGCAAACATTATAACAATAATAAATAGGAATGTGCCCATAATACTTTAAACCGTTTTCCGATACTGTTATCTCAAATGAAACAAGAAAGAAGTTCAACTGTAGAAAGAACAAAACGCAGAATGTCGATTGAAGTCAGAGTATGATTAGATTTTAAAAGTTTTACTTACATGGTTCGAGTATTGAAATATTAAATACTACTTTTTTTTGAGCTAGTAATATTATTGTAGGTAGAATTCCAGTTCTGGGAGCCAGCCGCTATGGTTTTGGCTCTATTTTTGTACAAGTAATCACCAAATTGTCGCCAAGAGATGTTTACAATTTGTGCTTAGTTTTCTATTAAGTTTATATCCAATTTCAAAGCCTATTATAAACAGAAAAAGGTTTGAAATTTTGTTAAGATGAATGTAAATTAAAAAAAAACTAAGAACTAAAAAATATAGCAAGGTTTGGCAGAAAATTGGGTGCTAGAATTTGGAGACATCGCCCAATCTTGGCAGGCCCTCTGAACTGGGATTTAGTAATTATGGTGAATCTTAATATTATCTCTTATTTTTAATTTTTACTTATAGTGTATGATTACACTGTTTTCTGAGTGTTGTTATATGTATTCATTCATGCGTCAAATACATAAGTGTTCGAAGAAATAGGTATATAAAAACGTCCGTAAACCTAGTTTTAATTTTCATGTGTTTGCTATATCCACTGTCGCCTTATAATGTTATACCATTTTTTAAACAAATTCAAAACACATAATTTTGTTTTCACATTCACCCTTTCACAATTTTCATACCTTCTCTTTTTTAATTACAATTAATTACTTTTTTTAATTAAACATACTTGAAATTTTCAAAATTTGTTTATATAATATGTTGCATATATTTTGAGCAAGTAGATTGAAAGCAACACAAACAAGTTTAATTTAAAATTCCCCCTCCCCTAAAAAAAACCTCTCAGCATATAACAATTAAATATTATATTATTATTTTTTAAATGTAAGCATTACCTTAAAAATATATCTGTATTGAAAATAAGTTACTTTGACGATGATTTTAATTTACAGTGTTTTAATTTTTTTTTATAAATATTCAATTAATTCCACGTCAAATTGGTCAAGCACTTAATATTTTGGAAAAACACAGCATTGATACGAACATTATATTTAAGACTCGCCCTTATTTCAAAAGAAATCTAGAAAGAAAAATTATATGTTGTCCATTTGAAGGTTTCCGTTATTTTACAATTTAGCAAACTGAATAAAAATTATAACATTGCTGAATAAAACAGTTTACAAAAAGTGAATAAAAAATCCTTAATGATGCAAAATAAGAATTCAATTGCAATGTGTGATTTTTCATTTCTTTGAGAAAGAATACACTCAGATTAATTTTTAAGGTAAACATTAATTCAAATATTTCGTCAAATAGCTGAATATCTTAGATTATTTATATGGAATATGATTTTAATAAACTTGTTTTACTATGTATACTCAGTAGAATGAATGTTGGTTTAGTGTTGGTTTGAATTTTTTCAATTATTACAATTAATAATATTTAACACTTAGAAAATTGAAGTTGTCTTATTCCCCTGTTGTAATGCCCAAATAATGAACCAAATTAAAAATGTACTGTTAAACCTTGAAACAGTAAAAAATAGTATCAGAAACTTTCCTGTATTTATTGTAAAATATCACTTAAATTACCAGTATATATATATATATTATATATATATATATATATATATATATATATATATATATATATATATATATATATATATATATATATATATATATATATATATATATATATATATATATATATATATATATATATATATATATATATATATATATATATATATATATATATGTAAGGGAAATTTTTAGGGGTTTTCAAAACTGAATTCAAGGGCTAAACATTCTCGCGTCATTTTGAATTCCCCTTTTTAACCCCTAACCCAAATTGACCACTGGGGCTACAGTTTACTCAATCGGAGAAGGAGCCTGACCAATTATAATCCTACATGGCCTTAGCGAACAATTAAGATAGTTTCCAAATAAAAGGGAGATGCACGCTGTCGGAGACAGATTTTTCTCTAGAGATATTTTTCCACAGATGTTGACCCAGGTGTTACGTGTCTTTTACGTAGAACTTCATGTTAGCTGACCCTTCAGTTTGTCCTGTCCCTATGATGAAGTGGGAACCCGTCCTTCAACGTTATCTTAATAAAGGTATTTAGCTGAAACGGTATCATTTTTAAGGCCATTACTGCAACCACCCATTGAGAGGTCAGTCTCATTACATATATATATATATATATATACATATATATATATATATATATATATATATATATATATATATATATATATATATATATATATATATATATATATATATATATATATATATATATATATATATATATATATATATATATATATATATATATATATATATATATATATATATATATATATATATATATATATATATATATATATATATATATATATATATATATATATATATATATACATATATATATATATATATATATATATATATATATATATATATATATATATATATATATATACATACAGATATATAGATACATATATATACATATATACACATATATATATATATATGTGTATATATATTTATACGTATATATATGTATATGTATATATATATATATATATATATATATATATATATATATATATATATATATATATATATATATATATATATATATACATATATATATATATATATATACATATATATATATATATATATATATATATATATATATATATACATATATATATATAATATATATATATATATATATATATATATATATATATATATATATATATATATATATATACATATATATATATATATATATATATACATATATATACATATATATATACATACACACATACATACATATATATAGATATCCATATATGTGTCTGTGTGTGTGCGTGTTTATACAGTTAGAATAAAATGCCTTTTTTTTCTCATTAGTAGTAAATATAAATCAGTAAACACTCTCATAAACCATGTAGTAAAGATTAATATTTTGTGTAGAACCCAGTAAGGCTTTAAAAAAATCTCCCAAAAATCATATATCCCATTTTATTTTATTTTTCAATGTGTTAAATTATTTATTATGTATTTCAATACAAAAAGTGCATGCTATAAATTAAAGGTTATTTTCCAGATATTAAATACGATTATTCAGACATTAATTAAGGTTATGTATACTCTGTATTCATTCTACTTAGTTATTTAAAAAAATTATTTCATTATCTCTAATAAATTAATTAATTTTATAAAAATATAATGATAATGATATTACCATATTCATATTTAACAATAAAGTGCTTTTAATGTTTAATGGCCGTATAATAAATGTTTAATTACAAATACTTCAATACCTCGCTTATTTACATTTCTAAAAAAATAATTGTTAAAAACTCACTCATTTTAACGAGAGAAATAAATTTCTTTCTAAAGCAGATTTATTACGTAATAATAATTTTCGTAAATTATTTAAATATATGAATCATATACAGGCAATTAATAAAAATAATCGGTGGAAGATAATTTTATACGGAATAAAAGACAAAATTAAAATCTGTAATTTAATTGTAATTATAAAAGTATCACCATTTTTCTAGTGAAGCTAAGTCAAGAAAACATAAATGAATTTTCTTACAATGGCCTTTGACATAGAATGCTTATTATAGAAAAATTACTGAGAGCATAACAAATGTTCTTATCAGTGATTTTGAAATACTAAAATGAGGTAAGACTTATTCATCTGGATTTTATAGCAATTAAGATAATGATTTGTTGTATAAGGTAAACTTTCCTTTTAAAATTAAAGGATGCCTTTTTATACTGTTATTTTGAAAATGTTTTATTAATTAATGCTATATAATTAATGCTATATAAAGAGATGGAAAGATACTACATTGATTTTTAAAGAAAAACATTAATTTTAAATATCTAAGTATTCAGTTTGTTTTTTCATTATATAATTTCATCCTGATAAAATTGTAAACATCCTTTTTCAGGTTTATCTTTCTAAAAGGGTGTTTCAAATGATCTCGAAACATTATTGTTTTTCCATTTATATAAACAATTTTTTAAAATTGGAATACAATTTTTTTTCCATTTGTTTAAGAGAAAATGACCGAGGTAATCATATAGCGTGTATACATGTATATTTTTATATGTGTTTTAGTTAATATAAAAAGTCTAAAAGCGGTTATCTGAATAATAATTATTGCTCTTTAATATTTTCTACTAGTCTAGATAAAGTAGTGGTTGTGGTCTAATCTTAAAAACATGTTGAAATTGTATTATATATATACAGCAATATTCTTTGCTATATTACTAACTTTTAAGAAATAGCAAAATTTTAAATACATATTTGACGTTAATAGTTTGTTTGCTTTATGCAACCCTTCTTACACATTAAAATAGTGTAAACTATTCATAATTTCTCTTTGTTTTCTCCCAGTTCCAGGTATGAAACTCATTTTAAGTCTTTCAATTTAAATTCTCTCCGTTGAAACAAAGAAAGTAGATCGTAACATAAACCATATTGCGGCAGCAGTCGGTTAAAGTCTGGATCACTTCTAAATCTCCTACCTGGTTTTTGTATTCGAAAATTTCCTCAGTCACTGAAATTCACTCGCTTTGAATTCTAAGACTGAAAGAGACGGTGTCATTGACCGTCGTAATGTCTCCGCTGTTATTGTAATTCCATGTTATTTAAAATCATCGTCACTGGAATTTACACCTGATTTTACCAAATCCTCCAAGACAATACGACCCATATCACTGTAGTTGAAACATCCGCCAATATTAAAAGATATTTAACGTAAGCGGCACCAAAAAATTTGAATGTTTAATAATTTATTTCTGAGCCAAACCATTAAAGTCTTCCAAGCTGTGAGAGTGAAGCTATGTTTAGGCTTGAGAAACTGATTTGCTCGCCGCACTCACACTTTGTGGGTTGAATGCCCAAAGATTTTTCGCAAGTACAGGAAGCGTGTGGTGTGGCAAGTGAAAATGATTGCACTTAAACTTCACCAAGTTTTGGAGAATTGTGATTGGTCTCCAGGAGGCGATTCAGGACCATCCTTGGAGTCCCGGTCCTTCAGGGCAGAACCGGGAAAGGACGCATTGTAAAAAGGACAATGGAACAACGAACACATCAGCACAGGATAATGAAAAGTATAGGGTTGCCTGAGAGAAAGAAGGAAGGAAAAGAATGAAGCGTTCTCTTGGATATTGGCAATTTTTTTGAGGCGTAGCACGTAGAGTGCTTCTTTTACTTTTTAATTTTATATATATATTTTTTTGCATATTTTCTTGTCGTTTGTTCTAATTTTGAACATTGTAATATAGCTCAGTGGTATTATACTATAATTAAAAGCAATATAAAAGCAACTTTGGGTTATCAATGACTTTGAAATAACAATGCAATGTACTACATCACAGCATAAGCATTAATTAAGTAAAAGAGGATAGCAGGTCTTCTTGCGGACCCTGTTGTATCTGGTGGAACTTCCTAATTAATTGCTCTCTTTTAGGTGGAAACACGTTGATAAGAAGACTTCTTATCACGGCAAAACATCAAAGATAATATAATTGAAGCATTTCAATCTAAGTACTGTATGAAATACACTCGAGATATATCTGTCATCTTCTATTCAACTCAGATACGTGGAATAACAAAATGTAGACTTAATGTTCTTTAAACCCTTATGGGTGTATGGTAACAATATTAATTTGAAATGAATCTGTGGGTTCACTGTCAAAAATTTCCTGTCATCGGCAGAATCGTTCTCTTTTTGTCCCGAATTGTCATGTACTAACTGGAATAGTTCGCCTAAGTCAATTATGCACCATGTCTCAATTATAGTTTAAAAATACTTTTAGCAGAAAATTAGAAAAATGTCAGTTTAACATTTCATCTTATCAACCATACAGACTCTTTTTCAGGTAAAATTAATGTATTATAAAAATATAAGTTCATCATTACTTACTCCGTAGCATTACGTTTTTATTCGAGAAATACACAATTCTAGCGACGACTTCATACAATTTTTAATCCATGAAAAAACATCTTGGAAGATACAGATGTAGTCAGCAGAGAGAAAAACTTTTTTCTGGATGAATTGTACTAAAAAGTAAAACATACGTTTGTACACATTCGAGTCAAAACATTCATAATTTCATATTCAAGATAAACTATTTTACATTTTACAAAAAGATAAATAAATCTATAAATAAATATAATAAAATGAGAGTAGCACTCTAAACAAAAACTTGATGAATGTTATTTGGAGGATAATAAAAAATTTATGAGATCTACACTTCTAAGCCGAAGTTCTTGTGTTCGAATATTTATAATGATCACAGTAGTCTTCTTTAATATTGCGAAATTCCCTAATTAATGCATCCATCTATACCAAATAGTTACTGCAGCTCTCGTAGTTAATCTAACAACCAGTTATCGTGACGATATTAAGCTTAAAGAAACCAAGCAAGTCATGGTAATTCAGTCAGCAAAATCAGCGATCTCGTAACTGAAAGGTTGCGGTTTTGGGACTTAAGCTGGCATACTATTTGCAGTGTTTGTTTAGAGTGACGAGGTTACTTAAATTATGTTCAAAGTCAAATGTCTTCCAAGATTCCGAACGATACCTCTGGCGGGAGGCACAAGAAATCCTGAAGCTCTTCTGCTTGGTGCCTATTTCTGAATCACGAGTACCAAGTTTGAACAAAGTCGTACATCCTCCTTAGCGTAGCTCTTCTTATGTAGCCTCCACACTATGGGCAATTATTCCCCACTTCCTGATGGTGGCCTTGGACGAGAGCTTACAGGTTGCATCCACACAATGGGCCACTAAATGAGCCAACAGCGCGGATTCGTCCATGGGGTGTACTGCGCAATTTAGTTGCGCACCTGGTTGCCTTTGATCTTTGGAGACAAAGCGCTTCCGAAGCCATCCTCCACCAAAGCCATTTTATCGTCTGCCATCATGGACCTCGATAAATAATACCTCATCCAGAAAGTGGTAATGGCTTGCAGTTGACCATGGTGTGGAGAGGCCTACAAAGAAGGAAAGACAAATCCCTTCCATTAATTCGAGTAGACTATGGATCATGTCCTTGGATTGCTGTTTACACAGTAACTATCAGCAAGTTTCCACGGATGTTTAGGACAGTAGCGTGGCCTAACTGAAGACTGAGTTTTTTTTACACAAAAATATAAAACCCTCAAAGTTTATTTTTTTTTCTTTCTCAAAACAACGTAAATAGAAAACAGTTAAACAGAACATTCAAAACAGTTGCCCGATAATACAAAACTAAGTTGCAAATTAACCCCTTCCCGGTTTTTCCCGAGCTGAACTCGGGCAGGCAAAATGTACCATCCTGGTTCATCCCGAGTGTAGCTCGGGCTCTATGAAATTTTACACTGTGCAATTAGTCTTTCCCAAATTATCTCACATACGCTTTTTATGGTTTCGAATGCTTTTGTTTACTTTTCTGGATACTAGATTATTTGCTGCTCAAAGAGAGACAGCAGAGGGAAGACGGTAAGGAGAGAAACAAGGTTCTACTGTTTAGATTGCGATATTGGACTCTGTGAAGTACCTTGTTTCCAATTGTATCATACATGATCAAATTTTGATTAATAATTTCATAATCATTTATGTAAATGAAAAGAATATAAATGCAGTTTAATTCAAGATAAAAGCTAGGTATTCTAAGCTTTATATTTATAGTTAGTGTGAGTTGACTCCAAAATCTAATGATTTCTTATGCACAGAAAGCCAACTGTACAGGAAATTTACTCATTTATTTACATTAATTTTACATTAATAACATTAAATTTTAGGAAAATTTGTATGCGAATAATGCTATTATGTTTAAAAAGCTATGTAGGTATGAAAATAACATAAAAAATTGACATTGTTTAACCCATAATCCAGGAATAAAATGAACCTGGAAGAGGTTAAACATTCTGGCACGTGACTAACTTATGTAAGTTACCGATGGGAAAAATAACTGTATCGACGAAGCAAAAACACGACGAGCAACTGGCAACAACAGGTAAAAGCTTAACGTAAAGTGCCCCTTTTATACTCCTTCTTGATTTCGTAAACTTTACAATTATTCACATGCTGAAGAAAAAAAGACCACGGAGCATACAAAAAACGATTTCCAAATTACTAACTAAACTGCTGTCCCATGGGCTTCAGACATTAAAAATAAAGCGAGATCAAGTAACCAAGATTAAAAATTGTTAGAGTTAAATTCCCGTGATTTATGTTAACCTTTATCAGATTGAAATTTAATAGAAACCAACTTAATCCACTTAACTTAAACACACTTGCTTAGTGTCAAAAAGGTTAAATCATGATTAGAAGTTTAGCGAATTACAACGGTTGGAATCCGTGTATTTGGTAACAACTTCCCAAAGGTCATAAGTGATAACAACAAAAAGCCATGCAAAGCATAAAGTAACAGTTGAGTCATTACACTGAGAAAGGTATAATGACTTCTGAATCAGCTCTGGTTAAATATATTTAAAACATACTGTTCAATTCAAGAAAATAAATATTATTAGAATTGACATTTTAAAATATGATAAAAATTTTTGCTCTATATATTTTAATGAGAGAATGTTCTCAGCAAAATAGAAATAAAACCTCAATATTAATGTCAATATCTTTTAAGTTCTATCTAAAGAATTCATTAAAAATATTGTATACATCAAATACCTGGAAATTTATAATAACTTTGAAAACATCTTAACTATAAACTATTTAAAATATCTATAAATTCCTATAGAAACTGTGTTTTTTTTCTTACGATAAAAACACGGTAGTTTTGAAAATATTTGCAGAGCAATTTTTCTTAGATTCCTTTTTATAAAATATTTTCATGAAGGTTTAAAATATCTTTATGTATAATAATCTTGGTTTAATACTAAATTTAACTTTTCTTAAAAGTACTTAAATGTTGAAAAACAGGTTATTTTTCTAACTCTATTTCTCGTTTACTGCTTGAATACGTTGTGGTTTTTATTAATATGTTTTTAGATTATTTAAAAATATGTTTTTCATAACTATGCAAAGAATTGGAAATTGAATGTTAAATTATTCGGTGGATGTTTTGAAAGATGAAATAAAAAATAAATAAAGCGCCAACATATATAAATGGTACTGAACTGATTTCGATGTATACAGGGTGTCCATAATTAATACTCCCTATTTTAAAGTTGTCTGCAGTCGAATTTTTGTACAGAAAGTTATTAAATATTGTGTAGGACATAATCCTGAGATGGAAATATGTTTGTGCAGATACAGAAAATGGTTCCAAAATTTCATCACCAGAAGGCAAACTACACATTTGGCCAACGTTTACTCCAGCTAAAAACGTTATTACAAGACGTATTTAATATGATCGCCCTCATTTTAATCTATCATTTGAAATCTCGAGTTAGCATGTTCTAAATTTGACCAAAGTGTACCAGAGGAACATTGCACATCTCACACAGCATTGCACATGCATCGCACATTGCCCTGAGGAATGCTGAGAACATGTCCGGAAGAGCTGTGTTTCTAATCAGGTATAGTTGTTGTATTACCTAAATTGACGAGATGTTACAAACGCCCCAAAGCCTTAATATAATGAGCTGTTTCGCACATTATCTTTTTTCCTGTTAAGTTCGTTTTTTAAAACATGTTATCTGCCGCCCCTTTCCTAATGTGTGGCCTTTCCGATCGACAAACCTCAACCAATGTTACCACAGTTTTTCTAAGAAAGGGAAGCCTAAAATGATTTAGGCATTAATACATAAATCTGCTAAAATGTTTTTTTTTAAATCGGGGTTTAAAAAAAGAAAATGCAAAAAGAAAGGTGGAACTCTTTGTGAATCCTTTGTAAAACTAGCAATTTTAAAACCCTTAGAAATTTGACTCTGTAACGGCGGTTTTTCTAGAAAATTCTCCACTTGATTTATCTTGCTATATTGTCCTTTTGTAAGATTTTGTTAGATCAGTCACGAGTTTTGTTTTGCTGTCATTTTGTGTATGTTGTTTAAATTAATTAGTTTATCAAAAGAACATTAAAAAATTCCCTACATCAGGTGTTAAATGCAGTATTTTCTGAGTACCGGGCTATTATATATATATATATATATCTGAACATAATCTGCATTACTGTTAATTTTTGATTTCTAAATAAATTACTTACTCTATGGAACACAATAAAACTTTCTTTTAGCAATCGAAGATTTCTTTCGAATATCCGATTATTGTAGAGGATCCCTCATATGATACACCTTTTTTGTGTTGTCCATTTTTAAAACAATAAATTAGACTCTCGATGGAACACAAAAAAAAAAAAACTTATGTCATTAGTAGAAGGTTCCTTCTGAGTACCAGACTATTATAGGGGATCCCCCACTTGATCCTTCTTTTTGTGTTGTCCATTTCTGTTTTTTAAATAAATTAGTGCTCAGTGGAACTCCAAAAGTCTTACATAGGCAACGAAATATTCCATCTGAATACCAGACTTTTATAGATTATCCCCCACTTTATCCTTCTTTTTGTGTTGTCCATTTCTGTTTTTTTAAATAAATTAGTGCTTAGTGGAACTCCAAAAGTTTTATATCAGCAACGAAAGGTTTCATCTGAATACCAGACTATTATAGATTATCCCCCACTTGATCCTCCTTTTTGGTTGTCCATTTCTGTTTTTTAAATAAATGCTCAGTGGAAGTCCAAAAGTTTTATATCAGCAACGAAAGATTCCATCTGAATACCAGACTATTATAGATTATCCCCCACTTGATCCTTCTTTTTGTGTTGTCCATTTCTGTTTTTTAAATAAATTAGTGCTCAGTGAAACTCCAAAAGTCTTATATCAGCAAAGAAAGGTTCCATCTGAATACCAGACTATTATAGATTATCCCCCACTTGATCCTTCTTTTTGTGTTGTCCATTTCTGTTTTTTTTTAAATAAATTAATGCTCAGTGGAAGTCCAAAAGTTTTATATCAGCAACGAAGGTTCCATCTGAATACCAGACTATTATAGATTATCCCCCACTTTATCCTTCTATTTGTGTTGTCCATTTCTGTTTTTTTTAATAAATTAGTGTCTGTGGAACTCCAAAAGTTTTATATCAGCAACGAAAGGTTCCACCTGAATACCAGACTATTATAGATGATAACTCACTTGATCCTTAATTTTGTGTTGTCCATTTCTGTTTTTTTTTAAATAAATTAGTGCTCAGTGGAACTCCAAAAGTCTTATATCAGCAACGAAACGTTCCATCTGAATACCAGACTATTATAGATTATCCCCCACTTGATCCTTCTTTTTGTGTTGTCCATTTCTGTTTTTTAAATAAATTAGTGTCCATGGAACTCCAAAAGCCATATATCAGCAACGAAGTGTTCCATCTGAATACCAAACTAGAGTAGACGATTCCCTAAGCCATCTGCCTTTTTGTGCTGCAATTTTCTCTTTCAGAATAAGTTAGTCCCTAGACAACAAAACTTTTTAGACAAGCAATGGAAGGCTGTTCAATCTAAGTACCGGATAATTCTGGAGAATCTCCACTCTATTCACCTTTTTTTTTGATGCCACTGTGTTGGTTTTAATTAATTAGTCTCTCGAAGGAACACCAGACAGTCTTTCACTATCAGTGAAAGGTTGAGGACAGCACGACTGTAGAAGAATACCAACACTAGCCTCCATTTCATCTTTCCATTTTGTGTGTTCCCAGTCAAGTTCCAGTTTATGCAAGTGTATGTAAGGTTATGTAAGCTAATGATTTATGATTTTACGAGATAGAGGACTGAGCAATTAATCGTTGTAAATTATGTTTATTAATAAAATTCGCAATGTTACTAATGCGTAAAACAGTTTTAAAATGTTATTTCGTAAAGAATAAATAGAAAAAATTTAAATAGCTATGTCCGATGACTCAAATACAAGAATTATGTAGAGATCAAAACAATCGTCCACTCAATAAGATATAATAGTTCGGGAATTACGTGAGTCTAAAACATTTAAAGAATCTATGTTATAGTCTATATTATATTTAAAGAATCTATGTTATAGTCTAGAATCTATGTTATATTACATCATTGTTATGCTAATTAATTTGGCAAACTATTGTCACTCTTGCATGTAGTTGTAATCACCTATTTGTCATACAGTATTAGATAATAACGATCGTAAACGTTAGTGCATCAGATTTCAACCTTACCTGACTCTTAGCTTTGCATTATGGACTTGTTTCCTGAGTTATTTTGTCGACTTAACGGCATCGTTTTCGAAACACAAATAACATCGCTGGAATCAATGAAAGGCATTGTAAATGAGGATATTTATAACATTAAAATCACCAGACGTTTTATGAGCTCGTATTTTTATAGCGCTTGTGCTACAATAGCATTGTGATTCTCATAATTTAAGAACATATGAACCCGTTACCAAATCTCTTTGATCCTAGGCTGTATCATTCAGTTATCGTACTTGTTAAAGTTTGCTTTATAAACTTTTATGTCACTTAATACATACATTGTTTATTTTTACCCAACTCAAAAATGTAGGATGTTAACCTTTTAAAATTAAATTTAAAATTAAATTTCATCAATATTGATGCAAAAAAATTAACAAATGTAGTAAAAGGACTACACGATTTTTTAAAATAAAAGCTATATTTCTATGATTAATAGAAAAATGTATAAAAATGATCCTTTTCATCATTTTCTATAGAGCACATATGAAAAATTTACATAAATGTAAAAAAACATCTAATGCTTCTAAAATGTGATTGGTATACTTAAAACAACTTTAATTTAATTAAAAAATATGAAATTCGACATTAATTATCAGAAACGTACCTGGAATAATTTATTAATTATTGATGCTTCCAATTGGGAACAATGAACTGTTGCCGATATACTTGACGAAATAATTTCTTCTACTGAGAGCTTTTTTGATAGGTGTAGGAAATGAAGGGGAATTCCCTAATTTTATGAAAGGGCATTTCAATTCTATAAGCAATCTAGTGCGTTCGCTTCTCAGATATTATTTTGAAAGGTGTTAAACGTATTTTGTCTGTGAACTAACTACAAGTTACAACCACTCTTCTAAGAATTGCACCAAGGAAAGTTAGGCCTCAACCTGGACCCAAAGTTTACCGCCCTATATCACAGAGGAAAGGTGATGACCATTTTCTTGTACAAACAACACAAGGTAGATGGGTACAGTGCACATTAAATGCAAGATTAGCTTGCAATGAGTGCAAGAAAAAATTGCATCTCCATTGATTTCCAATATATCATGGCATAAAGGTATAAACTCATGTTTTGGATATTTGTTTCATTTAAATATATAATTTTTAAACTTTATTGATATCTGTCCTTAAATTTAAAAATAAATTTTAAAATCATTCTAATTATTTTTCGTGTTATTTAATATTTAATATATACATTATTCTACTCAATTAGTGAATCCAGTATATAGTCAGAAGTGGCCAATGTTCCCAATTGGGAACATCATGAAAATCGTAAAAGAAAATTTTTTTCACAATTAAATGACTATCATACCTTAACTGAAGCATTAGATGGCAATATATGCAAAAGAAAAAATAATTTAAAATATATCTCGATCTGAATTCTGCCTGTAAAAGGTTAACTATATATAATTGAAGATAGTAATACTGGACAGCTTTTTCTTTCAAAAAGTACTTGTTAGTTTGAAAAAGTCTGCCATGGATAAATCTGAATCCCGCAAAGAGCCCAAAAAATTAAAATATTTGAGTATGTGTGCTTGAGGTACCATAACAGCAGAGTTTTGTAACCTCAAAAAGTGGAGTTTAAAATCTGATAAAGGTATAGGAATTTTCCATTAAAGCAAACCATACCAAATCACAGTTGCATTTTCAGTTATTGTTATTACACACATAGGAATAAAAATGCCTTAAAAGAAAATATAATTAAAAAATAATTTGTTCTTTTGTGATTGGAGGTGCAAAGGCTGGTCTAAAATGCGGATATTTATAAAAATATTTAGTTATATAATATTTAAATGTAGATTAACTGAAGGTATACATGTTTAGTACGCTTTAAGCCGCAGTTCGAAATTAATGCTAGAACTGTATACAGTACTTAATTGGTAATTGTCTGTTTAAAAAAAAGCTATAAAGTGAGCATTAATCTATTCTGAGACGATATTAACTATCGAATATAATTCTTCATGTGTATTATTATTATTGTCTCTGGCTATCATTTATTATCCCTGCCAACAGTTACATATATACTTCAACAACTTTATAATCTCCCGAATTCCATATAATTAAAATATATAGTCAAATTTTAGAATAATGCTACATTACCTATATTTTTATACTAGATATTACATACAATATGGATGATTTATCTAGATAATATTAAGTTCTAGAAAGTCCATTGCTTAAACTTAATGCTAAAAGATAGTGAAAGCTGACATCTATAAAAGTTGTGGTACAGGTCTACTTGTGTGATATGAGAATAAATAATAAACACATTTTTATTCGATAGTTAACATAAATTAAGTCCTTATCAGAAGTTAACATATGCTCTTAAAATACCAAATAATTCAGTTTAAATTTTCTTTTTGGGTTAAAAATATGCAGTTAAAAAATTTATATCTGAAAACTTTTAGCCTATTTAATTTGGTTGAAATTGATGAGTAGTAAGATTTTTAATCAGTTGAACAGTTTCAGCTATCACTTGAAATCTCATCAGAATTAGAAACCTAAACTGAATCTGCTGCATATTCCACTAAGGTTGGTTGGTTGGTTGATTGGAGTTTAATGGCGCTAATTCTTCTAAGGACAAATTGCGCCAAACAAGATGTGGCAATAAACTAAAGACGAAACTTAGAAAAAAAATTTTTTTTTGACAAAATATAAAATGAAAGGTTCTAAAACGGATTAAAGAAACAATAAAAACATAACATTCAACAGAAAACACGAATAAAGATTGAGTTATATACAAATTAACAAGAATTAGAAATTGAGTGAAGAATTAAGAATTTAATATAAAAAATAATTAAAAAAATTAAGAAAAAGGGAAAAAATTTGAAAATTGAAAGATTAGAAATTGAATATGAGAAAACTGAAAAAAAAAACAAAAATCCTATTTCGATATAAAAACCAGTACGGCGAAGAAAGGGGAACACGTTTGGAGGAGGAGTTTCCCCAATGATTAAATTAAGATTAGGAGATGGATTACCAAAAAATTTTATATATATTGATTTAGAACAAACACAGGACGTTAAAATATGTGCGACTGTGTAAGGAGTCTTGCAATACGCACACTGTGGTGGAGCTTCACCCAGCAAGAGATGGGCATGGGTGAGTCTGCAATGACCCACTCGAAGACGAGTGAGTATAACGTCCACTAAGGTATAATATTCCACTAAGGCGTTTATAAATAAGGTATATCATCTTCTCATAGCCAGTAAACCACCGATTAACCCTCCTAGTGGAACACACCGATTAAAAACAGTCTCCAAAAATACGCTAAAGGTTTATTGTGTCAATGGCCAAAGCGTTCCATGATTTTTTACTCCACCCTTTGTCGACTAGAATGGAATACGGGAAACCCACCCTCGTTACTGTCCCTTTACTTAAGGTTATAAATAGATATATAAATAGATATTATAGATTGTTAATTTTCAATACACATAAAGCTCGTTAAGTCTCGAAGATCATCTCATAAGAAATAATGAATTCTAAAAGTACAAATAAAAATATTCTTTAACATCTTGGATAACTTTCGTAAAAAAATATAAATAATTTTCTTAAAGTGGTGCAATTAGAGATACGTCTGTTACCTCAAACGAAATACTTCGAAATAGAGATTTACAAAGCCATGAAAAGCTATCATCATCTTTGTGCCTCAGGGAGTCGGGGTGCATCCCTCATTAAATGTGGGTCAAAGAGGGATGCAGTTTCTAAACAATCGACCTGACCCTCCTACCTCAAACACATCCCTTTTCGAACGTTTTTGGAGGTCGAAAATTGTACGTGACAACCGCTTTGAAGACATCATCGGTTTAGCGGAACTGTACGTGCTAACCACTTAGAGGGTTAAGTACGTGTACGTTAGTAGCGATTAATTTCAAAATGTAGAAGAACCAGATAAATTCTGTACCATAATATTCCTTTAACTACTGTATAATTAAATGGTTTTTAAATACTAATTAGTCTTATATAATAGTCCGGAAAATAATAAAACAAATTATTTCATTTCAGTCTTTTTTATAGCTCTTATATGTTTATTTTATTTTTTATAACCTTAGATACTCTTCTTTTCCGGTATCTTAGATACTTTTCTTTAAAGTGTACTTTTAAACAGAAGATTCAGAACGTAAAATCTTAACATTTGCTTTCTGAGCATAACTGCTGATTAACTGTAAAAATATTCTTCAATAAACGTTGAAAATTAATAATAAAATAAAATAAAAAAACTTAAAATAAGTGAATGATGTTGTACAAATCCGGAAAGAACACTTAAAAAACGGACGTTAGAATTGCATACATTTCAATTGCTTTCCAAATAAAGAAAAAATAAAGTAAAATACTCGAAATGAAGTGGACTCAAATTGTAATAATAAATGTAATTATTACTTTTAAAAGGCTTTTTAAAAAAACAGCTCTTATGTATTGATTTTTTAATTGTTTGTTTCATAATAAAATAAAAGGTTTGGTAGATAATATCAATTATTACTTTCAGAGGGTTGAATATGATAATGTTTCATATGCTTTTATTTAATAATCATTATATAAAAGTAATTCAATTATGCGGATAGTAATCAAAACAATATTTTGTTAACATCAATAGAAAATGAAATACAATTACATACTTCCACGATTGGATATAATATATAATTCCGAATAAAAGAAATTGCTCTCTAAAAATATTTCATTGTGATATAAATAGAATCCAAACTAAAAATACAAATGTTTAAAATTTAATAAGCATTAGAAAGTGAATTATTAGCTTGGAAATATTATCCAATTAATTTTCAGGCTGTTTACTGAACAAGATAAAATTAAGCTTTTGCATGCGTTTTGTGTTTTAAATTGAAAGTAATGTAAGATTTTCAAAAGCATTACGGAATAAATATATTACTCAGCAACAATTTCAAATAAGATTAATTTAAATTCTATTTTAGGATCTAAAGTCAAACAACGTTAAGTAAGTTTGATTGTGACAGAAGAAGACATATTGGAAATCAGTAAATGTATTCTAGAAACTTTAATTTCTAAAAGTAAATTATTCTCACGGGATTCATAAATAATTCTTCAAAAAAAATATAGAAGTGCATCTGTGTTATATCATTATTTCATTTAATTTATAAACCATTCAAAATAAATCAAGGTTATCAGTGCACAAAATTCTGTATTAAGACTTTGTTATAAATTAAAGAGGAAATAAATATAAAAAGATAGAGAATTGAAACGGAGTAGGAATTGGAATATACTTGAAGCGGTGAGGGTGACCACCACACTTTGGTTAAATGGCTATTTTAATCATCTGAAAAGCTCCCGGTCACCATAAGTACACCAATAAAAACAGACAAATTGCCTAAAAACAATCCATACAAAAATAAGATTATAAAATATAGTAAAATTAAAATCAATAACAAGGAGCCTATGTAAACATTAAAAACTACCAGAGGGACATTCAGTATCATTGTAAAATCCACTAAAAATCTTATACTATGCATACATATACTTATGCCCAACCCACAAGGCGTTGAACATCTTTAACTTGTTATAAGATACGACTGCAAAATGCGAAATATAAAGAATTGTGGATAACCAGCAATTAAAATGTGGTTAACATATTCCATAATTGGATTATCCCTAATCGAAGTAGGTTAATTAAGTCTAGTACAACGTATCAAGAAATTTAAAATTATATTACGTTTTATGTTAACGTGTATGTAACTATTCCAGTCAGTTATACGATTAATCATAAAGTCCTAAATATCTAGTTTATCATATAAATGGTAATCGGTACTATTATTATCTACTCTTACAGAGAAATCCAAAAATTAAAAAAAAAATCGGATCTAATTAAGATTTCTTTTAGGGCTATATTTTTAGATAAAATGATTTGTTATTGTTAAGATTTTGTTATTATTGCATGAAGTACAATCTTACAAAAATAAAACGACGTACCACGATACAATGAGAAAAAGTAATGTAAATTGGACGCTAATTTATATGCATACTCGTTTCGATGGGAAATGCAAAATTTTAAAGTTTGGCTGCCAGTGAATGATTGCATGTAGCTGCAGAGCATCTTATCTGCTCAACCGGCAGGATATTTAAGAGGAGAAAATTCGGTTTCAGGTCATAAATACTTTTCAAATTTTAGTCTGTGTACTCAGGAAGACAATAACTTTGCATCGCATACAGGTATGCGAACGATATTCGCAGATACCAGAATTTTAGAGAAGACGTGTAGTTAGGCTTAAAGAAGCCGGTTGGTCTAATCGACAAATTACTAATCCTTTGGGCAGGATCCATGCCACCATTAGATGATGTTAGCAGGAATGGGTGAACAATGAGGGAATACAGAGTCAAGAAGGAAGCGGTCGACCTAGAGAAACAACAGAACGTGAGGACCGAGCAATCGTCAAAGCGACCCTCATAGCACCAGTTGCATCATTGTCATCAATTGTACATGTAACTAGTGATTCAGTGACCATAAGGAGCCTTTATAGCATAGAAAGGTGAATAAGGTCACGGCGCTCTTGCTCTGACTACCATTGACCATCTTTCGACAAACCAGTTTGGAGTGGTGCAGGGATCATTCAAACTGGAATGTCGTTGGAGTAGAATAGTCTTTAGTGATGACTACCACTATGAATTGAGACCCGATGACCAGCAAAGACTTATCTTGATAAACCCCGGACAGAGGTAGGAAACCAACTTGACCGTCTCCAGTCATACAGGCGGACAACCATGAGTAATGAACTGGAGTCCCAATTGATTTCATATTAGGACCCCTTTGGTTGTCATCCGTGGTACCCTTAGAGCACAGCAGTACATCGACGAAGTTCTATTCTCCGTTGTCTTGCCCTTCCTATCACGCCATCATGATCTTGCATTTCACCATGATAAAAACCGGCCCCACATAGGATGTGTTTCTACTACATGATTTTATACTTTAATAAAGTTACCTTAGACAGGAAGGTCGCTGGATCGCTCTCCTATTCAGAACGGTTGGAACATTATAGGAAGGGCAGTTAAACTAGTTCAGTATTTTAAAAACTAACGCACCAGTTGTACAGAATGTAACACGGTATTCTTCATGTGGACATGCGCCACTGTATTAATTACTGCCGAGACGAATAACTGCTTCCTGAAGGGCCAGAGTTTTACAAAAGCGTTTTTAAGTTTTTCCCTTAAGTTTTTTAAGCTCTATCACTCGATTAAATCATACACTTTTTCTCAAATTGTAATAATTTGTTTTTTCTCACGTACATTACATCTACCGATTTTCATTCCATTCAGATAAAGCCTTGGTACGTCGCTCGTGGGTCTGTTTTCCTTTTTTTTTGTCTAAGAGTGAACATAAAAGTTTAGAGAGCATGTTCTTCAAAATAGTCTTGCAGATGTATCAGTGTAAAATATTAAATTGCAAAATCAAAATTTAAATTATGAACCGCTGATCCTTAAATTAATTTTAAATTAAGAACTGCTGATCATGAGCATTATTTGTTCTTTATTAATTAATTTCACACAATAAAGAATAATTGTAAAGTTAAGTTTATTTCCTTTTTTACAGGCAAACATAGTAGTTTTGTTCATACACAAATAGGCATAAAAATTGTGCAACAACCACTGATCCATATCACACAATATAATAATTTTTTTAAACATATTTAAAAAAAAATAAGTATTTTGAATACTACATTATTACTTTTATTGCGTATGATTGACACATAGTAATGAGCAAGTACTGCTATTTAGATGTCAAAAAAGAACAATGTTATTTGCTCTTTTAAGCAATAAATGTTAAATACAGAAAATAAAATGGTACTGTCTATGAGAACTAATTTTCAATACAGGAAACATTTTTGGTTATTTCAATCCAAGAAAGGAAAAATTTTATGAAATACGAAGTATGTTATAAGATTAGCACTCTTTTTAATAAAATCAAACAATGTAAAATCTCTTGGTTTCAAAGAGGAAAAATTAAGTTTAATCTTCCAATGAAATTTGAATAATTCTTGTTCTACATATTTACTACCTGTTAAGTTTTATTTGTTTAGCAACGAAGGCTAATAAGTCTTATCTTAATATAATTTTCGGGAAATTCTGGCTTTTTCTGGCAAACTTGGCGGGTATTTTAGTTCTTCCTATCAACTTGCTTATCTCAAAAACGCCAAAATTCCTCTTACAAAAATGTTTTACATAAATAGAGTTTCATCAACTACGTCACGGCGTTACTTGAAAGGCTATTAAGAATTCTGATTGGTTGGCTCATACAACTATAAATAAGGATGTGCGGATTTTTGCAGCAGAAGTCCATGACAGAAGGTACTAAAATAAACTCAACATTTTTGTTTCTAATTTTCTGGGTTATTTGATGGCCCCAATACTGTACCGTATGCAGCATGTATACAATTCCCTTTTCTATTCGAAAAATTACCCAGTATATTATATTCAAGTAAACATATCATTGCCCCAGTTACTTCTTTTTGTTTTCCCCCATCTATTGCAGTTATACCTTCTGTGAATACTCTTTCAATTTCACTGTAAGAGTAAAAGAAGACTTCTTTCAAAATATAAAAGCCATCTCACAACGGTAAGAATATAATTTCACGTATTTTTCAAATACCTCATGGTTACATATAATATTTAATGAAACATGACGCAAGATATTAATTTGCAAATTTCTTTCCAATTTATGTTTTAATTTACATTTATAAATGACTTCATGTATTTTAAAGTGAAATATTTTAGTATTCAATGAATTATTCATCATTTCAAATTCAATAAATTCTGAAAAGTCTAATGTAATATTTATGAAAAATATCAAAAGTTGTAACATATGTTAGCGATTATTAATATTAATTGCGGGAATTTTCTTCCGTAGGAATAAAAATATATCAATACATCAATTAATAATTTTCACTAACTGTATTGAAAAAGTTATCAAATTTAAATATTTTAAGAAACTATTGAGTAATTATCTGAACAAGATAACAAAAATATTTTGCACGCTATATGGAATTTTGTATTTAATGACATTATATCATTAATTAATTTACAGATTTTTTAAAGTCACTTTGAAATATCTTACAATGTTTTATGAAACATTAATGATTGTAGAAACATAAAATGTTTATGTATAATAAAACATGAAATAAAAATCATGAGGATTTCAAATACAAGTTATTTTTCTCCCTTGCTGAAAGTATTGCCTATTATAAATTATAGAATATTAAAAGTAAATCGCGAGGGAAATTAATTTCCTGCTTGCACGTTTCATCATTAAATAATCAATCATTTCTGTCAAATACCACAGAGATGTGATAATGTACTCTGAAATATAAATATTTCTACAGTGGAAAAGATAAGGAATAGTCGGTATAATTCTGGCGAATTAAAATAGATTAATGACTTAAAAAAGATTCAAATAAAATTAAATTATATTATATAATATTTCTGAATTTTGGATAATGAGTTAGATTAAATAATATTTGGGCATTTTACTTTTGTTATTCTCTAATTCATAATAGGTAAGGCATTCAATATTTAGAGCATATTTCAGCAAGGTAAAAAGACAAATATATCTTGGATATCACTATGATTTTTATTTCATATTTTAAGATAAAAAGATTTATATTTAGACAATTTTAATATTTCATATTTTAATGCATTGTGTGAGGGTACATTTCACAGCGGAATTGTACTGGATTGTACCGGAATTGTACGGGAGTGGGCGTTTTGGGAGTAAATTTAGTTTTTCAGTTAAATCTAAATAGATCGAAAATTATTAAATTTTTTAACCAACTTTTCGTATTTTATATTGAAATATATAAAGAAATATATAAATAGAAATATATAAATAACAACCATAAAA
>CM063506.1:69638022-69695522 GCA_032207245.1 Pardosa pseudoannulata | reverse complement strand
AGTCGGGCGAAGCAGAATTTATTAGTATGATTTGTTTTATCACTGTTTTATTTGGCTTTGGGGAAATGAAAGTTAATATTCGCCTTTGATTGGCAGTTTATCAAGATTTCTTGGTTTCTTGGTTCTTTCTGTTAGCGGGATTGGTCACTTGTTTTCCACTGCTTAAAAAATTAATTTCAGAGAAACATTGTGACGAGTTTTCTGTCACACCAGGAAGTCCCAGTATTAGTTCCTTACCACTCAGGTTAACTTCAAGGCATTTTACAGATGTTATTCTTGCAACTGAAAATAAAATAAAATCCAACAAGGCAGTGTACTCTGTGCTCCCGCAAAACAGATTTCAGAGAAAAGCCAATAAGAAAAGAGACCAGATACCATGATACTGAATGCTAAGTATTTCACTTTTTGTGGCCCCTTGTTTCAAAAACTATCATAAAAAACTAATTTTTACCTTTATTTCATTTGCCCAAGATAACTCGGGATAGTAAACTAATATTAAAACTAAATTATATTAGGCCAGTAAAAAAATTAAGAATTCAATTTAAAACCTTTCTTAATTTTCTTGTATTTAAGAATAATATAAATTTGTGATGATTTTTGAAATGTTTTTCAAAAGCGTTTGTAAGGGAATCTGTTAAATAAAAAAAAGTTCCGCTGTACTTGACCAATTTTTCTTCATTACTAATAAGGGTCTAATTTTATGAAAATTATTTAGTGTTGTTATATGAAAAAATATATTTATTTTAATAACTGAAAATACGACTCTTCAAAATACATACACTAAAACGGTTTGAGTTTATTTGGAGAGCATCAATTTGCTAATGAGACCATACACACATTCACCATGTATAGTAAGATAAATAAAAATAAATATACTTTCTCTCAAAATAACTTTTGAAATTTATAATTTTTAAATTATTTTATCATTTAAGAAAGTAGAAGAAAATTATCTTTTTTTTATTCTCTGGATCACAGTTTTATTATTACAAGAGCTATACCTTGCTTTTCATAAATCATATTATTTTTAACTTCTTAAAATTTAAAACTTTTTAATTCTAAAATGCGATAACTTTAAAGTTTCAAGTTTACAGAATAACAAATAATATTAAGAAATAAAGATAAAATAATACTAATCTTCAACTTGATATAAAAATTTAGTTTCTCATTGAATAATATAAAAATATATCTACAATGAAATATTTATCTATTTGAATACAATTTTTATGTGACTAAAGCTATATATACTACTTAAAAAGACAAACTTATTATCAAAAATTTATTTCAGTTTGTACAATTTTTCTAACGTTTTAATCGTTACACTCTGGTACGATACAAGATAACTTGACATACTACTTAATGTCTAAAAAATTACATAATTATTTATATCATACATTTTAATACACAATGTTAAGATATTTGTAAGAAATAAAAAAACGTAAAACACTTGGATTATTTATGACAATATGTTTTCAGAAAACCAAAATGTGTATCGTTTAAGTTTTAGTACAAAGAGGTGCAGAAATATCAAGAAAAAATTAATCATTTATTTCTTAAAAAAATTCTTTAGAATGGACTGTTGAACTATCATAATTTATCTTCAATTGAATTTTTCAATAGAAAATAAAACGCCAAAAACTAATATGAAATATAATTATATTATAATATGGATATTTTAAGAATGGTTCTTTTAGTACATATACTAATAGTATAACTAAAAAGTACTTAATTATTTATATCACAAAGATTAATACACAATTTTAAGATATTTGAAAGAAATTTAAAAATAAATAAAACACTTAGATTATTTTTGCCAATAAGTTACCAGAAAGTAAAAGGTGTATAAGTAAGCACATTCGTGTACGTTTTACTAAAAAGAGATACAGAAATATCAAGGCAAAATTAATCATTTATTTTCAAATAGATTTCTTTAGAGTGGATTGTTGAACTATCATAATTTTTCCTCAATTGCATTTTCCCCTAGAAAATAAAACTTCAAAAGCTAATATAAAATATAATTATATTATAATATGGATAATATAATAACAGTACTATTGAAACATACAGTACTAGTATAACTATAAAGTACATAATTATTTATAGTATACATTTTAATATACAATATTAAGATATTTGTAAGAAATTTAAAACCAAATGAAACACTTGCATTATTTATGCCAGTAAATTACCAGAAAGTAAAAAGTGTGTAAGTTAGCACAATCGTGTACGTTTTACTAAAAAGAGGTACAGAAATATCAAGGCAAAATTAATCATTTATTTTCAAAAAGATTTCATTAGAGTGGATTGTTGAACTTTTATAATTTATCCTCAATTGCATTTTCCCCTAGAAAATAAAACTTCAAAAGCTATTATAAAATATAATCATATTATAATATGGATAATATAATATATGATTCTATTTGTACATATACTACTAGTATAACTAAAAAGTGCATAATTATTTATAGTATACATTTTAATACACAATATTAAGATATTTGTAAGAAATTTAAAAATAAATGAAACACTTGAATTATTTATGCCAATAAATTAAAAGAAAATAAAAGGTGTGCAAGTAAGCACAAGCGCGTAAATTTTACTACAAAAAGGTACAGAAATACCAAGACAAAATTAAATTATTTAGTTTAAAAAATTGACTTTAGTACGCATTGTTGAAATATCATAATTTATCCTCAAATGAAATTTTCCCTAGAAAAAAAATACCAAAAACTAATATAAAATATAATCATATTATAATATGATAATATAATAAAGGTTTTATTCGTACATATACTACTAGTGTAACTAAAATGTACATAATTATTTATAATATACAATTTAATAACCAATGTTAAGATATTTGTAAGAATTTTAAACAAATTAAACACTTGGATTATTTATGCCAATAAATTACCAGAAAATAAAAGGCATATCAATAAACACAATCATTTAAGATTTAGTACAAAGAGATGCAGAAATATCAAGGCAAAATGTATCATTTATTTTCAAAAAGATTTCTCTACAGTAGAAACCACGAAAAACTAATATAAAATATAATTATATTATAATATGGATATCATAATAATGGTGAAATTGGTACATAAACTACCAGTATAAATAAAAAGTACATAATTATTTATAGTATATATCTTAATAAGCAATGTTAAGATATGGGTAAGGAATTTAAAAATAAATAAAACATTTAAATTATTTAAGCCAATATGTTACCATAACGTAAAAAGGCATACAAGTTAGCACAATTGCTTAAGTTTTACTACAAAGAGGTGCAGAAATATCAAGGCAAAAGTAATCATTAATTTTTTATAACATTAATATTATTATGGATGGTTGAACTATCATAATTTATCTTAAATTGAATTTTTCCTTAGAAAAATAAAACGCCAAAAAGTAGTATAAAATATAATCATACTATAATGGGGATAACATAAAAATGGTTCTATTGATACATATACTACAATTATAACTAAAATGTACATAATTATTTATAGTATACATTTTAATACACAATGTAAATGTATGGGTAAGGAATTTAAAAATATATAAGACACTTGGATTATTTATGCCAATAAGTTACCAGAAAGTAAAAGGTGTATAAGTAAGCACAATCGTGTACGTTTTACTAAAAAGAGGTACAGAAATATAAAGGCAAAATTAATCCTTCATTTTCAAAAAGATTTCTTTAGAGTGGATTGTTGAATTATCATAATTTATCCTCAATTGCATTTTTCCCTAGAAAAAAATGACAAAAACTAATATAAAATATAATATTATAATATAATAATGATTCTAATTGTACATGTACTACTAGTAATACTAAAAGGTACATAATTATTTGTAGTATTCTTTTTAATAAACAATGTTAAAATATTTGTAAGAAATTTAAAAACAAATAAAACACTTGGATTATTTATGCCAATAAATTACCAGAAATTAAAAGATGTATAATTAAGCACAATCGTGTAAGCTTTACTACAAAAAAGTACCGAGATATCAAGGCAAAATTTATCATTTAGTTTAAAAAAAACTGACTTTAGTATAGATTGTTGAACTATCATAATTTATCCAAAATTGAATTTTCCCTAGGGTACAAATGCCAAACATTAATATAAAATATAATATTATAATATGAATAATATAATAATGATTCTATTTGTACATATACTACTAGTATAACTAAAAATTACATTATTTATAGTATACATTTTAATACACAATGTTAAGATATTTGTAAGATATTTAAAAATAAATAAAACAGTTGGATTATTTATTCCAATAAGTTACCGGAATATAAAAGATTTATAAGAAAACAAAATCTTTTAAATTTTACTACAAAGAGGTGTAGAAATATCAAGGAAAAATTAATCATTTACTTTAAAAACTGACTTTAGTATAGATAGTTGAGCTATCATAATTTATCCTCAATTGAATTTTTCTCTAGTTAAAAGAAACGCCCAAAACTAATATAAAATATCTTATTATAATATGGATATTATAATACTGGTTTTATTGATACATATACTACTAGTATCAATAGAAATTACATAATATTTCATAGTATACATTTCAATACACAATCTTAAGATATGGGTAAGAAATTTAAAAACAAATAAAACACTTGGTTTATTTATGTCAATAAGTTACCAAGGAGTAAAAGATGTGTAAGAAAACAAAATCCTTTAGTTTTACTACAAAGATGTGCAGAAATATCAAGGCAAAATTAATCATTTATTCTGAAACAAATTGAGTTTAGCACGGATTGTTGAACTATCAAAATTTAACCTCAATAGAATTTTTACTAGAAAAAAAACCCGCCCCAAACTAATATAAAATGTAACCATATTATAATATGTATAATATAATAATGGTTTTATTGGTACATGTAGTTTTAGTATAACTAAAATGTACATAATTATATATAGCATACATATTAGATATTTGTAAGAAATTTAAAAGTAAATAAAACACTTGGATTATTTATGCTAATGAGTTACCCGAAAGTAAAACGTGTGTAAGTAATCACAATCGTGTACGTTTTACTACATGGAGGTACGGAAATATCAAGGAAAAATTAATCATTTCGTTTTAAAAAAAACTGTCTTTAGTAGAGAATGTTGAACTATCATAATTTATTATCAATTGATTTTTCCCTAGTTAAAAAAATTGTAAAATCTAATAAAAATATAATCATATTATAATATGAATAATATAATAATGGCTTTATTGGTACATATACTACAAGTATAACTAAACAGTGCTTAATTATTTATAGTATATATTTTAATAAACAATGTTAAGATATTTGTAAGAAATTTAAAAACACTACGATTATTTATGCCAATAAGTTACCAGAAAGTAATCATAATTTATCCTCAATCGAATTTTACACTAGAAACAAATACGACAAAAACTAATATAACTATAATAATATTGTAATATGAATAATATTATAATGGTTAAATTGGTATGTATACTACTAGTATAACTGTAAATAAAATCTATACCAATATCACACGGAATATAAAGGTATCTATATCTAAATGTTATTATCATATTCATTTAAATATATATGATAGCAAACTCATAACATTGCTTCTACTATTCATTCATGCAGGATCGAGATGAAATATATTAAACTATATATAGAATATGTAATACACTATATTTAAATCATTTTCTCGTGTAATAACCATAAACTCTTTGCCTCTTCAACAGAAAATGCAACTCCTCTCGAGCGAAATCGATAGAGAAAAATATCAGGGTAAATCTGTATAGATCATTTTCCGGAACGGTAGCTGAAGAAAGTTTATTTTTCGCCATCATTGATGGCAGTACTGTCAGGGAAATATTAAGTTTTATGGCTTTTAAAACACGAAATGCGATGGGAAATATATTAAATTCTGAATTTACAATCCGTGAACAATATTTTACGGTTTAATAATCTATCTAAATATGCGTATGTGGTTTTACATGTCAAATATTTCGAGTTTATTTAAAATGTTTCGCTTATAATCTGAATGGAATAAAACTGCAAGTTTTAATAATTTTTTAAAGTGACGAAATTTTTTTAAAATTAATTTTATTGTGTATCATTTATTGTCTACAGCAAACCGAAATCAATCAAAAAATTTCACCTTTTTAGTTGCTTTTAGATGCATTTTCATGTTCATGAATTTCTCAGATATTACTCTGAATATTTTCAGAGTTTATTTAAAATGTTTTGCTCATAAGCTGACGTGAATAAAATCGCAATTTTAAATACGTTTTAAAGTGATGAAATATGTTTTAAATTTTTATTGTGTATCATTTATTGTCTACAGCAAACCGAAATCAATCAAAAAATTTCACCTTTTTAGTTGCTTTTAGATGCATTTTCATGTTCATGAATTTCTCAGATATTACTCTGAATATTATCTATAAAACTTTGCTCATTGGATGTTTGCATGATTATTTATAGAATATGTAACAACATTTTAATTTTATTGTTGTATAATTTCCGTTTTACATTATTTCTATCTCAAACAGAATACCTAATACTCTGATTATTAAATACAAAATGTTGCTCATTGGATGTTTGTATGATTATTTATAGAATATGTAACTACAATTTAATTTTATTTTAGTATAATTTCCGTTTTACATAATTCTCTCTCAAACAGGACAACTAATACTCTGAATATTATCTACAAAATGTTGCTCATTGAATATTTGCATGATTATTTATAGAATATGTAACAACATTTTAATTTTATTCTAGTATAATTTCCGTTTTACATTAATTCTTTCTCAAACAGGACACCTAATACTCTGAATATTATCTACAAAAAGTTGCTCATCGGATGTTTGCATAATTATTTATAGAATATGTAAACTACAATTTATTTTAGTATAATTTCCATTTTACATTATTTCGTTTCAAGCAGGACACCTAATACTCTGAATATTATCTACAAAATGTTGCTCAATAGATGTTTGCATGATTATTTATAGAATAAGTAACTAAAACCTAATTTAAGTCTAGTATAATTTCCGTTTTGCATTATTTTTCTCAAACAGGACATCTAATACGCTGAATATTATCTAGAATAAGTTGTTCATTGGATATTTGCATGATTATTTTTAGAATATGTAACTACAATTTATTTTAGTATAATTTCCATTTTACATTATTTCTTTCTCAAACGAGACACCTAATACTCTGAATATTATCTACAAAAAGTTGCTCATTGGATGTTTGCATGATTATTTATAGAATATTAACTACAATTTATTTTGGAATAATTCCTGTTTTACATTATTTCTTTTTCAAACAGGACACCTAGAACGGTATCCCAGAGCTTATTTGTACTCCCCTTTACATCCAAAAATACTTCAATTACGAATTAAGCATTTTATTTGACACAATGATTAAATTTCCATTTTGGAAATATAATTTAAAATGACTTTCGGTTGCGTGATAATCAATAAATATTTGTAGAATTTTAGAATTTATACGCATGAGTTATGTTTAGTAATTCGATTCAATCGGCTATAAATGTCATCCTCCAGTATATTGTTTTTCCTAAATTTAAAACCAATTCAACGAGGTCTTGTATCGGAAGAGAAAAAAAAGTTTTAATGAATACAAGGTAATGTATTAATTTTTATAAATAAAATACATTAAATTGTTCTGTTAAACGGAGCATAAATAATTTTAATTCTTTGAAATAATATTATGAAGATGGTACGTATTTCAATAAAAAATAAATAGTTTAAGAAAAATGTTTATAATAGCTTAAAAATGTGATTCATCTGCACAATATAAAAAAGCATTAGTCATTAATAGAAGTTTAGTTTGATTAAGAGAGATAGGGCCGGAATCAGCAAAGTCCTTTAACGGCTAACTGTGATTAATCTCTGTTTAAACGGAGAATTGCGTCACACTATTGGTGGGCTCCATTGGTTAATCGCGATTAGCCGTTGAAAGATTTTGGTGAGACCTGCTTATAATCAATGTTTGGCTATGCGAGGGCTGATTAGGCTGATTGCTTTTACTTAAAACCTAATGTGACGTACAATTTTAACGAGACTTTAGATATTTATGTAAATTTATTACTGGCTACTATCGTTTCTTAGAACTAGTTTGATTTGTTCAGCCGAACGATGGCCGATTGGTTAGGGTGTTGGCCAGAGTTTGTGGGTTCGAATCCCATTATGACATGAATGTTTGGAATCGTCTTTAAGCAATAGCTTCAGGTCTCATTAGCCCTCGTGTTGCAAAAAGAAAAGTAGACCGTAGCGCTCCAAACCAGAAAAAAATAAAAATAAATAAAAGTTTAATTTGTTCTAAACTTCAACATTGATATGTTTTTAGCATCTAAGCTATAAAGATCCCCCCTCAATATTAATCTTACGGAAAGAACTATATTTACACCTTTATAAGCGTATATGTCTGAATAAAGCTTCAAAACATTATATTATATTTTCAAGAAAAAAATCGGTCTTATTAGCCCTTGTGTAGCAAAACAGTAGATTGTAACGCTGCAAATCAACCTTCCAACAAGCAAGAAAAAGAAAGCAGCTATTTAGGCTTTATTGATTATCAGTGAAAAAGTTTTTGACTATTTAGAATGTTTTAAGACTAAATCATATATTCTATTTTATTAGAATTCTATAAAAAAATAAAAATTAATCAACTCAATAAAAACGCAATTAAAAAATACTTTTCTTAAAAAAAGGACGGGTATGTTAAAAGTATTTGTGATTGATAAGGGAGTGGTGTTCGGTTTTATATTTAGATAATCCTCGTTTAAAATTTCGACATATCTTAAAATTTTAGATGAAATCATGTTTTCGAATGAATTTTTATGTTTGAGTGTATAAAGTTAAAGAAGACAGTTTACGTCTGACGCTTTTCTTACTTCAAAAAAGAAAGAAATTCTATGTACGTGCTTTGTCCATTTCTTTGATAACGCTTGTCATAGTGTTTTATTTGTATGAGTGAAATGCTTCGGAAGAAAAGCTTGTGAAGTCCAAAAGAAATCACGTGGGTGATATTTTCACTCGCGTGAAACGAAATTTCAAGGTTCCTTAAATATAAAAGAAACTAAATCACATTTTCAAATGCGAGACAACAAAGGGTATTTTCGAAGCAAAGAATCGAATTCGCTTTTCTGTTTTTGCAACTCAAATGGGTTCCACTAATGTAGTCGCTTAGAAAAGTTGAACTGCAGTTTTTAAGCGACTATTTCCATTGTGTTTTATTTATTGATGTTGTTTCGGAAAACAGACAATAAATCTTTAGTGGCAATAAATATTATTTTATATTTACTAATCAAATGAGTAACTATATTATAAATATCATTTTTATACTATTTAATATATCTGTTAAAAACATTAGGAGTTGTTAAATTAATCAGTACGAATAATAAGAGATTATTAATTTAATCATCAGGGTAAGTTAAAAATTATTAAATTAGCCATTGGCAAATATAAAAGTGAATATTAAAATAATAAAAATTCATTTTATTTATTATCTTTAATGATATGGGATAACAACAATGGTATAACAAGAATGTAGCAAGAATGATGTAACAACAATGTCACAACAATGATGTAATAACAATGATGTAACAACAATGTAAGATAAATAATGTAAGAACGATGTATCAACAATGATGTAACGACAATGTAAGAAAAATGATGTAACAACGTCTAACAACAATGGAACTAACAACAATGTAGACCAAGAGTAGGTAGGAATAGGCCATGGCACCCCCGATCGATTTTTAATGTGCCCTCGCTGGACTAATGTAAATGTATGATAGCCAGAGCGATTTACTTACTTTTGTCAAACGGCTATATACAGCAAGTAGTCAGTTGAGTTTAGGATTGTACATAGATTAGCAGTTTGCTACCCTTGAGCGTATCTAATTTGAGTATTTTTTGTTAGTGTGTGATCGTATTTCAAATAGACCACGCGTAGACCGTGCATTTAAAACTACCAAATAATCCGAAATATTTTTTTTTCTTTCAAAACTCTTCATGGATAAATGTAAAAGAAAAAGAATATATTATTTTAACGATGAATGGGAACATCTATATTGTTTCGTTGATTACAAAGGGAAGCGCATTTGTTTATTGTGTAATAATAGTGCTGCGATTACCAAGAAAAGTAATATTGAACGACATTTTAAGACCGTTCATACCAAATTTGATAGTAACTATCCAATGAACTCTGAAATTAGAAGAAAAAAAAATTCTTTAAAATCTTCAATAACTAACCAGCAAAGTAATGAAAATAAGTATCCTATTTTAAGGAAATGCGCTCTAAAAATTTATTCATATTGTGCAACAACATACAATTGCGAGTCTTTGTTCTCAAATATGAAATATTTGAAATCAAAATACCGAACAAAGCTTAATGACTCACATTTAGATAATTATTTAAGGACCAGGAACTCTAAATATATCAACAATTATAAGAAATTAGCTGAAAATATGGACACCCAAGTTTCCCACTGAATTATATGTATAATTATGTATGACACCAATAAAATAAAGTTATAAAAAATCTGTTTTTTATGCCTATTTATACCTGTTGATTATCTGTAAAATATGAGCCCTCGGTGATTTTCAAATTTAGTATTGCGCCCTTAAGGACAAACAGGTTGCCGACCCCTGATGTAGACTATGTATCTTTGAATTCATGCTTCGGTATATTTAAAAATCTTTACTAAACGGTTTTTATACAATTTCATTTATAAAATTATCACTTTTGTAAAAAAAAACGAATTCTATATAATGATCTTCCAAACTACTCAACTTTGAATGTATTTTAAAACAGTATAGGATTGAATAAATTCTATTGACATAGGATAGCATATTTAATTGTACAAGTCTAGGATTTTTTTATTTAATAATTGAAGTTCAATCTTTAAAAAATAATAAGTTTCTTTAAATGCTTTTTCTGAAATATAACTTTCCTCTTTTGAATCCTTGCTTTTGTTAAGATGTATTTGTGACTAAGTTTTGTTATTGTTCAGTAAAATATAAAAGTTGTAATACTTATCACATAGAATATAAGAAAATAAATTGAATGGATAACGGTATACCCTGATTCCAGTGTTTTCCATGTTTTTAAATAGTACCTCTAAAACCAAATGGTTTTAAATAAAATATGTATGTTTGGGAGTGATTTTAAATAAGCACATTATGTGCCTACTTACAAAACCTGTATTTAAAATTAAAGTTAAATCAGTCATTAGAGAATATAAAAATTAATATTAAAGATAATAAATATTCATTGTATTTATTATCTTTAACGATGTGGAATAAGGGAACTAACAACTATGTAGACTATGTGTCTGTAAATGCATCCTTTGGTATGATTAAAATTCTTAACTATATTGTTATAATACAATTTAATTTATAAAATTATCACTTTTGTAAATAACAATTCTATACAATGAGCTTCCAAAGTACTCAACTTTGAATGTATTTTAAAATAGTGTAGGAATGATAAAATCTTAAGAACATAGAGTAGTATATTTAAAAGCTTAAATCTAGGATTTCTTATATAACAATTAAAGTTCAATCTGTAAAAAGTTATAAGTTTCTATAAACTCTTTTTCTGAAATATAAATTTTATCCTTTGAATGTATGGTTTTGTTAAGATGTATTTGTAACTAATTTTTGTTACTGTTCTGTAAAATATAGAAGTTGTAATACTTAGCACCTGGGATATAAGAAAATAAATTGAAATTTTAAAGATTTACCATTAGATTAGTATTTCCCACATTTTAAAAAGTACATCTACAACCAATTGGTTTTAATCCTTTTTATCCTGGCGGTACTTATAAATACCGCTTCAATCAAACACCTATATATTCCTAATAAAGCCGTTTTTCCTGACGGTACTCACAAGGGCATGACAGATGCAGTTCTTACAGCAAAAAAGAATTTGACAGCACCAATCAGGAATCCTTTTTATTCGCATAGAAAGGATTTTATAATTGGCGTGCTGCTTTCGAAGGTCATTTTGTGGTAGAGTTGATACACGTGTTGTTCAATAGACTAAATTTAGTGGTTTACTACCAGTTATTTAGTACTATTATATTTTAGCAACTTCTATACTTCGCACGTAAGCATTTCATTTGTTTTATTTATAATTTAATGTTTTAATTTCTATCATAGAGTCAAAAATATATGTTGGTACTAGAAAGTACCAGCTGCCAAATGAACTACTAAAACTATACAGTAAACATTAATTTTCTTTTTTCTATGATTATTCTCCATTAACACTTATCTATTGATGCAAGAAAGCAGTAAGAAAGTGGATGGTAAATTAATTCAGGATATAAGGGGTTAAATAAAATATGTAAATTTAGGAGTGATTTTAAATGTCTACATTATGTGTCTACCTTTAGTGCAAGTATTTAAAATTGCACTCATAATCAATTAAATAAAACAGAGATTATGTTTATGGTACACTCCTAAATACAAAACATATAAATTTATTTATTTAATACTACATAACTGTATGTTCAAGAATATTAGGAGGGGATAAATTTATTGATTTCAGCAATGTTATTGATTTTTTTCCTTGCTTATTTACTGTTAGAATGAGGTGCAAAACATTTAATTCTAACTTTTCAGGACAATATTTCTAAAAATTTGGAAATTTTTAAACTGTAAATAATGAATAAAACTGCATAACTTTTAATATTCCTTGTCACTTCTACCTTTTAGTTTTTGTAAAAAAAGGTATAGAGAAATTATGACCGTCAAAGTTTCGACATGGGTCTTTGACAAGTATTGGCAGGTTAGACTCCCCCTTCCCGGAGTTCTATTTTCGAATTAAATCTCACTTTGTGAGAAATGTTATAACTGGGAGTAGATTATTTTATTTCTCTCTATGTCTGCTTTTCTGCTTGTAAAAATGATTATTCCTAAAGAAAGACAATTAACCTTAATAAAATCAAATAGCTCATTTTGTAAACACTGCCTTAATAATGAGTTAGGTACTTTTGTATGCATCTCTATTTGTTTTAGTTTAATTGCAATAATGAAGATACAAATCAGCTAACAATTTGACAATTTAACTTTTATTTGTAATAATAATATAACGGAATTATAAAATAGATAATTTTGATTCCATATTTAATTGTTTAAATGTAAATAACATAACTAATAAATGAAACCTGCTACTTTAATAAACACAACTCTCTTTCTAAAAACATTGTAATTTAAAAACTATAGATAGCTTAATTATACTGTCTTTGTTCTGTTGTAAATGCAATAATGTAGAAATAAAAGTAATTTAATTTCCAGAATTATATCTCTATATCGATGAATATGATAACATAAACCCTAAAATTAGATGATAAATTTTTGTTTGTTTCTATGCACCTGAATACTATAAATCAAAAGCGGAACCTACAACTATTTACAGAATCACCCTAAACTTCGTGCGCATTTTATAAATTCAAATTAATAGTTATGTCTTGTGTGTGAAATATTAATTGAATAATAAATCCAATGTAATTTTCAGAATTACATTTATAAATAAACATTGTATCATACCCACACAAACAAAGAAAAAATTATATAATTTAAATTTATACCATTCTTTCTAAGACTATATTTTTTCTTATACTTATACGATATTACATATTTAATTGTTTGATTCCATTGTTACATTTTACATTTAAACAGTTAAATGTGGAATTGTGTAATTCCATATTTAATTGTTTAAATGTAATTAACATAACTAATAAACGAAACCTGCTACTTTAATAAACACAACTCTCTTTCTGAGAACATTGAAATTTAAAAACTATATAGATAGCTTAATTATACTGTCTTTGTTCTGTTGTAAATGCAATAATGTAGAAATAAAAGTAATTTAATTTCCAGAATTATATCTCTATATCGATGAATATGATAACTTAAACCGTACAGCTAGAAGATAAATTTTTGTTTGTTTCTATGCACCTGAATACTGTAAATCAAAACAGAATCTACAGATATTTGCAGAATCACACTAAACTTTGTGCGCATTTTATAATTTCAGATTAATAGTTAAGTCTTGTGTGTGAAAATAATAATTGAGTACCATTAATTCAGGATGTAAGGAGTTAAATAAAATATGTAAAGTTAGGAGTGATTTTAAATGTCTACATTATGTGTCTACCTTTAGAACAAGTATTCAAAATTGCACTCATAATCAATTAAATAAAATAGAGATTATGTATGGTACACACCCAAATACAAAACATATAAATTTATTTATTTAATACTACATAATTCTATGCTCAAGAATACAAGGAGGGATAAATGTATTGATTTCAGCTATCTTAATGATTTTTTCCTTCCTGATTTACTGTGAGAATGAGGTGCAAAGTATATAATCTAACCTTTAATTATAATATTTCTGAAAATTTGGAAATTTTTAATCTATAAATGATGATAAAATTGCATAAATTTTTAATTTCTCTTCACCTCTACCTTTTATTCTTTCTAAAAAGGAAAGAGAAAATATGACCATCAAAGTTTCGACATGGGTCTTTTTTGACAAGTATTGGCAGTTTAGACTTCCTCTCCCTCCGGAGTCCTATTTCAGAATTACATCTCACTTTGTGAGATATGTTACAACTTATAGTAGATTATTTTATTTCTGTCTGCTTGTCGGCTTGTAAAAATGATAATTCCTAAATAAAGATGGTTAGCCTTAACAGAATCATATATCTAGTTTTGTAAACACTGCCTTAATAATGAGTTAGGTACTTTTGTATGCATCTCTATTTGTTTTAGTTTAATTGCAATAATGAAGATACAAATCAGCTAACAATTTGACAATTTAACTTTTATTTGTAATAATAATATAACTGAATCACAATGTAGATAATTTTTATTCCATGTTTATTTGTTTATATGTAAATAAGATAACTAATAAATGAAACATGCTACTTGTATAACAAGCACAACTCTATTTCTGAGACCACTGTAATTTAAAAATAATAGATAGATTGATTTTAATGTCTTTTTTCTGTTGTAAGTTTATTAATTTAGAAATAAAAGTAATTTTCATTTCCAGAAATATATCTCTATATCGACGAATATTATAACCTAAACCCTAAAGCTAGATTATACATTTTTGTTTGTTTGTATGCACCTGAATACGATAAATCAAAAGCGGAACCTACAACTATTTGCAGAATCAAACTAAACATTGTGCACACTTTATAAAATAATATTGATAGTTATATAATTGTCTTCTTGTCTGCTTTTTCGAGTGTAAACATAATAGTACTTGAATAATAAATCCAATGTACTTTTCAGAATTATATTTATTTATAAACATTTTTATCATACACACACAAAAAAAAAGAAATATTTATATAATTTAAAATTATATCATTCTTTGTAAGACTATATTTTTTCTTATGTGTATTCGATATTATAAAAAAGAAACTAGCATCAGTGCATCACATGACGGCATCAGTAAAATCTTTAATCTTCTAGAATTGTAAAGTACCCAAAAAGTATATAAAAAAATGGTTTTTTTTTTGGCTGAGAATTTTTCTGGTACGCTCTCTATAAATTGTTTATCTTTATACTTCTCTAAAATCTCCGATACTGTGAATGCAGTTTTGATATAATGTTGAATTCAATTACAAAGATAATTCAAAGTTTTCTTAGCTACCTCGAAATTATCACTAAGTTCTACCTAACACTAACCTCTCACTAAGTTCTAATTTATTTATACCTTCTTGCTAAAAATCAAATACGCTATCATTATCTCTGCTCTTCCTCGTGTGAATAGAATAATTAAGTAAGGCAGCGAGGTGCGTTTTTAGGATCTAGTAGTAAGTTTGAATATGGAACGTTTAGAAATTTATTCAATATCTTACCCAAATTATGAAAATGTACTTTCCAAGTTTCGGTGTTGTTGATTCTTCTCGGTGAGTTGTTTTTCAAAAATGTTTATATATACCATAAAAGACCATGAGTTAAAGGCTCTATAATTCAAGAATAAAATATATGATTTCATATCCGTGTTTATTTGTTTACACGTAAATTAGATAGTTAATAAATGAGAACTGCTGCCATTTTTAGAATAACATATTCAGTATGTTGTGCTAGAATTTAATAAATTAGAATTTTCTAAAATTAAACTCTAAATCGAAAGATCTTTATTATATATATATATATATATATATATATATATATATATATATATATATATATATATATATATATATATATATATATATATATATATATAGCTAATGAATAAGATAGCTAATGAAAGTTTGGTAAGTTTATTTCTATTGGATTATTTTATGTGGAATGTTTTTATAACGCTCGGGCCTCAGAGGCACAGCGCGCTTTCTCGAGAGGTTAAAAAAATAAATCTGAATAAGTAAAATCTATTGACTAAAACTTTAAATAAAAGCACGTGGTAGGGTTAACGTCGTTGTAACAATTATTTAATTGCGAATCCCAAGAATTTGAGTATCTATGTGCAAGATCATTAGAAAATTAATATAAACAAAAACATATAAGGTTCAATTTATACAAAAGTCGATTATTCTTTGTTATTTCTGTAATAATAAATGGATCTCATAAATGTAAGAATAAATGTAATTTACTGCTTTATTACATTTTTTAATATCATATATGTTATGAGGTTAAAAAAATGTTACTTAAATTTACACATGGTTATAAAGTTTCCCTGGAGTTTAACGCCCCCATTGCAACATTTATTTCATTGCATATAGAAGTGGATGATCATTAGAAAATTAATATAAACAACATATAAGGCTCAAATTATACAAAACATTTAATTATTCTTTGGTATTTCTGTAATACCAAATGGATCTGATAAATGTAACAATAAATGTAATTTACTGCTTAAATTGCATTTTTTAATATCATATCTGTTATGAGGTTAAAAAATTGTTACTTAAATTTACATACGATTATGAAATATCCTTAGAGGTTAACGTCACCGTTGTATAACATTTATTTCATTGCATATCTAAGTTCAAGATTATTAGAAAATTAATATAAACAACATATAAGGCTCAAATTATACAAAAGATTTAATTATTCTTTGGTATTTCTGTAATACCAAATGGATCTGATAAATGTAACAACAAATGTAATTTACTGCATAAATTACATTTTTTAATATCATATCTGTTATGAGGTTAAAAAATGTCACTTAAGTTTACTCATGGTTATAAAGTTTCCCTAGATAACTCAATTGTCGAAAAACGTACATTATTTAGTTCTCAAAAGGTATACTATTACCATTAGTGATACATTTAAATGTACTAAGAATTCAACGAAATTTTAAATTAAATAATATTTTAGCACACGTAATTGCAATATAATGAAATTAAAATTCTATTCATATCCGTTGTGTTCTATTGTTTTATCAGCAACGAGAAAAACATGGCCTTCTAATTTCAATGAAATACGATGTTCTATTGTAGAATTATAATTAAACGGTGAATGCTAAATAATCATAGACTGTATTTAAAGAATAGCCTTGTTTCTGTGAATACAATTTTAAAAGGATTATATTTCAGACATATAAGATTCCTGCACATTTTCCAAAAATAGCTTCAGTTCTGAGAATGCAATCACTGTTTCCGTAGATGAATTTAGCATAAAATTGGATAAAAATGGACGTCCCCAAAGTTCAATAAAGTTAATATGATTATGAATGATGTATTTAGTGAAAGTTTTAATAACTTACTGGAATAAATGAGGTACCAATGTGCTATAAAAAGTTGTTATATGTGAAGCTACTGATCTTTGTAGATGTATGTATAAAATAAGGTAGTTCTATGGTAACTCTTTTTTAAAAATTTGTCATTTCATTAGTACCTTAGTAAATAAGAGTTATATGCTATACCATAAAGTATATCTGATAAAAATTTAGTACTGTTAAACTTATTAGATCTAAACTATACTGAAAGACAAAACTCCATCAGAACTTTTTGAGAAGTTTTATTCCAGTGAAATTTACGATCTCATTGTAAAAGAAACTGTGCGATATGCAACAGATGTAAAAAAAAATGAACACAATTTCTTTACCACGGTTGATGAAATATATGTTTTTGTAGGAAATTTTCTTTTAACGGGTTATCATTCAAATACCTGTGAAGGTGACTACTGGTCAGATGCCGAAGACCTTAGCATTAAACTGGCGAAAAATGCCATGTCACGAAACCTCTTCCAAAAGTTGAAAACTTATTTACACTTTGCCGACAATGTAACTGTAAGTCAGCATGCCCAGGATCGATCCTTCAAAGTAAAGCCTTTGTTTGTCTTAATCAATAATAATTTTATGAGATTTAGACACTTCAAGTTAACTTGAAGATACCAAACTAGATAAATTCTTACAACAAACATATGGGCGGTGTGGATCACCACGACTGGTTGGCTGGACAATAAAGTCCAGCTAACCAGTCTATTAAAATTCGTGGGAAAAGTGGTACTGGCCGCTTTTTATACGTTCATTCGATATGGTTATTGTAAACGTATGGATCATTCACAAAACTCTCAAAATGAAGCCCTAAACTTGAAGGAGTTCCAAAGAGTTGTAACAACAGTTTATCTAAAAACATCTGTGATAAGAACAAGAGGTAGACCTAGGATCGTGACTGTACCCTGTGGTGCAAAAGGGGATGTCTGAAAAGATAGTGTTGGCCACTTTTACTAAGGCAAGAAAAACAGCGTCGTTGGCAAAGAGAGGGATGCAAAGGAAAACCCAAAACATACTGTGGGAAATGTGACAAAATACTTTGTCAGGTTTGCTTTGGACCTTTCCTCCAATATTAAAGGGAAATTACACTGAAAATTGAACTATTTTGTAAATAAGATATTAATATTCAAATAAAGTAAAATTTTGTACTCGGAAATCACTTTTCATCTTTGAAGAAAACAGAAGAAAAACATGTAAGTGCAAATTTTATCCCCTTTATCCCAGTGTCCTATTTAGAGGACGGGTCAGATTTCTTATATGAAATATATATTTTTTCAAATTTTGCTATATCTAGTTTGTTTAGGTTGAATTAAGTTTAGAAAACATGATTCTCCTGAAATCTGAACAAAATAAATAAATTGGGATAAAACGGGTTAATATGAAAATTCCAGTATAATAATATGAAAATGCCAGTTAATTGAAAGCATATGAAGTTTATACCTACTCAAGTGATTAGCATATCATGTTTCCAACCAGTGGATTCGGTTTCAATTTTAGAGTAAGACTTAAATGCATTTAGTTTATTCTCTTAAATATGCTTATTTTATCATTGAGATATATATCGAGTGACTGACTATATGACTATCCATTAATTAAATAAAAGACAAATCCGAAGAGTATTATGCATATATTAAACTTTTATGATAGTTGTATATTTTTCTACTATATTACCTTCCACTAATTAAATGAAAGAAAAATTCCGAAGAGTATTATGCATATATTAAACTGTTTTATTATAGTTGCTTATTTTTCTACTATATGACCCTCCACTAATTAAATGAAAGACAAATCCGAAGAGTATTATTTATATATTACACTGTTTAATCATATTTGTTTATTTTTCTATTATATAGACTCCATTAATTAAATGAAAGAGAAATCCGACGCGTATTATGCATATATTAAACTGTTTTATGATAGTCGTTTATTTTTCTGTTATATGGCCCTCCATTAATTAAATGAAAGACAAATCCGAAGAGTATTATGTATATATTAAACTGTTTTATAATAGTTCTTTATTTTCTACTATATTACCCTCCACTAATTAATAAAAGAAAAATCCGAAGAGTATTATGCATATATTAAACTGTTTTATGATAGTTCTTTATTTTCTACTATATTACCCTCCACTAATTAATAAAAGAAAAATCCGAAGAGTATTATGCATATATTAAACTGTTTTATGATAGTTTCTTATTTTTCTACTATATGACCCTCCATTAATTAAATGAAAGACAAATCCGAAGAGTATTATGTATATATTAAACTGTTTTATAATAGTTGTTTATTTTCTACTATATAACCCTTCATTAATTAAATGAAAGACAAATCCGAAGAGTATTATGCATATGTTAAACTGTTTTATGATAGTTGTTTATTTTCTACTATGGGAACCTTCCATTAATTAAATGAAAGACAAATCTGAAGAGTATTGTGTATATGTTAAACTGCTTTATAATAGTTGTTTATTTTCTACTATATGACCCTTTATTAATTAAATGAAAGACAAATCCGAAGAGTATTATGCATATATTAAACTGTTTTATGATAGTTGTTTATTTTTCTACTATATGACCCTCCATTAATTAAATGAAAGAGAAATCCGAAGAGTATTATGTATATATTAAACTGTTTAATGATAGTCGTTTATTCTTCTACCATATGACCCTCTATTAATTAAATGAAAGGCTAATCCGAAGAATATTATGCATATATTAAACTGTTTTATGATAGTTGTTTATTTTTCTACTATATGACCCTCCATTAATTAAATAAAAGATAAATCCGAAGAGTATTATGCATATATTAAGCAATTTTATGATAGTTTATTTTTCTACTATATAACCCTTCATTAATTAAATGAAAGACAAATCCAAATATATTATGTATATATTAAAACTGTTTTATGATAGTTGTTTATTTTCTACTATATGACCCTTTATTAATTAAATGAAAGACAAATCCGAAGAGTATTATGTATATATTAAACTGTTTTATAATAGTTGTTTATTTTCTACTATATGACCCTTTATTAATTAAATGAAAGACAGATCCGAAGAGTATTATGCATATATTAAACTGTTTTATGATAGTTGTTTATTTTTCTACTATATGACCCTCCATTAATTAAATGAAAGGCTAATCCGAAGAGTATTATGCATATATTAAACTGTTTTATGATAGTTGTTTATTTTTCTACTATATGACCCTCCATTAATTAAATAAAAGATAAATCCGAAGAGTATTATGCATATATTAAGCAGTTTTATGATAGTTTGATTTTCTACTATATAACCCTTCATTAATTAAATGAAAGTCAAATCCAAAGAGTATTATGTATATATTAAACTGTTTAATGATGGTCGTTTATTTTCTACTATATGACCCTTCATTAATTAAATGAAAGACAAATCCGAAGAGTATAATGTAATATTGAACTGTTTTATGATACTTGTTTATTTTTCTATTTAGATATGATCGTGGGCTATTGTTTACGTTTATTGCTATGTAAAAAAAGAACTACATAAAGTAAATCATGGAAAAAATTTAGTTTTAACCTTACAAATTACCTCGAGGTATGCAAGTTTGGAGAAATATTCTTTCAAGTGATACATTGTCATGATTATCCACCAATCGAAAGGTATGGAACGTACATCAAAATTCCTATGATCACTTAGTAGTTTAGATATTCTTTTAAATTTCCAAAATTGTAATAGAATAATTCGAAAATTGTTATTTACTAGACTGAGTCCTATAAAAACACATTTAAACTCACAGATTCCTTCAGTTACAAAACCAAATACTTATTGAGATTGAAAAGAAAAACTTTTTGATCATAATGTATTATAAATAGCAGGAAATCATACATAACATTTAAACAGCATTTATCTGCTGATTGGTAATGTTTAAATGATGTTTTAAAAACGCGTCTCATATTAAAAAATTATAAAAAAAACTTAAAAACACAAATTATATAAAGAAATTTCCACTACAATTCTCGAAGTTTATATCAATTGCTTATGAACTTTACAGAAAATAGTAACTTTGCAAGATGAATATAGTAGTGCAAATTAATTTTTTAAAAAAGAAATTGACAGTGCTGTATGTGAATATAGCGGAAATATTGAACTGCTATGCGAAATATACCCGTATTTGTATTGTAATAGTTTTTTTAAACAATGATGCAGGAAAAACTTTACAAAAACTTTATAAAAGTCAAGTCTTTATAATAAAAATTTAAAATGATATTGTTGTTGCAGTAAGAGATATTACATAATCACTCTTATATTAATTCCAAAAAAAGTGTTTTATAAAAATTGGACTACATTTTGTATAAAAATCATTGAAAAAGTAGTTTATAAATTTTTAGTATCATTTGATTCTTGTACACTGGAGAGCCGAAAACATCTGACCATTGTTTGCTTACATTCCTATTAATACTTAGAAGATGCAACCAAAATACAGTTGTATATACATATATATATATATATATATATATATATATATATATATATATATATATATATATATATATATATATATATATATATATATATATATATATATATATATATATATATATATATATATATATATATATATATATATATATGTATATATATATATGTATATATATATATGTATATATATATATATATATATATATATATATATATATATATATATATATGTATATATATATATATGTATATATATATATATATGTATATATGTATGTATGTATATATGTATATATGTATGTATATGTATATATATATATGTATATATATATGTATATGTATATATATATATGTATATATATGTATATATATATATATATATATATATATATATATATATATATATATATATATATATATATATATACATATATACACACACACACATATATATATATATATATATATATATATATATATATATATATATATATATATATATATATATATATATATATATATATATATATATATATATATATATATATATATAATATGTACATATGTATAATGTATTATTATTATAATTATGAGTATAAAAAAGCTAATTTTTGACATCAATAAAATATGATTGCCCAAATATAGTTAAATTATCAATACTGAATAAGCATTAATGACTAAAGAACAACCCTGCTTATACAACAATAGTGGTAAAATGATTCTATATCAAAGATATAAGGTTTCTGCCCTTTTTCCTGAAATAATTTGAATTCCTATTGCCTATAGTGAAAATTAAATGTATACAAGCAGTCTAAAACTAGATTGAATGGAATATGCCCAAAGTTCCGTAAAGTTAATTTGGGTTTGGTTTGGAGCGCTACGGTCTGCTGTTTTGCACACGAGGGCTAATGAGACCGGGACCTACAGTTTAAAGCCGATTCCGAACGGCTACAAACATCCATGACAGCAGCGGGACTCGAACCCGCGAACTCCGGTTCCGAAGAGCAGCGCTCTACCATTCGGCCATCGTTCGGCTAAAGTTAATTTGATTATGAATTTTAGATTTAGTGGAAACTTTAATATCTTATTGATATACATATGGTAGATATGTATAATAAAACTTGATTTCAGTTACCCTGCGCCGTTGCTGAATTTTATAGGGCTATATATAACGAAAAGTAAAAGTTAAAGTATGTTATTTAAGTTACCAAAGTTAAATAAACTTATCACAAACTATTTTTTAGAAATTTTAGAAGAAGTCAAAATTTTAATGTAGTCCTTATTTTATCGGTTCTCAGTGTGTAAGCTATTGTGTATTTCACAATTATTTGACTCCCATAGTTTACCCTTTGTATATTTATCTGGGTGCATAGTGCTCAAATAACACACTGTATCACATAGCAGTCTTATATTTACTACTAGAGCATTAGAATCAAATTAACAATAGCTAAGTAAATTTGAATATTCCAAATTGATTATTGCGTCATGATTATCCTTCATTGAGAGATATGTGTATAACTTGTATCCATTGAATATATACTAATGGAAGCAGTTGTTACATGATACACAAGTCACTTGTTAACTGCACTAAAGTATTAAAATAAGTTAACTATGTCGTTTTGTAGTTATAGTAAATTGAATTGTTTTGAGTCGTATTCATTTACCAATTGAAAGTGTGGTAATTTATATCATACATTCTATTGACTTAATTTTTGTAGCATACATATTTTTGGTGGATATATTTACTCATTAATATAAGTATAAATAATATTACATCATAATTCACATGTTAATCACTTGAGCACTAACATCAAATTAAGTATTTCCTAATTTACATCTATTAGGAGAGATTATATTCAAATATTATCAAATAAAGTAATGATGGGTATTAGGTATTTTTTGGTTATTTATGAACATGTTTTATATATATCAGTGTTCCCAATTTATTTGAGGAAATAAACCGAGACTTAAATGATTATTACTCTGAAAATTTTAACTTTAAAATATATTTTCTTTTCCGATTTTTATCATTACTAATTTTCCGTAGACAAGTTGTTTGAATCTTGTTAACATATCTTCACCAGTAATGAGATGAATGATTACAAACAATGAACATATTATGCTTTTCATTATAGTTAGTAAAAATGTAAAAGAAAAGTTAGATATTGTTGTGTAGTGATCTTCCGAACTCCTCATTTACACAACATAGATACACAACTGATACTCAACGTGAATGTTGGTCTGATCTCAGTGTGACATATAGCTTTATAGCTCATTAAAATATATCTTTTCATTTAAACAAAGTTCAGCATTTTTCATCTTCCTAACACCTCATTTATACAACATAAAGCAATTATTGCTTGTGGCATAATTTTTAGTATTTATCAATTTGGGAATAATTTTCTTTGAGTTTGCCTGATAATCATTGCGGAGTGTAGGCTTTTGATCACTTGGATGGTTCTGGTCAAACTCTTCAGGGGTTGAATTGCTTGCCTTTTCATGATGTGTGGGCGACTTGGAGGGGTTTTGCACATATTGTATCATTCGATCGTAATTTGTCGCCAAAGGAGCGATTACAATTGCTCTCTGTGTACTCTGGTGATAACTTTGACCAATGGGGTGTTGTGTTTTGTCGAGTTGCATACTATTTATTTGCTTGTCTTGCTCTTTCCCTGTATGGCGGTGATGTTACAAGAAGTGAACGGTAGCTTCTCCCAATTCTTTTTTTTTATCATTTTGAAAATATGGCATTTTTGGTTGGAGTAATTTTTTTTAGGATTATTTTCCTTTTTTGAGTACATTATTAGAGAGATGTTCAAATGTATTCCCAATATATTGTAATTCATTTGTGAAGCTTGTTAATATGAAATAAATGTGTTATAATGTAATTTTAGTGTCAGTATTAATTATTGCACGTACTTTCCATTTTAATGGACTTAACATTCTTTTAGGGTAATCGCTGGCCCCATTTTATTTGGAACTTGAGTGAATCCACTATACGAAAGTAGTCTCGATTATCACACTTGGCACATTTTGCTATGATCTGATCTTAACATATATCAATATATCTTTCAATGCATTTCAAATAAAGTTAAAATTCTATTTAATTGAAAATTTAAAAAAAACACATTTTATTACTTACTGTGCGGTCTATTACAATTTTATTAATTTACATTTGTTTTTGAGCATTACCAGTATTTTTTCAACAAAAAACTAACTAGTTAAGGACGTAAATCCGATACGAAAGAACAACAATCTACACTAACAGTGCGCTTACAGCCACTAAAATCCATCACTACACAATGTTTTTCACTTCCAAAATTATATTTCAATAAGTAGGGGGAACTATATCAATAATCGAAAAAAACTTTTATAAATTTCCTACTGATAATACACAGGATGATTCTCCGATCTTTAAACAAACTGTGAAAAGTGGTACAGCTTACTAAAACATGAACGTTTTATAGGAATGTATGGTTGTAAATAAACCACTGAAGTACACAGAGATATAACCGGTACTTATGGGGTCAGGGGCTAAAAAATGTCAGCTTTCACAAAAGGAGCTATTTTAATGAACCAACCTGCACGCCCGAAGGGGGTGCAGGTGTGAGAACATTTCACCAACAAGCGATTTGCAAAGAAAAAAAGGGGAGTTAAAACCGAGGTGATGAGTTGGGAAAGAGAGTAAAGAATCAGGAGTTGTACTCGGGATTCAAGAGTGGCTGGACATCGAAATCCCGTGCCCGCAACGACGGTTATCCAGTTGATAACCTCAGCATGTCCTGTAATTACTGGAGGTACACTTGATAATTATTCAAAATCGTCACCTTGGGCCTCAGTTATTAATGAAATATTTCGATTAAGTAATAACGTATAACAAAAGGAATATTGTAATAATTATTGTGTATTGATGAATATAAAAGCTCAAATAATTGCTGGTTATGTCACATGTTAACCAAGTAATGTGTTAATTTGAAAATAGTGTATATAATAAATGTTTTGGTCCAAATACAAGGTATTATATTTTTACTGTGTTTCCCCTATGTAAACGAACACTGGTGTTAGTGTTGTAAGTACATTACAAAAAGATGAATGTATAATGTTCAGTAAATTACATAGATGCTAAAATACTAATAAAAAAAAAGAAAAGTGATGCATCCAATTTTAAAATTTCCATAATTATACTTAACCTTTCTTACTCATGCTAGCTATTAAAGCCACAAAATCTTACATAGCATATATATTAAATGGGATATAATTGTAATTTTACCCCCCCCAAAAAAAAATAAATAAATCTAGCTCTGTGGATGTTACCTACAGGCGAATTTGATTTTCTAAATGTTCCGCAATATTGGCCACAAAAGGTGTTCAACCAAGTATATCTAGACTTGCAGAGAAAGAAATTGGCTACTTGGTTTTATATTTTGTTATTGTATACATATATTTAGGTATATTTTTCAATACATAACGTTTTTCACTTCCAAAATTATATTTCAATAAGTAGGGGGAACTCTGTCAATAACGGCAAAAAAACTTTTATAAATATCCTACTGATAATACACAGGATGATTCTCCGATTTTGAAACAAACAGTGAAAGATGGTACAGCTTACTAAAACATGAACGTTTTATAGGAATTTATGGTTGTAAATGAACAATTGAAGTACACAAAGATATGTTATCTAACTGTTAATCACTATCATGTGTAGTTTCACTACGATGATGTGCTAACCTATTTAAAAGTCGTTGTTCTCAGTTATCCGTATACTAGTTTAAAAGAATGATAGACTGTTCTTGGTAGACCCTTCCAATGACCACTCTGATTGTTAATATTACATTCAGGTCAAGTATTTATTTATCCTAGTGTACATTTTATATGGGCATGCAAAAGCTATAAGACACCAGCTGATTCAGGGGAAGAACTCGTGCATCCAATAACCGTTGAAGCTTCAAACGTGTGCGAAATAGCTTATAACTTTCGAACTGTTCTTTAATCCCCCATTTGACTTTACCAAGAACGTATGGCACTTTATTCCATTTTGCCCTATAATTAGATGGGTTTTTTGTTTCAGAATTTATTATTAGAGCACCGCATAAGTAGAAGAACATCGCTCAATATGATCCCAAATACATCCAATCCTTTCCTCAGGAATCGAACTGGAACCTATTCTATGAGAGCACAAAGCGCTAACCACTGTCCCAGTTTCACTATGTATTGTAAACATTGCTTCAAAGAAGCGATGATGTTGCAAATAGACTAAAGTTTCCTTTCATGTAACATTTTTTATGCTTGAGCTTCAGTGCATCCTGACCATACATTACTGTAAAAAATACTTATTTTACCACCTATTTCCCAATAGTACATCATTAATATGTACCACCCATTACCATATAACCTAAAATTCCCACTCTATTTTACTTTCCGTTATAATTTTTAAATTTGAGATTTCTTTGGTTTATTTCTAAAACTCCTTTACGCATTTAGTATTACACTACAGAAAACTATTTAATAAACAGTTAATAAATTGTTTAAAAATATGATGTAATATTCTAAATGGATACATTTATGTTGAATGGTAAAGAAGAAGTATTGTTTATATGTATGGAACATTTTTAATGATATTTTAGTTTTAAGATTCTATACATAATGCTACTATAAAAACGGGCTCATATGAGGGATATGCATCATTTAAATGAAAGGATTTAAAAATACAAATGAATATATAAAAGGAAAATATCTTTAAAAAACTGAAAAAAAAGTTTAAAATAAATAGTCAAAAGAAATTTTTCTGCAGTCATCAATTTTAAAGCGCAAATTAAGTTTTCTTAATAGTGTTTTTTAAATAAAATAGGTTACAGTGTAATTAGAGCACAGTATGTTTTCTAAAGTTCTGACAATTTATCTAAAGAGTTTTCCCTTTTGGGCTAATATTTTTTATTTGTTTTACAAGGAGGTTTTTTTTATCTTATCTGTTGTACCCTTTTTAATACAAATAAGCAAGACAGTATTTTTTTAAGATTTCAAGATAGACATTAAGATTTATTTCTCCGTTTGAGTCGAAACTTTTTATCCAGGCCTAACTTTCTTTAACGATTTTGTTTACATAATTTTAGTTTTTTATAATTTCACTTAAGTAATAAAATTGTTAGATTCATCCAAAATCCTTATATATATATATATATATATATATATATATATATATATATATATATATATATATATATATATATACATATAATACACACAAATATATATATATATATATATATGTATGTATGTATGTATGTATGTAAAAATTTAATACTTTAATCCTAAATTAAAACTACTAACTCCTCTATTAAAAAACCACCAAATCCGCAATTTCGTCATCTTTTTAGTAGTCTCTCGGCTTTAAACTCTTCTGTCTCCTTTCTGTTGGCGATATTAACTCGCCCACCTATTTTGCTGGCTAAGCGCATTTCTACTTTGCTGATTATGCAATTTCCTTTCTCACATCGGTGGAGTCCCCAAGGTTATAAAAGGCCGCGGGACCATGCTTCGTTGGGTTTTTGCTGTGTACGTTGTTAAATAAAAATGTTGTTAAAATCTTGATACATAGTAGTCTTTTTATATCATATATATATATATATATATATATATATATATATATATATATATATATATATATATATATATATATATATATATATATATATATATAATCAAGGACACACAAATGATTTTTTGTGTAATCAGTTTTTAGTTTTATTACACTGTTGACTAAATAAATAGAAATCTTGAAGCGTAAATAAATAAATAATGAATTTTTTAAATAGAAGAAAAATGCTCCATAGGTAAATATAAAGGTTTCGGTTAATCAAAATATAAATAACGTATTACGCTTCGATAACTTAAAAATACTTAAGCTGCAGTAACGTAGAAAATATTTTCAATCATCTGTTATACTAGAATATTTTAAATATTCATCCCACATTGATATATCTTTGAATACATCTAATAGAATAATATTTTAGGTTTTCAGCTTTGTTGTATGGTTGACTAAGTAAAAAGAAAACAAGGGGCGTGAAAGAGGAAATGAAAATACTTTAAATATCAATACAAAATCGTAAAAAATGTTGATAAAATGAATTGATTGCACAAATGATAGCTGTAAATAATAATAATTCAAAAATATTTTTTTTCTTTAATATACCGGTATTGGTTTGAATACTTAATACATGACAGAAGCGTTTTCAATTAATCCTTCTCTGTTAAGATAATTAAAATTAAAGTAGGAAAATATTGATATGTAGTATCAAGATTTATAAATATTTTTTTTAATTTATCGGTATTGAATTGAATACTCAATTCTAATTTCGGACAAACAATGTTTCAGATCATACTTTCTTGTAAACTTACTAAAATTAAAATAGGAAATTATTTATATGTTGTAGTTTCATTTTAAAGCAAAGTATTAAATTCTAAATTACAAAAATCTTGTTTTTACGTGTTATTTCAGTCTAGCAAATTTAGGTATGAGGTCTTATATTTAAAGAATACTAATTTAAGCTATTAGATATTGTACGTTTTATTGTGTTACAAATTTCTATATATATTTCCTTATACATTTTATGGTATTTGCTGCTTATAGTGTGTATCTTGTTATCTAAAAGACAAGATTATTTACAAGACATTTTAAGCACACACACATGCATATGTACATATATACACAGACACACAGTTATGCAGATATTCAAGCAAACACACACACACACACACACACACACATATATATATATATATATATATATATATATATATATATATATATATATATATATATATATATATATATATATATATATATATATATATATATATATATATATATATATATATATATATATATATATATGTGTGTGTGTGTGTGTGTAATTCAAAACTACTCGCTCGGGCTAGGAGAAGCTTAATTTGATAGCAGTAAGAACGATGCACTCGGGCCGTATTGAAGAGAACGGCAGAAGTCTAATTATTTAGACTTTTACTTTACATTATTTTAGAGCTGCTAAATCGGACATCTTTACAAGTCAACGACAGACAAAAAAAAGATACAAAAATCACTCTGCTCGAACAGAGGTGCACCCTAGAGCGAAGACAGAAAATTTTTACAAAGGGACAAGAAACTTACTCAGCGAATTAAGTGTTGAGATCGATGAAAGACGGAGATGAAACGCGGAGCTATTTGCCGGTGATAGTTGGAAAACGTGTTGAATAGACTGAAAATTTGCATCTATAGGATAGAAAGCTTTGGGAATTATACCGAAAGAATTTTAAGTCGAATACACTCCTTTGAATAGGACATTTAGAGACTGGGAAAAAGATTTTAAGGAACTAGAATGGAAGAGAGGTGGTTTTTAAGGAAAAATTAAAGTTAAATAATTAATATATATATATATATATATATATATATAATATATATATATATATATATATATATATATATATGTATGTATATATATATATATATATATATATATATATATATATATATATATATATTATATATGTATGTATATATATATGTATATATATATATATATATATATATATATATTATATATATATATATATATATATATATATATATATATATATATATATATATATATATATATATATATATATATATATATATATATATAATATAGTATATATATATATATTTATTTATATGTTGTATGTATGTATTTATATATATATATGTATGTTTGAGTACTAATTTAATTAAATATTTTCATATAAAATTGTTTGTATTAAAGTTATTACTCATGATTGCCTTTAAAAGAAAGTAAGAAGGAAATGTTAATCTTATTCCATTGACTGGGAAAATATGTGAATGTCTGTTGTAAGATATTTTTAAAGATACAAATAAATATGGAGTGGACGAACACAATTGCAATAAGCCTCAATGTGTTTTCTTTCGTCATTTTCAAAATGGGGTCCATTAAACTATGTTCATAGTTTTCTTTTTTCCACTTTTTTAATGTTCTTTTTTTATTTTAAGATATGAAGTATTGCTTTATCATATAATAGAAGAAAATAGATATCATATAATAGAAGAAAAGTAAGAATGAAATGTTAACCTTATTCCATTGACTGGGAAAATATGTGAATGTCTGTTGCCATATGTAAGAAATTTTTAAAGATACAAATAAATATGGAGTGGACGAACACAATTGCATTAAGCCTCAATGTGTTTTCTTTCGTCATTTTCAAAATGGGGTCCATTAAACTATGTTCATACTTCTGTTTTTTCCATTTTGTTAATGTTCTTTTTTTTATTTTAAGATATGAAGTATTGCTTTTATCATATAATAGAAGAAAATAAATTAAACACGGATTTACAAAACTAAATATGTACATAGTGCACTTATTTTCCATTTTATAGATGTATAAATGCTTAGATGTATAATGCATTTATATAATATTAGATATATAAATGCTTACGGTTTGTTGAATTTTCCAAATTATTTGATATCCTCAAATATTCACTGCCTAAATTAATAGCTAGTTCTTCGCGATCTATCACGTAGAATGACAATCTATTCAAGTAAAACTTGAATATAACAACATACTTTTTTTTACAATTTTTCAAAAATTAACCTGTTGACTGCTCATCCGGCGATTTCCACAGGCTATTGAAATGTAGCAAAATTTGCTCATCTCGCCATTTTCGCAGGAATGTGTTTTCATCCTTTATTAACCCTTTCTTGGGTCATTTATTTCTGACTCCACATTTACAAACTTTCGAAACAGGGCTGCTAATTTTATTCAATCAATCGAATAATTGATGGCAGCGCAAAGCCGAAGAGGGAATCTGTCTTCGCGTCGTTTCAATAACAAGACGAATATATTATAATGGGTTTTGCGTTTCCCACAGGTGTATTTTCTAAGATCGTGTAGTTGGGAAGTAATCTTCCCGCGGCCCACGAGAGGGTTAAGAATCACATTCCGCCTTTTCACCATTTAACCAATGGAATAAATTATATACTGTATTAGACATTTAATTTGGTAATAAATTGAATTATATGACTAGAACTATAGTTATATTAGATAACAGAATTATGGACAGTATGCTATCAATAGAAATTAACTGTATTTCAAATAAACTTTTTTAAAAAATAATTTTTTTATGTGATAACATATGCAATTAGTGTTTCTGAAAGTTTAATTTCTTATGATAAAAGTCAATATAAAAAATATTTTCTAGAAAAAAAATCGTATTTCAATTCTCCAATTTATATAAATACTTAAACTATGCAACAAAAGAAAAATACGCAATTTTTAAATAGATCTCGGTTTACAAATTGAGCAGTCAGAGAGTTAATCAAAATTTCACTTAAGTATTTAATAACGTCACGATTTAAGAAATAGAAAGGGTTTATAACATAAAATAACTAACATAAAGTTGTGGTATGTTTTATGTAGTTTAAACCAATATGATAGATATAACAAATTGAAATCTTTAAATGACTTAAAAAAATCCAACTAATTCATTTTGACAATTTCTTGGTGTTCTATTACATCGTCAAAGTGACATCTATTCTATGCACGAACGAAAAGAAGGTTAAAATCGAGTATGTAATACAAAAAATTTCTTAAAAAGGTTTATGAAATAAATTTTCACTGTATAGACATACATACACATTTATAATTGGGATTCTCTGTTGTTAATAAACTATGATATTTGTTAACAATCTGCAGGATACGAGTTTATTTAATATTTTTATACATTTCTTTATCTGAAGTAGTATATTTAAATCTCTATTACTCAAATTTTTGCTACCCAGACTGAAGGCTGGGTGCGAAGCAGCTAGTACTATATTAACCTGCGAATTCCCATTCGTGGTCGGACAATATTATACAAACAAAAAAATATAAGAATGACGGTTAATGTCTTCGAAAAACCAGTTCATCCTCTTCATTACTGTGTACTATAGAGGATGATACCCAATACATATATTTAAACTATTTATTCATTTATAATTGGGATTCTCTGTTGTTAATAAACTATGATATTTGTTAACAATCTGCAGGATACGAGTTTATTTAATATTTTTATACATTTCTTTATCTGAAGTAGTATATTTAAATCTCCATTACTCAAATTTTTGCTACTCAGACCGAAGGCTGGGTGCGAAGCATCTAGTAACATTAACCTGCGAATGGTCATTCGTGGTCGGACAATACTATACAAACAAACAAATCTAAGAATGACGGTAAATGTCTTCGAAAAACCAGTTTATACTTTTCATTACTGTGTACTATAGAGGATAATACCCAATGTATATATTTAAACTATTTAAATATATAAATGCATTTCCCTTTTTAAAAATAACACAGGTCAACAGTGGTTTTGGTGCCTAAGTATTTAGAGCTGATTTTATATCAATTTGATTCCATGAATTCGAATACAGCATTAGATTTTGCCTATCAGCTCGTATTTCTGAGATATATCATTTCGGAAAAACATACGTTATACTATTTATAAGTTGAATCCATAAATCAAATCAAATAAACTAAACATGGAAGTATACAATTAATATATTATAATATTATTAATATCTAATACAAATATATTAATTATTAATATATTTTATATTATTAATATATTACACAAATATTATTGCGTTCAAAGATAGAGGGAAAAAGGAATCGAGGAAACCAACTATACTCTGTTTCAAATATTTATTATAATGATACAAAATTAAGTTTTATCTTATAGCAATAATATGTAGGATAAAAAATATATTAATACAATTAAATATTTAATAATTTACCTAAAAACTAGCGTATACAGGCTCGTATGCCTTCACCAATTGTATTTTATTAAGGTGAGACAAAGTTTAGTCACTGAACACTTTGGAAGCTTCTTTTTCGTGACAATCTTGAATGGGTTTTAGTACAGACCCTTCTTAAACTTCATCAGCATTCAGCTATCATGTGCGTATTCTATCTTCCTTGATAGCGGGCCTCCATAATTTTAATATCCTGGTGAAATATTTCACCTTGTTCCTCACTGGATGATTTGCATAACTTCTTCTGCTTGAACTCATTTTATTTGTATTTATCGATACAAGTACAACAATCTACAATATAGTACGTTTTAGGTTAACTTTATAACATCTCTTTCCTAAACTCAAATATTACACGAGGCTAATTTTTATCTACCCTTCACTACGACAAATCTCAAATTGAATTAAACTCAAAAAGTGCTTAATTTATTTCTTAAAAATGTTTACTCAACACAAAAATGATTTCAACTGTAGTCGAAGGGTGAAAGCCATTTACATTACGGATGTTTAGCCTATCTGGTGGACTTTTCCGGAGGTATGTGGTTCACATTTCCTGTAGTACTGCACAATAAAAAACGCTTATCTAAAAAAGTTGAACTGATAGAGAAAAACTGATTTCATATTTAGAATCAGCGCCTCAAACATAGCTAAATCCAGTTTTAAAATCCTAGGCACCAAAACAAAATGTTTTTTGTAGGCCTGTGTAATTTGAGAAATAAATTTCAAAAATAAGATAGGTAGAAAATAGGTCAAATTACACTGATTTTGAACATCATCTTAAGCCTATTAAAATATCCAATTAAACATAAAAGAGGTAATTAAACATTTGCTATTTTTAATTTAAAAATATTTCTAATGAATTTTATTTCCATAGAAAGAAATGAATTTATATTCAAAAGTAAGATGTGTAAATAGGAGAAATCAAATTTAGTCATTATCAGGTAAAAATACATAAATCTTATATTTTACGTTTCAAATTAGAGGAAAACGTTTCTGTTCTAGGTATTTCTACGAAATAAAATATACATTAAACAGAACTGTTCAAAACTTTAGGAATTTTTTTGGTTTTTAAATAGCTACCGTCATACTTTTCTGCTTTTGAAACTGACTTTTTTTTTGTATTCAAGGAAATATTTAAATTGAAACAAAGGAAACGAAAAGCAAGATTACGAAAATGTTATTTTAGAATTAGTTCTATCTCTAAAAATACTCAGAAAATATTTCGCTTTAAAGAGAAAAAATTGAGGCTCATTAAATGGGAGAGATAGGGGTATTTTAAAGAGATACAGAGCGTTGGAGAGAACAAATGTAATTATTTTAAGTTACTTTGGCTTCGATGGTAATTATCTTTGGAAAGTTAAGTTTTAAATTAATTAGTTAAAGTAATTAAAGAGATATTCAAGAAAATGCATTAGGTGTCTAATGTAGCATAAAAGACTAAATGCTTCGGAATGACTTGTTTAACATATACTATAGTTCAAACGTATAATTTAAATATAATATCTATTTAGTAAGACGATAAAATTTCTAATATGACCAACATCCTTTTTTTATAGAGTTTTATTTAGATGTCTAGCAATTATATTTTAAAAATATTACCAAAATGATATTATTCTTACATTATCAGATGTTACTTCAGATTAGGGTAACCCTTTGGTTAATTTAGTGTAATTACTAGTGATGCTTACGAGGCAAAAATACATAAACTAATTCACTTTCATTTTTCACTGCCAAGCAAAGTACTTTGGCTTCGATGGTAATTATCTTTGGAAAGTTAAGTTTCAAATTAATTAGTTAAAGTAATTAAAGGGATATGCAAGAAAACGCATTAGGTGTCTAATGTAACATAAAAGGAACGACTTGTTTAACATATACTATAGTTCAAACGTATCATTTAAATATAATATCTATTTAGTAAGACGATAAAATTTCTAATATGACCAACATCCTTTTTTTATAGAGTTTTATTGAGGTGTCTAGCAATTATATTTTAAAAATATTACCAAAATAATATTATTCATACATTATCTGTTTTTACTTCAGAGTAGGGTAACCCTTTGGCTAATTTAGAGAAATTACTAGTGATGTTTGCGAGGCACAAATACATAACTAATTCATTTTTAGTTTTCACTGTCAAGTAAAGTACTGAAATAACAAGGCAATTAATAGCAATTTAATCACCAACGGTTTGTAAAACTAAAACTACACGGAGATTAATCAAATTAATTTCATAAAATTAGTAACAAATAAGAACTAGAAACATTTAATATGTAACAAAGTGGATTCATACGAATCTTTAAATACCAAAATAAGATTAAATCATAACGAAGACACTGGTTCTTTTGACAAGGCAAGATCAACAGTTTAAAGTTATGTTACCATTCTTAGAGTTTTATTGCCATAATGGCGGCAGTTCCCTTTCCTGATGTCAAATCGGTAAATTATTGTATTCCTAGAAATACGTCCTTTCTTTGATGTTCTCTAATATAAATGCCGATCCAGCATATTAGTTTTCAAATCAAATTCTTGTGGTTTCTACTTGGGATTCTACTTGGAACAACAAACACCATATATATCGTACTCTATAAGTATATGTGTACCGATATACTTTCCCCCGATGGTCAGCGCGTGCATACACAACTGTGGAATACACAAGAAGAATTTAGGTGCAGCTGTTGATTTCGAGTTTTAGTGAGGACCCCTGCTGAGGAGTTATAGATAACGGAATGGCACAAGCGTAACGGTTAAGCGCAGACAGAGATATAACCGTGAGTTATGGGGGCAGGGGCTAAAAAATAATGTCAGCTTTCACAAAAGTGGCTATTTTAATGGGCTCACATGCACGCCCATTTCGAGAGCATTTCACCAACATTCGATTTGCAAAGAAAAAGGGGGAGTTAAAACAGAGGTGGTGAGTTGTGAAAGAGGGTGAAGAAACAGGAGTTGTAGTTGGAATTCAAGAGTGGCTGGACATCGAAATCTCGTGCCCGCAACGACGGCTATCCTGTTGATAAACCAGACATGTTCTCCTGTAATTACTGGAGGTAAACTTAAAAATTATTCAAAATCATTACCTTGGGGCTCAGTTATTAATGAAATATTTTGATTAAGGATTAATGTATAACAAAAAGAATATTGTAATAATTATTTTGTATTGATGAAAAAAAACTCAAATTATTGCTGCTTATGTCACATATTAACCAAGTAATATATTAATTTGTAAATAGTGTATATAATAAATGTTTTCTTCGAAATATAAGGTGTTAATGTGTCTTGATTTTCTACGGCTGTCTTCACCGATGACCGCAAGCCTTGTTTCTGTACCTGCTCGCGTATTGTTACTGGAGCAGGTATCTTGGGTTTGCTGATAGCTTATCTGGCCGACAATTAATTATTGCAGCGACAAAATCCTTGACTATATATTTATTAATTACAGGTTTTGTTAAACACATGTACATTGGTCATAATTAACCACAAAATCATGGCTGAAATAAGACCGAATATGACAAAATTGTGCCGAGCGTAAAGCCCCTCAGCTCTTTCCAGAATTCAGTTTTCTGTTGTTCCGAGCGGGCATCTCCTCCACTGCTGTTCCCGAAGGCCGTGGTCCCCCCTCTCTTGGTCAGGCTTTCGTCTCCATGTTAAAAATGTCCTTCTATACAGCTAGCGTGGGTGGAGTTGATTTCCCCCCCCCTCTTGTTGAACTTTCACCTCCCTGGAACAGGGCTTGTCCACCCTCTCACGATGAGTCAATCTTCAGCCGCCGTAAAAAAATACAGGCGTCCATGTAATAACAACTCGAGTCTTGAGTCTAGTATTACATATGGTATTATATTTTTACTGTGTTTTTCCTTTGAAAACGAACACTGGTGTTAGTGTTGTAAGTACATTACAACAATATGAATGTATGGTGTTCAGTACAGTACATAGATGCTAAAAATACTAATAAAAACAAAGAAAATAATGCAACCAATTTTAAAATTTCTATAATTTTACTTAAATTATCGTACTCATTTTAGCTACCATAGCAACAAGATCTTAATTAGCATATATTAAATGGGATATAATTGTATTTTTACCCACCCCCCAAGAAAAAATAAAATAAAATCTAGCTCTGTGGATGTTGCCTGCAGGCGAATTTAATTTTCTGCTTGTTCCACAGTATGGGCCACATAAGGTGTTCACATCTAGAAACAACCAAGTATATTTAGATTTGTACAGAAATAAATTGGCTATCTGGTTGTATAATTTGTTATTATATATATATATATATATATATATATATATATATATATATATATATATATATATATATATATATATATATATATATATATATATATATATATATATATATATATATATATATATATATATATATATATATACTCAACTGTGTTACAAAATACCCTGGTAATTAAACGTTCTCTAAAATTAGTTTAAATATAGAGGCATTAATGATGATCTTGGAATTTTAAGAATATATTTCTCTATTTTTTCCACATGAACTTTATTCTCTTTAGTTGAGAACCCCTCATATATGTCGAAAAATATTTAGCGCACAAATTATTTCTCCAAAATGCTTTAAAATAGTAATGCTTGTACTGGTAACTTCTGTCATCACAACAACTAAAAGCGAGATGTTAACGCATAGACATCCCAGAATGTTAGCCGACGGCAAAAAACATTGATTTATGAAAGGCAAGATAACTACATGAAGCTAATGGATATAATATAAAGCAATGATACATTTAAGAGTTTCTTAAAGCTTCAGCAGCGTTGCAGACATTCAAAATTACAAATATATAATAATTTTAAATACAGTAGTCTAATAGATATGTGGGTATGCCGCTTATATGTCAAGAATCTAAAAGAAATAGAGAAATTTAACAAAGGAATTGTGGAGTTTAAAATAAATTCTTTATATTACAAATTTTTCCCTATTTTGCTAAAATAATTCTCCCCCAATTTCAACGCGAAATTTATGGTCATAAAACTACTGAAATGTAATAAACATCGGGGAGGGGAGAGTCTTCATCAAACACGATATTATGATTCCAGCCCCCAAAACACGAAGCTCTCGAATTTGTCTGAGACATGTGACGTCAAATAGTGATTTTTACAAACTTTCTCCTTCGAAAATCTTAATTTCAGCAAAAATTGTTGATATATATATATATATATAATATATATATATATATATATATATATATATATATATATATATATATATATATACTTTTATTACTTCGTGTATATTGTCTACCAATAAGTATTTGGACACCTATGCAAATGACGATATCTACAGTCCTGAGGTACGTCACGGCCTCCGCCGATATACACCGTGTAGGAAACAACATCGGCGTTACTCACATGCGAGATGCCTCGCAATTCGTAGATCTCTGATTTCGGGAAATGTATAATTATCGGGGATCCCAAATGTGGTTGATCCTTAAGGGACATATCTAGAGATTTAAAGTACCCAAAATCGACAGTGGCCTATGTGATTACGAAGTGGAAGGTGAGCGGTGATTGTTGGAATGTGTCCGGAGTCAGCAGACCAACGAAACTGGCAGATAGAGACCGAGGAATGCTGTCCAAAGAAATTTGGAAGAACCGCACCCAACCGATGGTCCTCATTCGCGAGAAATTTCAACAGGTATCCGGGAGTATTGTTTCAATGAATGCCATAAGTAATTAAGCACATCGTCTTGGTTTTCATTGTCGTGCTGCTGCGTATAAGTCTTTGATCGCAAAGTCCAACCCGCTGCTCGGTTCATGTGGTGCAAAGCACATCGAAATTGGACAGTAGATCAGAGGAAGCGGGTTCTTTGGAGCGACGAATCAAGGTTCACCCTTTACCGTTCAAACGGCAGGGTCTGGGTCTGCGTCCGTCTGGAGAACGTCTCCTACCAGAATGCATTGCGCGAAGAGTCAAGTTCGACGGAAGTGGAATTTGGGTCTGGGGGTGTTGCTGCTGGTAATTACTGGGACCCTTGATCCCCATTCATGCTAAGCCGATGCCTACTGCACTCTTTTGGATGACAATGTGCTTCCTACGTTGTGGCAGTTTCACGGGTTGAACCCCTGTTACGTTCAGTACGACAATACCAGTTGTCATGTTTCAAGGTTAACCAAGGCTTGTTATAGAGCCAATGGAGTTCATCGAATGGTCTGCTCAGAGCCCATACCTGAACTCTACCGAGAGCCTCTGGAACGAGTTGGAACGCCGAATTAAGGGGTGCACTACTCGTCCAAAATCGGTGACGTAAATTTTATGTCTACTCCAAGCCGAGTGGAAGAAAATACCACTAGTTATAATACAAAGACTTGTGCAAAAAATGTTCCGGATTGTTCAATCTGTAATTGCCTGTCGTAGAGGCTCTATCAACTATTTATTTTGAATAAAGTTAGTTTTTCTTTTCTATCACATGTGTCCAAATACTTATTGGTAGACAGTGTATACAGGGAAAGAAAATTGGTGCTAAAAGCCTTGACTGTATAGAAAATAAGTGATAAAATTTTTAAAAAGATTCATTTTAAGGATTCATACCATTTTAGGTGATAAATCTACCCTCCTAAACTTTCCTCCTAGCAACAAATGTTTCTAATTTAGAAATTTTAACCACACTAGCCCTTAAGAAAAAAGATTATGGTAAAAATAATCATTTTCCTGTTAACAAAAGGAATTAATAGCCACTGAATTCCAACTGTCCAGTTAGGATTTGGATCTGTCATGGTAAGGGCAACCATGCTTATTTTAATTCTGGCCTAAGAATGAGCCCTGGCGTAAAGTATAGGGAAATTTTTATCTGACCATATTACTCGATCCTACATTGTAAACTTTCCTGCAGAAGTGAACATTTTCCAGGTTAATAACGCTCCATTTAATGCAGCAGAACTTATCCAAACAAGGTTTGAACACCAAGAAGAGGAAGTAGAAAACTAGCGAGATCCTCAGAATTCCCTGGCCTAAATATAATAGAACCTTTATGGTCTAGTTCAGAACGCAGAATTCGGAATCGATGTCCTCTACAGGAATTTCTCCCTGAACATTAACATCTATGTAAAGAATAGTACAATATTCTTTTAAACATTATTCTCTCCTTATATAATTCCATTCGCAAATCAATCCTGTTTTAAATAGCCAAATGTGGTCAAAAGCCATATTGGTAAAGGATTCCTTATAAATCTATTGTATTTCCATTCTTTTTAAAACCTCCTCTAAACTTTCTCTTCTCTTCCCTTTCTCGCTCTCAGACAAGATATTATGTATTTATAGTATGTCTAAATTTTTATGTTAATTTACTAACGTTTTTAAGATATTTTATTAAAAATATTAATCAAAGGGAATAATATAGTTTTTAGACTTTGTCTGTAAATGATTTCTATAGCATATTTATTCTGAAAAACTGAATATAATAACATGCTTCTAATATTATTTCATAACATTTCCCTGCTGTATCATCAGCAAATAAGTACTCACTAACATCTGAGTTTTTCTATGAAATTTGAAGATGTTTTTGGCATTTAATTATGCAGAAAAGATAACCTGCATTCAAGATTTCTTTCTTCGTAACACATAATCTATGTTCCCACTGTGCTTTATATAATCTATTCTTTAGAGATAAAATAGTTTTATTAATTTTTCAACATTATGCACATACATCAGCAGTCTTTAAATAAAGTATATTTTTGGAATTGTTCTACATGAAAAATTCAAATTTTGACATGAATGTCTATAGGAATAAAAAATGTTTTTCTATTTATTCATACTTATTATATTTTAAAATAGTTTCTTTGTAGTTTTAGAATATTACTTACATTGATAATAATTCTCCTTATATTTTAAAAGGAAGACCCACTATATTTTCAAGTTATTTCCGAAAGCTTTTAATTTTTAATTTTTCAATTTATCATGCCATCAATGGACTATATGATGCATATTTCCTAAATACGTAGTGGTTACTTAATTTTTCTTTATACAAAGAGATAAAAGGTTATTTGGGGAATTACTTTTCACGTTAAACATCTTGCATTAAAAGTCCACTTGTTTGCATTCAAATTATTTCCAGAAATAAGAGCTAAAACTGATCTACGACAAAAAGGTGGTGTACATACTGTAACTACTTTAGAGATTATGAGGTAATCGAATTACTTTTAAAAATGATGTGTTTTGTTTCTGTCGTTCTATATAATATAGGTTCATTGTTTGGAGACTGATTATCAAAAATATTAATCCAAACTAGGTATTAAAAATTGATGAATCCCACTTTCAAAATTAGCAACCATGTTTTTAAGCAGAGATATTGTGATTAACATGTTTCCAGTTCATCATCTGATAAGGACTGTTTTTACATGTATATTTAGATATCTTTAAATTAAATGTTTTTTAACAAAACTGCTCACACAGTAAAAAAAGATGAATTTAGACAGTTTCTGTTATATATTTGTATATAAAAAGTAAACATGTATCTGATTTCTAACTCCATGGGCAGTATTACTCTATACGATATTTAAAACTTGTAAACAATAAGTATTAATACCTGTTGTTTTAATACAAAATTCACTTTAGAATTTATTTTTAGAAAAAGTGTAGAAAATCATAGGGCGAAAATGTTCTCGCGTGAACTCCATTTTCTTTTCTGTTTAAAATTTATTCTACGCTAAACAAGTTGGAGCAAGTCAGTAAAAATTTGTCTGCAGTGTTAAAATAATTTGTATTTTAAAATTAAACCATTATTTTTATTTTGTAAATTCTCGTCTGCGCGTATCTGAAGAATTTCAGAGTAACCCTCGTAAAAACACTCACGTTTTTCGGTTATCATAGTTAATTTTGCTTTATACAAAGAGATAAAAACATGTGCCCTCTTTATCAATTTATTTAAAAAAAAGGATTTAAAAACCCCAGGTATTTTTGTAATAACTAAATTCAAAATTACTTTTAAAATAATATATTCTGTAAATAACAGCTATTATAAACTGGATTATATAAATATATGTCGTTACTTTAAAAAAAATCTTCTTTGAAATTAGGACATAAACATAAACTATAATTTACTTTCTGTTAAATATACTTTCTGTTTTCGTAGACTTCCCATTTGTTTCTGCTCTCAAAACACAACAATTTTGGATTTTTAATACAATTTAGAGGATAATGTAGTTTCATATTACCACAAAAATTTAATTATAAAATAATAACTTACTTTTTAAAATATTTTTCATGCTTAAGTAACCCATTTTTTGTAAGTGGGATAAGACGGGATTTTATTTATAAAATAGAACTAGAAAAAAAAATGAATCACCTGAAAAAGACATCGGGGATGGTATAACATCATAGATTCTTTAAGAAAAAGTTATGTACATGGATTAGGGTTTGCATTTTTTAAGAATAATTTTTTTTAACTTTCATTTCTATGAAACGAGTCAAAGAAACGTGAATTCATAATTTGAAAAGATTGTAACAAGATGAAATTAAAAAACATAATAATTTTTTGCAAAAAAACTTTTATTTTACCTAAGAAAGAGGATCTATTTTACAAGACAATGATCTTTCCTTTGTAGCAATGTACAATTTTCATGTTAAATATGATAAAGAAAATTTTCTTTGAATTTAAAAATTTAAATTAGAATTTTAAAAGTTTATTCTGATAAAATATGAGCTAAAACATAAAATGAATCATTATTCGGGAAGGTTTCTTTTATTCTTGTTTTTTCTTATTCTTATTCTAACAGGAAATAAAAATGAGAATTTTTTTGTGATTTATTTTGAGGTCTAAATATCTTATTACTTTAATATTTTAATTAATAATAATTTTTAAATCATCTATTTTTTTAATACGTTAGAATACTATAATAAAAGTGTTTGAAATTATTACATCGTCAGATTAGTTCTTACAAATGAAACATTGAATATGAATTTTATTTGTAAATTAAGATTATTACTGAAATATTTTTCAAATAATTGAATATGAAATTTACTTAATAGTAATAATTAAATTTTACTTTTGTTACTAGAATTTTACTTTTAAGTAAATTTCAAACATAAACAAATCACTATTAGGCAAGGTTTTCTACACTCTGTTTTTTTTATATTCTTTTTCTAACAAGAAATAAAAATGAGAAATTTGTTTCGTTATTTATTTTGAGATATAAATATCTCATTACTTCAATTATTTAATTAATAATATTTTTTAAACTAACGAGTTTTTGATAGGTTAGAATATGAGAATAAAAGAGTATAAAATTATTACATAGTCAGATTAGTTCTTAAAAATGAAACATTAAATATGAATTTCATTTGTAAATTAAAATTATTGCTGAAATATTATTAAAATAATTGTACATGAGAATTACTTAAAAGTAATAATTAAATTTTGCTTTTGTTACTATAATTTTACGTTTTTGAAGTAAAATTCAAACATTAAATGAATCCCTATTCGGCAAGGTTTTCTGCACTTTTTATCTATATTCTTATTCTAACAAGAAATAAAAATGAGAAATTTCTTTTGTGATTTATTTTGTGGCCTAAATATCTTCTTACTTCAATATTTTAATTTATAATATTTTTTAAAATTAATGAATTTTGATAGGTTAGAATACGATAGTAAAAGTGTATGAAATTATTACATAGTCAGATTAGTTCTTACAAATAAAACATTAAATAGGAGTTTTATATGTAAATTAAAATTATTACTTAAGTATTAATAAAATAACTGGATATGGAAATTACTTAAAAGTAATAATTAAATTTTACTTTTTGTCCTAGAATTTTATTTTTTTGAAGTAAAATTCAAACATAAAATAAATCACTATTTGGCAAGATTTTCTGCACTCCGTTTTTTTTTATTTTTATTCTAACAGTAAATAAATATGAGAAATTTTTTGTGATTTATTTTGAGGCCTAAATATCTTATAACTTCAATATTTTAATTAATAATATTTTTTTAAAATTAACTAATTTTTGATAAGTTAGAATACGATAATAAAAGAGTGTAAAATTATTACATCGTCAGATTAGTTCTTACAAATGAAACATTGAATATGAATTTTATTTGTAAATTAAGATTATTACTGAAATATTTTTAAAGTAATTGGACATGAAAATTACTTAAAAGTAATAATTAAATTTTACTTTTGTTACTAGAATTTTATTTTTTTGAAGTAAAATTCAAACGTAAAATAAATCACTATTTGGCAAGGTTTTCTGCACTCCTTTATTTATATTTTTATTCTAACAGGAAATAAATATGAGAAATTTTGTGATTTATTTTGAGGCCTAAATATCTTATTACTTCAATATTTTAATTAATAATATTTTTTTAAAATTAACTAATCTTTGATAAGTTAAAATACGATAATAAAAGTGTATGAAATTATTACATAGTCAGATTAGTTCTTACAAATAAAACATTAAATAGGAGTTTTATTTGTAAATTAAAATTATTACTTAAGTATTAATAAAATAACTGGATATGGAAATTACTTAAAAGTAATAATTAAATTTTACTTTTGTTACTAGAATTTTATTTTTTTGAAGTAAAATTCAAACGTAAAATAAATCACTATTTGGCAAGGTTTTCTGCACTCCGTTTTTTCATATTTTTATTCTAATAAGAAATAAAACTGAGAAATATTTTCGTGATTTATTTTGAGGCCTAAATATCTTATTACTTCAATATTTTAATTAATATTTTTTTTAAATTAACTATTTTTTGATAGGTTAGAATACGATAATAAAAGTGTATGAAATTATTACATAGTCAGATTAGTTTTTACAAATGAAACATTGAATATGAATTTTATTTGTAAATTAAGATTATTACTGAAATATTTTTCAAATAATTGAATATGAAATTTACTTATTTTACTTATTATTTACTTATTCTATATTTTTTTAAATACTAGAATTTTACGTGTTTGAAGTAAAATTCAAACATAAAATAAATCACTATTCGGCAAGGTTTTCTGCATTCTGTTTTTTTATATTCTTTTTCTAACAAGAAATAAAAATGAGAAATTTGTTTCGTGATTTATTTTGAGATATAAATATCTCATTACTTCAATTATTTAATTAATAATATTTTTTAAACTAACTAATTTTTGATAGGTTAGAATATGATAATAAAAGAGTATAAAATTATTACATAGTCAGATTAGTTCTTAAAAATGAAACATTAAATATGAATTTCATTTGTAAATTAAAATTATTGCTGAAATATTATTAAAATAATTGTACATGAGAATTACTTAAAAGTAATAATTAAATTTTGCTTTTGTTACTATAATTTTACGTTTTTGAAGTAAAATTCAAACATTAAATGAATCCCTATTCGGCAAGGTTTTCTGCACTTTTTATCTATATTCTTATTCTAACAAGAAATAAAAATGAGAAATTTCTTTTGTGATTTATTTTGTGGCCTAAATATCTTCTTACTTCAATATTTTAATTTATAATATTTTTTAAAATTAATGAATTTTGATAGGTTAGAATACGATAGTAAAAGTGTATGAAATTATTACATAGTCAGATTAGTTCTTACAAATAAAACATTAAATAAGAATTTTATTTGTAAATTAAAATTATTACTTAAGTATTAATAAAATAACTGGATATGAAAATTACTTAAAAGTAATAATTAAATTTTACTTTTGTTACTAGAATTTTATTTTTTTAAAGTAAAATTCAAACATAAAATAAATCACTATCTGGCAAGGTTTTCTGCACTCTGTTTTTTTGTATTCTTTTTCTAACAAGAAATAAAAATGAGAAATTTGTTTCGTGATATATTTTGAGGTCTAATATCTCATTACTTCAATTTTTTAATTAATAATATTTTTTCAAACTAACTAATTTTTGATAGGTTAGAATACGATAATAAAAGAGTATAAAATTATCACATAGTCAGATTAGTTCTTAAAAATGAAACATTAAATATGAATTTTATTTGTAAATTAAAGTTATTACTGAAATTTATCAAAATAATTAAATACAAAATTACTTAAAAGTAATAATTAAATTTTGTTTTTGTTACTAGAATTTTACGTTTTTGAAGTAAAATTCAAACATTAAATGAATCACTATTCGGAAAGGTTTTCTTCACACTGTTTTTTTTTTATATTCTAATTCTAACAAGAAATAAAAATAAAAAAATTTTTTGTGATTTATTTTGAGGCCTAAATATCTTATAACTTCAATATTTTAATTAATAATATTTTTTTAAAATTAACTAATTTTTGATAAGTTAGAATACGATAATAAAAGAGTATAAAATTATTACATAGTCAGATTAGTTCTTAAAAATGAAACATTAAATATGAATTTTATTTGCAAATTAAAATTATTGCTGAAATGTTATTAAAGTAATTGGACATGAAAATTACTTAAAAGTAATAATTAAATTTTACTTTTGTTACTAGAATTTTACGTTTTTGAAGTAATATTCAAACATTAAATGAATTCCTATTCGGCAAGGTTTTCTGCACTTTTTATTTATATTTTTATTCTAACAGGAAATAAATATGAGAAATTTTTTTGTGATTTATTTTGAGGCCTAAATATCTTATTACTTCAATATTTTAATTAATAATATTTTTTTTTAATTAACTAATTTTTGATAAGTTAGAATACGATAATAAAAGTGTATAAAATTATTACATAGTCAGATTAGTTCGTACAAATGAAGCATTAAATATGAGTTTTATTTGTAAATTAAAATTATTGCTGAAATATTATTAAAATAATTGGACATGAAAATTACTTAAAATTAATAATTAAATTTTACTTTTGTTACTAGAGTTTTACTTTTTTGAAGTAAAGAATACAGGAGATATTGCAGCATAAACAAGCATTACGAACTAAGACAATGGCTGAATGGTCGGAGCACGAGATCTAGAACCAAAGATTGTGGGTTCTGTGCTCGCCATAGCGGTTGATCCTAAGTACGGATTTTTAATTTAAAAATGTTATTTATAGTTGTCCTATGTTCTCTAACATTCTAGATCTTTCTTTATTATGTAAATTGGTTATTTATGTAATAATCTATTCGGGTTTAAAATCTGATACCCACTACTTGTAGGCAACTTCTCGATCTTGTAAAGTTGCGAGTTGCTACTTTGATTCAATAAATTCGTCTATTAGGCTAAACGGTGTGTTTATTTGAATCTTCTTGACAATATTTTTCAAATTTACTTGAAAATTTACATATATCTCAATTTAAGCAAAATCTATTAGACATTTAAGAATGAAGCTCCCCTAGAGACAGCCACAGACATTTGAGACTGAAGTGAATGCAAGTCTAATTGAAAGTTTCGCTTCAATTTAAATTACTTTAACACTTTATGCTATATTAGATTTTGTGCTGCCAAGAATAAAAAAAAATACATTTATTTTCTCTTATCAGGTTTTTACGTTTTTTATATATGCTATGACGATATAAAATATATGTTTTTAGAACTGTCTCAACTTGTTTCTTTTACTTTTTTTTCTTTTTTTCATATTTTGTTACAAAACTGAATATATAACTTAAATATATATAGCATCAATAACAAACAATATATAACTTCTTTGTCCTTAAGAGCAAACAATCAACAAATTTTGTGTTCAGTTATAACTGAAATACATAATTGATGGAAATACATTTTATCAGTTAGTATACCTTGTGACAAATTAGCGATTAGCATTAAACGGGTAGAGCTTACATTTAGCAAATACCGGGTGGCCGTAATTAACTTGACAGTGCTCACAGTGGTCTGTAGCGCGATCTATTTGCGAGAATGACGCCACATTTTGTAGGAAGATTAAACAAGACGGGGGACGAAGGATTCCGCAAAAAAACAAATTAGTTCCAAAAGTCACTACTAGGAGCGCTGTGTAACAGAAAATGTATATCTGGCACTATGTAACAGAAAATAGGGTGTTTACAAATACAAATCAATGCGGGAATTACCTTTTATGGATCTAACTGAAATTTGAATAAATAACTTCTTCTGCTCAGCGTACTTAATTTTGCAGATCACGAGACTTTATTGGTGTTTATGTAGATTTCACGCTTTTTTAAAAGTGTTGCCATATTGCACTTGAATTAAATCAGAAAATGTACATAATGAAAGGTAATTTTATTCCGAAATAAATTTGCATTTGTTAACACTCTATTTTCTATAACACAGCGCCAAATATTCCCCTAGCTGTGACTTTTGGAACTAATTTGTTCTTTTGCGGAATCTTTCGTTCCCCATCTTGTTTAATCTTCCTACAAAATGTGGCGTCACTCTCGCAAATAAATCGCATTACAGAACACTGTGAGCTCTGTCATTAAACTGACAGTGCTCACAGTGTATATAGTTTTAATTTTTTTTCAAATAGTTTTCTAAGTGATTTATTGATTTTACATCATTAGGTTAATTTAGAAACATCACTTTAAATAAACTCTTGGATAAATATCTAAAGTTAGAGCAGAAGTTAGTAAAGAATCAGCTTTAAAGGAGTTTGTATGCGAATACGACGACGAAAGTAAAAGAATAGAAAAATTTATTTTACTTCACGATTTGCCTTTCAAAGATAAGGAAAATATATTTACTTTTTAGAACTATACTAAGATTGTAACATTGTCTTCTTCCCAAGGTTATACAAATATTCATTTCATGATTCATTTATCTCTCTTTCTATTTTTTTTTTAATTTTGAGATATTGCAATGTCTCACTCTTTTATCTTATGTCTAGAAACACTATTAAAAAATTTTAGGTTATACAAATATTCATTTCATGATTCATTTATCTCTCTTTCTATTTTTTTTTTAATTTTGAGATATTGCAATGTCTCACTCTTTTATCTTATGTCTAGAAACACTATTAAAAAATTTGATAAGCTTATGATACATAAAAATTTAAAGAAAAACTGTTCAAGCTTAAAGGAAGATATGAAATGTTACTTTTTAAAACATAAAAACATACATATCCCTTCTTTAGGACATGAAAAGTTTGTTTGAGACTGATTTGGGAAAAAATAAGCTAAACAACAAAACATTTTAGGCATTCTGTATTAAGTCTTAATTTTGGGGCTCTGTAAATGAAAAATGTATCATGTCCATTACAAATAATACAAATGTCGAATAAAATAAAAGATTAAATATTACAAATTTGGAGCTTTCTTTAAATGAAAACTAGATATACATGCATTTACATTCATACACCCACATAGTATCTAACCTCCCACTTTAACCTATAATAATTAATCTACAAATTTAAAATGAAATAACACATAAGTTATTGCAGATAGTACAGGATTAAGTATTTAACTATAAACACTGTTAAAAGGAAAGTAATGCGTGGTATTTCAAATTGATTGCCCATGAATACAAGAACAATCAGCCTGGTGTATTGCAACTATCACCTTAATCACCAATAAGATACCTACGTTTAAGGTCATATAAAAGGCTTGTTTTACAAGAAGCTGTGAGTCTACATCAGCCATAAGCGATCCATTATACAGTATTTTGCAAGGGTTGCTAGAGAAACACATTAACTTGTAACAGGCAACTTTGTTTTTAGGTTTCGCTGTTGTATAATCTAGGACGGTTCTCACTATGAAAGCATCACGCATTAGTTTCATTTCCAATAAAACAACTGCTGCCGGAGTGTCTGCAATGATAATTTTAACACTAGGTTTATGGATTTTTCTTATACAATCTTATTGGGAACTCTACATAATATTAGGCAAGTGTCTCAGAATTTTTGGCTCTTCAGTGTAGGTACAAAGATATAAAATGAAATGTTCAAAACCAAGAAAATGTCGTTGAAGTTATTACATTAAATGTAGCTAACAAACTGGGAAATGAGACAGAAAACAAAATTTTTCTACTTAGAAATATATACCTTGCATATGTTTAACCCATTTAAGGACAGTAATTTCACAGCTAAACCACCTGTTAATACCTTTTCTCTGTTTTAAACACATTAATATTTTCTTTGTTTTTGACACTTTTAACTATAAATAGCTGGTATCACTACAATTAATTTATTTCTCTTTGAAATATACTTTTTTCAATACTTTTTTGAATGGAAGAGTCAAACTCTGGAAGAATCAAGAGTTCGATTTTCTTCATACTCTCATATGAAAATAATTACCCAAAACATTACTTATAAATTGTTTAGCTATTTATTAACTACATTATTTTATTTATTCATTGCTCTACAAATTTAATTAGTTTAAGAAAGAAATATTTTCCTACTGTACAAGGGGAGCGTTTCACAGTTAAATCACCCTCTCGCTTCACCCCCAAAGAATGCAAAAATATTTTTTTCATATATTTCAAATCTATAAGGCTCATAGATAAAATTTGTAACCCAATTGCATTAAATACCAAAGAATTTGTAATCTTTATCTTCAAAGGGTTAAACTATATCAGCGGCTAATATTATCTGCGATTTTATTACATTATCGCAACCGTTATTTAAACTTCAGATATAGAAACTTAATCTTTCCAGAAAAATTTATATTAATGATTAATATATAATTTTATCATTTATATATAAAATATTGATTAACACATTGTGTACGGGCCATTTCGCAGCGGAACTGTACCGGGAGCTGGCTTTTTGAGCTTAAATTTAGTTATTCAGTGAAATCTCAATAGATCTAAAATTATTTAATTTTTTAACAATTTTTCATGTCTTATACTGAAATATATAAACAAATATATAGTTAGAAATATATAAATAATAACCATAAAATTTTTGTAAACAAAAAATATATTTTTCAGAGGAAAAATTTATAATAGTATCGTAAATATGAAAAATGAAATAGAAACAGTAGTATATAGTTTTAATTTTTTTCCGTTCTGTGGTTCGGCATCAAATGATGTAAAAACTAGTTTTTGTTTGTCTAAATTTTTCCATAATCTATGTAGTAAACAAGAAAATTCGGATTATTTTTCCTGTATATACCGTTATTTTTGTACCCACAAACAAACCATGTTGTTACACTAAACTGTACTAGTACGTGTCCCGCGCTCAAGTATCAATCGTCAGAGAACGTATTAATCCATGAACCGCGCTCAATTATCAATCGCAACAGAAAACGTACTAGTAAGTGTCCCGCGCTCAAGTATCAATCGTCAGAAAACTTATTAGTAAGTGTTTTGCATACAATTTGTTAATAATACATTGTAAAAATGTTTATTTTTCAAAAACATATCAACATAAAAAAGCAAGATTATAAAAAACATTTATAGCAAATAGAGCTAGTATATAAAGGCATAAAACATAATTTAAATGGCTTCAACTACTTAAAATTTTGGAAATTATCTTCAAAAATTGTATGTCTTTTAAATGACATATTAACACAAAACGAAACTATTTAATACCGAGAAGATTTAAAGGACTAGCTATTATCAAATGTAATACGGAATACAGTATCTTAATGAAGAAAAATTGATTTTCATTGTCTGTTCGATACAATATTCTCTCTTTAAGAGTACCACATGCAGTTTTCAATTGACGTCATCACACTATTTTATAAACTTCAGATGTAGAAATTATAACTTATTGGTTCTAGAAATATTCATATTAATGATTAATATATAATTTTATGAGTTTTATATAAATTATTGATTAATAATAAATTGTAAAAATGTTTATTTTTCAAAAACATATCAACATAAAAAAGCAAGTTTATAAAACACTTTTATAGCAAATACAGCTAGTATATAAAGGCATAAAACATAATTTAAATGGTTTCCACTACTTGAAATTTTGAAAATTAATTAGTGACATCTTCAAAAATTGTATAAGTCTTTTAAATGATATATTAACACAAAACGAATCTCTATTTAATACCGAGAAGATTTAAAGGACTAGCTATTATCAAATGTGATACGGAATACAGTATCTTAATGAAGAAAAACTGATTTTCATTGTCCGTTGGATACAATATTCTCTCTTTAAGAGTATCACATGCAGTTTTCAATTGACGTCATCACACTATTATATAAACTTCAGATGTAGAAATTATAACATAATGGTTCTAGAAAAATTCATATTAATGATTAATATATAATTTTATGATTTTTATATAAATTATTGATTAATAATAAATTGTAAAAATGTTTATTTTTCAAAAACATATCAACATAAAAAAGCAAGTTTATAAAACACTTTTATAGCAAATACAGCTAGTATATAAAGGCATAAAACATAATTTAAATGGTATTCACTACTTGAAATTTTGAAAATTAATTAGTGACATCTTCAAAAATTGTATAAGTCTTTTAAATGATATATTAACACAAAGCGAAACTCTATTTAATACCGAGAAGATTTAAAGGACTAGCTATTATCAAATGTGATACGGAATACAGTATCTTAATGAAGAAAAATTAATTTTCATTGTCTGTTGGGTACAATATTCTCTCTTTAAGGGTATCACATGCAGTTTTCAATTGACGTCATCACACTATTATATAAACTTCAGATATAGAAATTATGACATAATGGTTCTAGAAATATTCATATTAATGATTAATATATAATTTTATGATTTTTATATAAATTATTGATTAATAATAAATTGTAAAAATGTTTATTTTTCAAAAACATATCAACATAAAAAAGCAAGTTTATAAAACACTTTTATAGCAAATACAGCTAGTATATAAAGACATAAAACATAATTTAAATGGTTTCCACTACTTGAAATTTTGAAAATTAATTAGTGACATCTTCAAAAATTGTATAAGTCTTTTAAATGATATATTAACACAAAACGAAACTCTATTTAATACCGAGAAGATTTAAAGGACTAGCTGTTATCAAATGTGATACGGAATACAGTATCTTAATAAAGAAAAATTGATTTTCATTGTCTGATGGGTACAATATTCTCTCTTTAAAAGTATCATATGCAGTTTTCAATTGACGTCATCACACTATTATATAAACTTCAGATGTAGAAATTATAACATAATGGTTCTAGAAAAATTCATATTAATGATTAATATATAATTTTATGATTTTTATATAAATTATTGATTAATAATAAATTGTAAAACTATTTATTTTTCAAAATATATCAACATAAAAAAGCAAGTTTATAAAACACTTTTATAGCGAATACAGCTAGTATATAAAGGCATAAAACATAATTTAAATGGTTTCCACTACTTGAAATTTTGAAAATTAATTAGTGAAATCTTCAAAAATTGTATAAGTCTTTTAAATGATATATTAACACAAAACGAAACTCTATTTAATACCGAGAAGATTTAAAGTATTTCAAATGTGATACGGAATACAGTATCTTAATGAAGAAAAATTAATTTTCATTCTCTGTTGGGTACAATATTCTCTCTTTAAGGGTATCACATGCAGTTTTCAATGAGGAATTTTCACGTTTTCTAATTTTGATTTTAAACGATAGAAGACAAAAAAGTAAGCAGGACAGTAGCTATTTTTCTTTCATTTGGGGGCCTAATGAGTGATTTCTAATGGGTTTTATAGCGGACTCTTTAACGTCTCTCAAAAACGATACTTTTTCTCCGCCGAGTTTGTGACGTCATCGTTCATGTAGACACCGAGCGCCTATGCTGTTTACATGTTAAAAGGCGACTTTTAAATTTGTTTTTGTGTAAAGTATCGCATATAATAGAAATTTTTTTGTTATGTCTGGCATTAAAAAATCATACTCTAAATATTGTATTGTGCCACTCTGTAAAAATACAACAACTAATTGCAATGAGAAGATATTTTTCAGCGTCCCGAAAGACCCACATACACGTAAAATCTGGACAACTGCGATGAAAAGGGATGAGAAATTAAACCCCAAATTATCATATAAATCATCTTTATGGGTTTGTGAAGACCATTTTTCGGTAAATAAATGCTTGCATTTGTTTAAATATTACTAATTTAGAACAATTAAAGTATATAAAAATACATCTATACCTTTAAAAGGATTGTTGATTAACCACTGCTATTTAACTTTTAAAACTGCTAATTTTCGAGTATTATCACAGAGTTCAAGTACAATAAATATTTTATAAAGCATATAAATATCGAAAAACATATAAATATCTAAAGCATATAATTATCTAATAAATAACTCGGGGGAGGGGAAGGTTATGTATTTTCAAGGTATTATAAATATTTTCTTCAGAGATGCATACTTTCTTGTGTATCAAATCACAGTGATATTTTTCGATTAAATTGGTGACTAATTTGAAAAAAAGTATAATATTTTTAAAATACTTAATAATGATATTACTTTAAAAATTAAATTTAATTTGAGAAATTTTATACATTTTTTAATTTGACATTAATATTAAAGGCAATAAAATTGTATTGCTATTTAAAAATGTATAAATAATTAAGTAAAGCCGTTTAAAGATTTTAAATTTCTTTTCATCATATTTAAAATATCTAAGAATTTGGTTTTGGTTTGGTTTTGGAGTGCTACGGTCTACTTTTTGCAACACGAAGGCTAATGAGACCGGTCTCACAATAAATACCTCCTCTAATTTTTATTTTAATATTACATCCGTCTCTATTTATAAAAAACGATGCTACTACAAATGTGTATGTATATGATATATGTATATTTATTTGACTTGTTTGTGTTTACAAACAAAAGAGCTGTGTTTAGCATGAATAAAGTATTAATACATGTTAAGTAAAATTGGAAAAAAATATAAATGATTTTACATACCTTTGGGTTTTAATTCCTCGTATTTCTGCTCCCATAAAATCCGGGTTTTTTGCCAAGAAAGAAAACATTGACATGCTGTCAATTTTCGGGAGGTTGTCTGATTGTCCTTTGGTAAATCCAGGTAGAAGAGACATTTATGACAAATTGAGATAACTAAGCTATCTAGATCGATAAAATAAACCTTCAGGTTTAAATAAAAATAAATTTTGATAGCTAGAAAATTTCAGGAACTTGCAAAAACAAAATCGGAAAATAGTGCGCGCTTAAAAGCAATACAAAAATATTGGTCTGCATGAACGATGACATCACAACCAATCACGGAGCGTTTTGATGTCACGTGATTTTCGCTTAACTTTAAAATTAATTTTTTAAATGATGGACCCAGTTTTTTACATTTTTGAGAACATTTTTGGAATTTACGAGTCTGAAATTATCAGAAAAACACTAAGTTGTTCGAATCCCCCACATGTGCAAATTCCTCATTGACGTTCAACATTCCATAATTGAAAAAATTCTAGGCTGTTTAGTATCGGGGGATTATAATAAGTAAGATTAATGCCTGCAAGATCTATCGAACTATCAAGAAATCTTTTGTTCAATTCCGTTACAACTATGGAACTCCCCTGCATTATGTTATCAGTATGATAATTTTCATTTTGTAATAAATTTTAGTTTTTCAATATGATGTGTGCCAACAGGAACACTGTCATGCTCATAGGAGCAGGACTCCTGTGATGTCTTCCCTTCCCTCCAAACATATCTACAAACTTCTACTGGACCCTTAAAGATAAAAAACGGTTTGGCCTGTGTGTCTTTCTCTTTCTTTAGAACATGGAGTGGTGTATGAACGCCAAATCTTTCCTTTAAAAAATAATACACCACCACATTTTAGGGCATTTAGGACATTTCATCCTCAATCGCTATTATGCTTAGGGACCGTTCAGTCTAATATATAAAAAGTCAAACTAGTTAAGCTATTATTTAAGCTTTGGCTTTCGGACAGGAAGATTGGACTTGTACCAAACGTCTACGCTGAATACCCACTGATTGTATAAACTATGGAAGCCCAATTTGATGAAGCATCGCATTGTGGAAGATACTGTAGACGTCATTTGAATTGAGGGATAATGCATCCCTGTACCACGACAAGATAATTAAAGCTTGTCAAAGTATGTTCGAGGAAGAAAAACGTTTGGAAGATCTCGTCTACCGTTTATATGCACAAATGATTAGCTTTCAAGCTTCTGTGGGATATTTCTTTTAACGAATAAGAATTCTGAGTTCCCCAGATTTGTCGTTTATGAAATTTAAAGTAACCAGATAGCTGGAAAGCTCGTTGAAGATGAGTTTTGCTAATTAATATTTTAAAATTTTGTTAAGTAAAACTATTTTAAATTATTTTTCCTAGAAAACAATAAGCATGTAAGTACTTAATTTTGTAATATTTTTGTCCAATATGATGTGTGTTTAATAATTTTTTATTACTCTGTAGTATCAATTTAGTTGTAGCGGTATCAGTCCAGATAAAAGATATTCTACCAAAATATTCCGTTAATGAACAAAGTTATTTTAAATAAGTCCATGTAAGATATTTATTTAACATATTTTCGATTCAGGGTAGCTGTTTTCGCCATTCTAATCTAAATAGTTTGGCTAAATAAGCAATTTTGTGCATTGATGATTATCGGAACATGCTTTGTAACTTGGTATTTCTTTCATCAAATGCCTTGAA
>CM063506.1:69625522-69628022 GCA_032207245.1 Pardosa pseudoannulata | reverse complement strand
TAGAAAACGTAAAGGTCCCTTAGGCAGTGGCAAACTTTATTCCCAATCTGTATTGTTTGCCTACTTTATGTTGGAATAAATAACATTATGTATGGCATGTAGCAGTATTTCTAAATATTAAATTGACAAAAAAAATAAAGAAAATATCCGGGTGTAACCAGCCTTGATCTAAAAATAACAAAAATAGAACATTTAAAGTAATACCAATCTCCAGAAATCATGTGAAACAAAGATGTATCCGTTAGACACAGTGCATAGAAATATATTAGAATAGATATAACACGAATGAAGTTTGTACAATAGTAAATCACAAAAGTTTTAGTGAACTACAACTAGTTTTACGATAAATATTATTCAAATAATCGCTCGAGATAAAGGCATTCTTTTTGAAAGTTAATTTTAACTATGTCAACATGCCTTGGATTTTATCAGAGATTATAATACCGTTGATTCCTTTTACATTGGTGGTAAAGAATTTTTGGAAAATTTCCCAACAACTCTCTGAAGGGCCCTTCTAATCTCCAATTGATTGTGTACATTTTGAATTTCATCTTGAATGTGTTGAAACAATTTCTTGTGATAATATTCTTTCTTACTTGGCTTCTAATATATTTCAAACAAATATTGTTTTGCTTATCTTTTTTATAATTAAATGTTTTAGAAATAATGCAATCTTGGTTCTCTTTGTTAAAGAAAAATTATTTATATGGAATATTAATACAGGGTTTCAGGAAAGTATCATTCTATAATAAAATTTAATATTTTTCATTGATACAAACAGAAAATTATAAATAAGGCATTCGTAAAGAAAATATGCTAAATGGTTTAACACAAGTGTTCAATATGGCTTCCTTTAGTCGTCCGTATGATATCACTGAGATGTCCAATTTCTTCTGAAATGTATTATAATGTTTCAATACTAAATGTTTGTAATGTATCCTATAAGCGATATTTTACATTTTGTTCAATAAGAGCGTGCCGTCTATCTGTCTGAAAATACAAACAAATTTGTTAAAAATAAATTTGAACCGTGTGGTATACATATTGAATGCATTTCCTCTAAAAAGTTGTCCAGTCCCCATTATTATCGATTATTCACGAATCATATTATAATTCGATTATGACATTGAGCGGCGTTTACCCCTTTCCGATAGGTCGCCAACATTTTGTACCTCTTTATAAAGTGCAACCCACTTCTTGACAAACGACTCCGGCTTTCTCATGTACCGGGTTGCAGCTGCACAAAGCATTTTTGGTCTTTTTGGGTGGTTACAAAGAAACACTCCCTCAAAACGGCTCGCATACGCGGCACTGTTAGAAATTGCAGCCGAATCGGCACCTTCTCAACCTCCGGTGAATCCCGGCAATTTGTGTTTGTTTTGTTTAAAGTTAACCGAGGCTTCTTAATCGCAATTTGTAAAGCTGACTCTCGCTGTATGTTTGATTGTGACTTCAACTCTCACTCTGCAGCTACGAACTGTGTAATTTTGTGATTGGCTGAGTGGGAGAGGAAGTTGCATGTATATGTTAAATTTTATGCGATGTCTGCTGCTGGATATATAAGAGGATTCTTGGATGTTTTTGTTTGTACTTGTGCATTTTTCCCGGCACGTAGGCGGACATCGTATGATTTTTTTTTATTTTAAGATTTAAAATAAATCTACATTTTCGTTTTTTAAATAGTTCGTCATTTTTTTAAATCACTACCAGAACCTTGCTCTGCTAAAATACCGGTATTGAGTTGTTCGTTGCAATACCGGTAACATGGTTAATAACCATGTTACCAATTGCGATTAACAAGCCTCGGTTAACTTTAAACAAAACAAAAACAAATTGCCGGGATTCACCGCAGGTTGAGAAGGTACCGATTCGGCTGCAATTTCTAACAGGCACTCATTTTGGAATTGTTGATTTAAACACAGCAACACAAATCGAATAAAGAATACAACCATAAAGCATTCTTCTCTAATGTTCGAAAAACACGTTCAATTAAGTCAGTATCTGCGAGCTATCTATTGACGAAATTAAGAGCGACACGCTCTTAATGAAGAGATGTAGTTCAGAGAAACTAAAAGGTGGTATGCACTGATGTTTTTAAGTATTTCTTTGAAAGAAGACAATGCATAAGATTAAATCAGGTGACCTAGATAGGTAGCACCAGGTAGCTCTGGACGTTACACAAACATCCGTTTTCTTGGAACTGGTTGTATTATCCGATACTCAGAGATATTGGTGATTTACTTTTATGGTACTTGCTCCTCTATTCAATCTGAACAATTATTACTGACTTGGTTCTTGCAAATGTGTAACAATAAGTTAAATTCGGTTCGGGTACCCTGGGTCTACAACGGGGACATGCCGGGGCAGGACCGGTTTGAATGCAGAGAGACTTCGGACTTCTCCCAGCCAATAGAGGTGTCCATTCGTTTGGGGAATTTTGACCAACCACCGCCGTTTTGGAGTGTACTCTTTTTTTTTGTTTCCGTGGAGTGTAGGAAAT
>CM063506.1:69595522-69615522 GCA_032207245.1 Pardosa pseudoannulata | reverse complement strand
TTTAAAAAAGCTAAATCAGTAATTGAATATGAAGAAAAGTATTAATAGCTAAACAAATAAATATACAAAATTTTTGAAAGTTTGTTTAAAAAGAACTTACTAATGCATACTTCTTAATTTTTGTTATAACAACTGTATAATGTTTAATACAACATAAATATTACATTAATAATAACAATATATTGAGCTTTTAGACAAGAATTATAAAACTATGAAATCTAAGGAAATATTTAATAATATAAAAATATGAAATCTAAAATATAATTTTGATGAGTAAAATAAAATTAGGTTTAAGTTAAATTGCATAAATATAAAGTTTAAAATAATTTTTATAATTAAAAACGGACGTAATTTGCGCAAGATGAATCTTAAAATTTGAGATTAAATATTATTATATTCTTTTCACAGGCTCTGTCTTTGTTCTGTCTTTGCTTTTGTCTCTGTATGAATCTCAATTTAATGTCAATTTTTGTTACCCAAAAGGTATTTAAGAAAAATATTGACAGTATGGAAACTATATACAATCTGATATAAAATAAACATTATAAAAGACATAAATCGGCCCAATGTTATAAATGCAATAAATTTTACCCGTACATAGGACCTTTTTTTTCCAAATGTTATCATAATACTCCAAACGAATATCAGTGAAATACAAAAAAATTAAATTGTGAAAAAGCGAAATTTAATGACATCTCCGTTTTTGAATAAGTGTAAAATATTGCCCTAAGGTCTTCTCTCATATTTATAAATGCATAATCCCTGTATTGTTTCTTTTCTAAAATGAGGCATATAAATTTACTAAAATAAGTAAACAACAAGAGCTAAAAAGAAAAGACGAGAAATATAGAGGTTCCTTCATATTTTTTCTCACCTGCAATATTTGTTTATTTTTTTTTGCAACAATGCATATGATCTTGAGTAGTTTTGTATTGTAAAATCTTCTATATATCTTTATTTAATGAAACTAAATTATATATTAAAGTATTTTAAACCCTTTGAGAACAACACACTTAAAAGAAAGCTAAATCAGTAATTGAATGTGAAGAAAAAGTATTAATAACTAAACAAATATAGGTACAAAATATATGAAAGTGTGTTTAAATAAAATTGACCTAATGCATACTTCTTATTTTTTGTTATAACAGCTGTATAAGGCTTAATAGTGTACCGAATTCTCGTTACATTAAATTCCCAGTTACAGACTTATCTACTATATTGAAAATAAAATCGGCATATGGTAAGAATAGTGAAAACGTCCTTTGTGTACACCATCTCAATCCTTCTGTCTGAGAAATTTAGTAGGATGCAATTGAAGTGTTTCCAATTTCGGTTTTAATGGAGTCCCGAAAAAAGATCCTCGCATGAGAGAAACCCTCTATATTGAAAGGTTAACAGCAATATTTTCCTCCCTTGTTCTCCGAAGATTTGCCCAGAGACATCGATTATGATTTCCTATATGTCGAGATTGCTCTCGATTACTGAAAACACCCATGAATTCCTTGGGACCTAACTTACACCTATCCGGCTAGAGTTCTACAAAGCGTTTCCTCACCACGTCATCATACAGGTGTCCGATCAGTTGAGATATAAATTTGTGGGCAGATATGGTATAAAAAGACCGGAGTTCATGGTTGGGAGAATGACTGTGAGTGTCTTCCCCCCTTTTTTTTCCCTCCGGATCGGATATTCGGGTCAGGGACGATTAGGAAGGCTGATTCCTGTAACGAACATCAATTCACTGTAAATAACTTCTTGCTTTCATCTGTGTCTTTATCTTAAATATAACATTTTGTGTTTCTAATAAAGATCTTTGGTCTGTGCGTAAGTCTCCACTATCCTTTTCCCAGCTCACGTAAAGTTGAGTACGCTACAATACAATATAATTATTACATTAATAATAACAATATATTTAACTTTTACACAAGAGTTATAAATATATGAAACATAAGAAAAATAATAAAATATAAAAATATGAAAAATAAAATATAATTTTTATAAGTAAAATAAAACTAGATTTCAGTTAAAATGCATAAAAATAAAGTAAAAATAATTTTTATAATTAAAAACTCAAATAATTTTCAGTCATCTATTTCGAAATTAAATAATATTATATTCTTTACTCGGGCATTTTTCTCCTCTGTATAAATCTTAATTAATTGTATAAATAAAAAACAATTTAAGAAAAATGTTGAGAGCATTGTCCGTACATATAAACATTTAAGTCAAATCTCAACATAATACTCCAAACAAATCTCAGTAAAATACATGAAAATTAAATTGTGAGAAAGCGAAATTTAATGACGTCTCCGTTTTTTAATAAGGGTAGAATATTGCCCAAAACTTTTCTCAGATATTTATAAATAACGAAACCTGGCTTGTTTCGTTTTTAAATGTAGCATATCAACTTCTAAAATACGAAAACAACGAAAGTTGTTAAACAATTAACGAGAAATATAGTGGCTTCTTCAAATTTTCTTTTCTGTAATATTTATTTATTTTTTGCAATAATTCCTATCATCTTGAGTAGTTTTGTATTGTAAAAACTTCAATTTATCTTTATTTAATGAAAATAAATTATATAGGAAAGTATTTAAAACCCTTTGAAAACAGCAAATTTAAAAGAAAGCTGAATCATTAATTGAATGTGAAGAAAAAGTATTACTTACAACTTAAACAAATAGAGTTACAAATTTTCGAAAGTTTGTTTAAATAAAATCGACCTAATGCATACTTCTTACTTTTTGTTATAACAACTTTATTAGGTTAAATACAATATAATTATTACCATAATAATAAGAAAATATTGAGCTCTTAGACAAGAATTATAAAAATATGAAATGTAAGAAAAAATATGAAAATATAAAAAATATGAAATCCAAAATATAATTTTTAGGAGTACAATTAAATTAGATTTAAATTAAATTGGATAAAATAAAGTTTAAAATATTTTTTATAAATAAAAACTGAAGTAATTTGTGCATTATGAGTCTTCATTTTTGAGATTAAATATTATTGTATTCTTTACTCAGGCATTTTTCTGTGTATAAATCTCAATTTAATGTATATTTCTGTTAAAGTATTTTAGAAAACTGTTGATAGCATGGAAACACTATACAATCTGATATAAAATAAACATTATGGAATACATAAATATGCCCAATGTTATAAAATCCATAATTTTTGCCCATTCATAGAACCGTTTTCTTTAAAGTCAAATGTCATCATAATATTCCAAACAAATCTCAGTAAAATACATGAAAATTAAATTCTGAGAATGCGAAATGTAATGATGTCTCCGATTTTGAATAAGGGTAAAATATTACCTAAAGCTCTTCTCGGATATTTATAAACACCTAATACTTGTCTTGGTCGTTTCTAAAATGCGGCACATCAATTTACTACAATAAGTAAACAACTAGAGCTATAAAACAAATAACGAGAAATATACAGGTTCCTTAACATTTTTTCTCACCTTCAATATTTATTTATATATTATCATAATTCCTATCATCTTGAGTAGTTTTTTATTGTAAAATCTTTATTTAATGAAACTAAATTATATATTACAGTGTTTAAAACCCTTTGAAAATACCAAATTTAAAAGTAATCTAAATCAGTAATTAAATATGAAGAAAAAGTATTAATAACTAAACAAATAAAGATACAAAATATATGAAAGTTTGTTTAAATAAAAATGATCTAATGCATACTTCTTATTTTTTATAACAGTTGTATAAGGTTTAAACAATATAATTATTACATTAATATTAATATTATATTGAGTCTTTATACAAGAATTTTAAAACTGTGAAATCTAAGGAAATATGTAATAATATAAAAATATGAAATCTAAAATATAATTTTGATGAAAAAAATAAAATTAGATTTATGTTAAACAGCATAAAAATAAAGTTAAAATAATTTTTATCACTAAAAACGGAAGTAATTTGCGCAAGATGAGTCTTAAATTTTGAGATTAAATATTATTATATTCTTTTCTCAGGCTCTGTCTTTGTTCTGTTTTTGTCTCTGTATAAATCTCAATTTAATGTCTATTTTTGTTACCCAAAAAAGCATTTAAGTAAAATATTGACAGTATGGAAACTATATACAATCTGATATAAAATAAACATTATGAAAGACAAAAATCAGCCCAATGTTATAAATGCGATAACTTTTGCCCGTACATAGGACATTTTTGTTTTCCATATATTATCATAATACTCCAAACGAATATCAGTAAAATACATAAAAATTAAATTATGAAAAAGTGAAATTTAATCTCAGTCTCCGTTTTTGAATAAGTGTAAAATATTGCCCTAAGCTCTTCTCACATATTTATAAATACCTAATCCCTGTATTGCTTCGTTTCTAAAATGCGGCATATAAATTTGCTAAAATAAGTAAACAAATAACAAAGAACAACTAACGAGAAATACAGAAGCTCCTTCATATTTTTTTTCTCACCTGCAATATTTGTTTTTTTTTTACAATTAATATCATCTTGAGTAGTTTTTTATTGTAAAATCTTCTATATATCTTTATTTAATGAAACTAAATTATATATTAAAATATTTAAAACTCTTTGAAAACAACAAATTTAAAAGAAAGCAAAATGAGTGACTGAATGTGAAGCAAAAGTATTAATAACTAAACAAATAATGGTACAAAATATACGAAAGTTTGTTTAAATAAAATTGGCCAAATGCATAATTCTTATTTTTTGTTAAAACAACTGTATAAGGTTTAATACAATATAATTATTACATTAATAATAACAATATATTGAGCTTTTAGACAAGAATTATAAAAATATGAAATATAAGAAACAATATAATTTTCTTCAATTCATACATAAATAAAGTTACAAATATACGTACGTGTTTAATATATACTTCTTACTTTTTGTTATAACAACTGTATAAGGTTAAATTCAATATAATTATTACATTAATAATAAGAAAATATTGAGCTCTTAGACAAGAATTATAAAATATTGAAGAAAAATATTTAAAAATATAATGGAAAAAATATAAAATTGATTTAAAATTAAACATTATGGAATACATAAAATTTTTTATAATAAAAACTGTAATTTGTGCATGATTAAAATTTCTTTTATGTAACCGTGTTCTTCTCTGTATAAATCTCAATTGAGTATATAAACAAAAAAGAGTTTAAGAAAAATGTTGAGAGCATTGAAACAATATATAATATGATATAAAATAAACATGAAAGGCATAAAGCTGATTAATGTTATAAATGCAATAATTTTTGCCCTTACATATAAACGATTTTTTTTAAAGTCAAATGTCATCATAATATTCCAAACAAATGTCAGTAAAATACATGAAAATTAAAATCTGAGAAAGCGAATTGTAATGATGTCTCTATTTTTGAATAAGGTTAAAATATTACCCAAAGCTCTTCTCAGATATTTATAAATACCTAATACCTGTCTTGTTTCGTTTATAAAATGCGGCACATCAATTTACTACAATAAATCAACAACTAGAGCTATAAAACAAATAACGAGAAATATAGAGGTTCCTTAATATTTTTTTCTCACCTGCAATATTTATTTATATTTTGTGATAATTCCTATCATTTTGAGTAGTTTTTTATTGTAAAATATTCTATATATCTTTATTTAATGAAACTAAATTATATATTAAAATATTTAAAACTCTTTGAAAACAACAAAATTAAAAGTAAGCAAAATTAGTGATTGAATGTGAAGCAAAAGTATTAATAACTAAATAAATAAGGGTACAAAATACACGAAAGTTTGTTTAAATAAAATTGGCCAAATGCATATATCTTATTTTTTGTTAAAACAACTGTATAAGGTTTAATATAATATAATTATTACATTAATAATAACAATATATTGAGCTTTTAGACAAGAATTATAAAAATATGAAATATAAGAAACAATATAATTTTCTTCAATTCATACACAAATAAAGTTACAAATATACTTACGTGTTTAATGCATACTTCTTACTTTTTGTTATAACAACTTTACTAGGTTAAATTCAATATAATTATTACATTAATAACAAGAAAATATTGAGTTCTTAGACAATAATTATAAAAATATAAAATATAAGAAAAATCTGAAAATAGAAAAAAATATGAAATCCAAAATATAATTTTGATGAGTAAAATTAAATTAGATTTAAATTAAATTGCATAAAATAAAGTTTAAAATATTTTTTTATAAATAAAAACTGAAGTAATTTGTGCATGATGAGTCTTCATTTTTGAGATTGAATATTATTGTATTCTTTACTGAGGCGATTTTCTCTGTATAAATCTCAATTTAATGTATATTTCTGTTAAAGTATTTTAGAAAACTGTTGATAGCATGGAAACACTATACAATCTGATATAAAATAAACATTATGGAATACATAAAGATGCCCAATGTTATAAAATCGATAATTTTTGCCCATTCATAGAACCGTTTTCTTTAAAGTCAAATGTCATCATAATATTCCAAACAAATCTCAGTAAAATACATGAAAATTAAATTCTGAGAAAGCGAAATACAATGATGTCTCCGTTTTTGAATAAGGGTAAAATATTACCCAAAGATCTTCTCAGATATTTATAAATACCTAATACTTGTCTTGTTTCGTTTCTAAAATGCGGCACATCAATTTACTAGAATAAGTAAACAACTAGAGCTATAAAACAAATAACGAGAAATATAGAGGTTCCTTAACATTTTTTCTCACCTGCAATATTTATTTATATTTTGTAATAATTCCTATCATCTTGAGTAGTTTTTCATTGTAAAAACTTCTATATATCTTTATTTAATTAAACTAAACTATATATTAAAGTAATTTTAAAACCCTTTGAAAACAACAAATTTAAAAGAAAACCAAATCAGTAATTGAATGTGAAAAAAAGTATTAATAAGTAAACAAATAAAGGTACAAAATACATGCAAGTTTGTTTAAATAAAATTGACGTAATGCATACTTCTTACTTTTTGTTATAACAACTGTATAAGGTTAAATACAATATTATTATTACATTAATAATCAGAAAATATTAAGCTCTTAGACAATAATTATAAAATTATGAAATGTAAGAAAAAATATGAAAATATAAAAAATATGAAATCCAAAATATAGTTTTGGTGAGTAAAATAAAATTAGATTTAAGTTAAAATGCATAAAAATAAAGTTTAATATAACTTTTATAATTAAATACTGAAGTAATTTGCTCATGATGTGTCTTTATTTTATATTAAGTAAACTTTATTTTTATTATTAAATATTATTTATTCTTTACTATATATTTTTCTCTCTATAAATCTCAATTTAATGTATAGCCAAACGCTGGCCGATTGGTTAGGGCGCTGATCGTCGGTACCGGAGTTCGTGGGTTCGAATCCCACTATGGCATGGATGTTCGTAGCCGTTCGGAATCGGCTTTAAGCAGTAAGTCCCAGTCTCATTAGCCCTAGTGTGCAAAACAGTAGACCATAGCGCTCCGAACCAAACCAAGCCAAACCAATTTAATGTATATTTCTGTTAAAGAAGAAAGCATTTAAGAAAAACATTGACAGCATAGAAACAATATACAATCTGATATATAATAAACATTATGGAATACATAAAGATGCCCAATGTTATAAACGTGATAATTTTTGCCCGTACATAAAACGGCTTTTTAAAAGTCAAATGTCATCATAATACTCCAATCGAATCTCAGTGAAATACATGAAAATTAAATTGTGAGAAAACGAAATTTAATGATGTCTCCGTTTTTGAATAAGGAAAAAATATTGCCCAAAGCTCTAGTCACTTATTTATAAACTGACAGATCTTGTCTTATTTTGTTTCCTAAACGCAGTATGTTTATAAACCTATTAAGTAAAAAACCTATTAAGTTTCTTATAATAAGTATATCTGCCTATTATAAGTGACGGACTTGAACTAAACAACTGCAGAAAGAGCATTTAGGGCATATTGGTTAATAATGGAGAGTGGGGCACCTTGAGACATAGCCCACCTTGGGACACCTTTAATTCAGGCTTTAATTTGCACCCAGGAATTAGTGCTCATGTGTATTGATAGATGACATTACTCTTCACTTCTCAAAGAATTTTAATGAAGATAGGGCTTATAGGTAAGGAACAATTTCATTTTCTTTGTTTTGAATAACCCAAAATTACATTAATGTGCATTTTAAAAAGTAATTTTTTTGAAAAAAAATTGTATTGTTATGAAAGATAATTCATTTATTATTATTTCTATGCTAATAAATAAACTGTATTGTTAAACCTAACTGTATAGTAGTTACCAAAATATACTATGTAAAATGGGGCAGGTTAGAGCACACATAGATGGGGCACCTTGGGACATTTTAAAAAGTGTAAACAAATATCAATTCAAGCAAAATAATTAATATTTTGGTGCATAATTTTTAATTGATGATTTAACCTGTCAAAATATTAATTTATTAACCTTTTTTCAGAAACAAATGGTGTAAATAACAAAAACAAAGTATTCTGCTGAAACAGAAAGTATTCTGCTGTAAATGCTCATATTCTTGTGAAGGTAAACATTCCTCAAGAAACAATAGGTCAAACTTGCATTTGGTCAGATTTTAAAGAAGAATTTGCTGGCATCAAATATAAGATTTGTTAAAAAAATGTATTAACTTGAACAATTTTTAGATATTTATCTTTTATAACAGCTAATAAAAATAATTTGAACAGTATTTTGTATTTGTTATTTAGTGTCCCAACCTACCCCATACAGTGGGGCAGGTTGGGACATTGGAAAGGTATTTTATTTCTTTTATTACTCTTTAACTAAATGAGATATTAAGTAGATTTAATGTTTATAAGAAGCAGATATGATGTCAATATGTGCATGAATACTTATTTTTTTAATTAGCTTTAAAAAATTCAAAAAAATGTTAATCCCCCTAGGGAATTTTAGTAAAACCTGACGCCATCTATCGGTGACAAATAAAACCAATTGTTCAACAAATTATAATGAGACACTACGGAGCATGAAACAAACAAAACCGAGGAAGCTAAATAGTCCCACCCGCTCCCCCTTCGAGGTGCAGTTTCTTTTATAGTTTTTCGGGTTAAAATCCCCCTAGCGGAAGTTTAGTAAAACCTGAAACAACGCCATCTATCGGTGACAAATAAAACCAATTGTTCAACAAATTATAATGAGACACTACGAAGCATGAAACAGACAAAACCGAGAGAGAGAGAGAGAGCTAAATAGTTTTTTTTATAGTTTTTTTAAATAGTTTCTTTTATAGTGCAGTTTCTTTTATAGTTTTTTGGGTTGAAATCCCCCTAGCGGAAGTTTAGTAAAACCTGAAACAACGCCATCTATCGGTGACAAATGAAACCATTTGTTCTACAAATTATAACGAGACACTACCGAGCATGAAACAAACAAAACCGAGGAAGCTAAATAGATCTGAAAAGTGTCTCAAGGTGCCCCGATCTCCCCTATTTATTTCTCCTTCCATACTATTTTAAAAATTATTTTAGAAATTTTAATATCACTTATTATTATTATTTTTGTACTTTTCTTTGTATATTTTTTTCTGATTTTTGTAAAAATTATCTATATGTAATCAAGGTTTCAGGAATATAGTAAAGAAAGGATAAAAATAGCAATATATAATATAGAAGCTCTTATGAATATAGTAATATTTTAAACCCTTACAAAAAAAAGTAATTTAAAAAAACTGTATTTTTAATTAAAAATGAAAAAAAAATACTATGTAAGTATATGAATTTAGGTAAAATTTATCAAAATCAATTACAATAAAATTTATAATAGGAAACGACAAGGATTTTTTTTTTAAATTTTTGTTGATAACTGTATATTATTTATTAAACATTAATTTATATATAAATTATGACAATAAATTTATTCTATCTTTTTATTTATCAAACACCTACACACATAAGCGGTGAAATAATGTTTTTCCCTCCAATCTCGTGATGTATCCAAACTCCGTTGTTTTGAAAGTGATCTGGATGTAGTTTTTGATTTAAATGTGTTGTTTTCGTCCCGTTTATAAGAGTTGTTTTTATGTTTCAGGATGATCTAAAAATGATGTTTGGTAGCAACGCCAGCCCCTTCTATGAAAAATAAGTATACGTGCATTTATTTTTATATTTATATTACTCTAGATTTGAACCTTTTTCCGAGGAACAAAAATTCTCTTAAGCATGCAAGAGAAAGGAAATATTATGAAGAAAGAATTTTTGACAATAAAAATTAACTTTAAAATCTACTTATAAAAAATTCAACATTTTACAGTTAATCGTTATGAACTCCTCTTATTTTTGTGATTTGAAAACTTTTTGTTGAAAAAATACGAATACTGTTGCGTCTAGTTCGAATAATGTTATTAATTAGTTTTACTTACTCGAAAAGATTGCTATATGAATAAAGTTTTTATAAATAAAAGTCACCGTCCTTCAGTTTCTATTTTTCACCTTTATTTTTGTTGAAAATATATTTAACTACAGATCTTTTTGATTTATGTCAACACAGCATTAACACAGGTTATATTGAATTTTTAGTTAAAAAAGAGGTGTATAGGTATATTAATAATCTTTTATTTATTTCTAAATCCTGATGTACATAAAAACTGTTATTGTTTAATAACATCATCCTTGAATTCTTACTATTTAGCCTTACCTTTGCAGAACATTTTTTTAATTACAAAGATTTAGATATTATATTGTTGAAATCTGCTGTTAAAAGCCAATTTAAAAAGTTAAATAATCAATTAAATGTGTAGAAAATGCGTTATGCATTTTCTACAAATTTGTACACATTGCGTTATGCAGTTAGGCGTATTAAGATAAAAAAAAAACGGACATTAAAATAATTGAAAGATTTTATTTAATGAATACTTTTTGTGCGTGAATAACTATGTCTTATTTTCCTGAACTGTTTTTTATATTAACTATACTAAAAGTTCTGTTAAACATATAAAAATATGTAATACAATACAAAATTGGAAGAAAATAAATATTTGACGTTAACAATTAATTTGAATTTTCATGTTAAAGAACTTAAAATATTAAAATAGCTGCTACACTATCCACTGGTTTATTTTACCTATGTAGACAACATATTAGCTTTTGGAATATTATTATATCCCTTTTACATACACATTTGCCTTCATATAAACACGATTTTATTATAAATGTGTTGTAGAACTGGAAGTATAAAAAAACATTGCATGAAATCACTACTATATTCGATATAAAATTTAAGTCATTTATGCCCAACGCCATTAAAAAAGACTGTTTTCCCCTGAACGCAAAATCTTCTTTTTTTTAGCAGCAAACGTCATCAGGCTTCAAGGAAATTTCGGGGAAATTGATGAAAATTAAATTTTAAAATACTAAATTTAATGATATTCTCCCTTTACTACAAAAAACAAAACTTCGCCAAGAGCACTTTTTATAACACATTATAAGCTGCAGAAATATATGTTTTTTTTTATTTTCTAAGCGTCATTTATTAATTTAAAATATATGCTTAGAAAGTACGAATAAAGGGAAAAACATATGAAATTAGATATAGAGGAGAGTTAAAATTATTTTCGTTTAAACAGTATATTTTTTTAAAGAAAGCTTCTTGCAGTAATTTTAAACACTTCTTTTACATCTTTATTTCGTATGTCCCATTTTCTGATTACACTAATATGAAAATTAGGTTCTTTAAAATCGTATAAAAACAAATATAAATCGACAGGTAAATCATCAATGAAATGTAAAAGAAATCTGTAAAATAATATATAATTGCTCAAAAACGATACGAAATTCTTTAAAATGAAATTGCTAATTGTGAGTGACTTCATTTAGTATATATTTTCCAATTCTTGTTGATAAATGTTCACTACTCATTAAAAATGTACTTTTGACTAATTTGCAACAGAAATCAAGCAAAAATATAAATTATATGAAAAACCTTTTATACAAGCCATTTAACTTTAAATTAAAACTACAAATCGTTACATCGTGAACAAAAACCGCTACAACTGAAATATATATCACCTTGAAGTAACATCTTTCAATTATTAAGTTTTAACGGTAGATTTAAAATTTACAGATTATTTTGCTAATCCCAAGAATATTTTAACATAAAAATTATGTTATAGATTGAAATTTATAATTATTTTTTTACTTTCAAAACCCAATATAAATTTCAAAATATGTTATTTTAAAATAATAGCTAACTTTACCAGAATGTAGGAATTAACTCTTTCCTTCGAAATAAAAAATTTAAAAATAAATCTAGAAATAACTGAAAAGCCTAAAAGTGAACTACTTGTCATGACTCATGACACCGTATTATTTTAACTTTTAATTGTTAATTTCCCTCTTCAATTGTAAAATTCCTATCACAGGAAAGCTATAGAATATATGTATAAAAACATTATGTCTTAAAACTACATAATTGATGGAAAACTTAAAATATTTAAAAAGAGAAAGTTGCGTTTAAGGGACTTTTCCTTGTACCTGAAAATGGACATTTATAGCATTAAATATCTTTACAGTGCTTCTAGAAAATCTCGTTGAAAATGATGAAAATTAAACTTTGAGAGAGCCTAATTTAAAGAAAGTTTCCACTTTCTAATAATGGCAAAACATTGTCTAAAGAACTTTTCATCTCATTACTAAATGTACAACCTGTAATATACACTCAAGAGCCAAAACATTATGACAACCCCTACATTTTGCAATGAACTATCCTGGATGACGTGGAAGGCACGTGATCAAGTGGAAGTGGAATTTAACTGCTGCTGGAGAGTCTGAAGAATCATTCTTTCACTTTTTTCTGTGTATAATGGGAAAGACTGTGGACTAAGTGATTTTGATAGAGAGCAGATTGTAATGGCTCGAAGGCTCGGAACAAGTATTTCAAAACTGCACGACTCGTGGATTGGTCGCGAATTACAGTTGTTAGTAGAAAAGTGGATGAATGACGTTGAATCCAGTAGTAGACGATATGGTGTTGGACGTCCACACGCTATCAAAGGAAAAGGTCGTCAGAATCTGTCTGATGAAGCAAAATCGGAGACGTAATGATGAAGCAAAACCGGAGCTAGACAGTGGCTCAGTTTATAACCCAACACAATGCAGGGCCAAGTAGAATAGTATTGGAGTACACTATTCATCGGACACTGTTGGATATGGGGTTACGCAGCAATCGTCCTATTCGTGTGCCTTTGCTGACCAAGTGTTATCGCCAACTGCACCTACGATGGGCCCGGGAACATCGTGACTGCTCCATGGATCAGTGGAAGAGAGTTGTCATGTCAGACGAATCACGGTTTGTCATTCATCACGCTTATGGCTGTGTCAGGATAAGCCATCTTCCAGGTGAATAGTTGCTTCCACATTGTACAGTAGGTCATACACAGGCCTGTTGTGGCGATATTATGCTTTGGGGAGATGTTCTCTTGGGCATCTCTTTGATCCGTGGTTGTGGTAGAGCAGACCATGAATGATACAGGGTATTTGAACATCATTGCGGACCAGTTGAACAATTACATGGCCTCTATTTTTCCAGCTGAGAATGGAATGTTCCAACAGGAAAAAGCCCCGTGTCACAAACCTAAAATTATATTAGAGTGGTTCCAGGAACATGATGCTGCATTCCAATTAATGTTCTGGCTGCCTAAGTCACCAGATCTCAGTCCGATAGAACACATTTGGGATGTCATGGGATGGCAGCTCAAAGTTCAAAGACCACCAATATCTCGGTTTTGCTTAACCGTTGCTTAAACATCTGGAACAATCTGTCTCCGCCCATCTACCAAGGACTTGTGGCATCCAAGCCAAGGCGGGTTAAAGCTGTGTTGCACGTCATAGGTAGGCCAACTCGTTATTGACAGGTGGTCATAATGTTTTGGCGCTTGTGTGTATTTCTAAGCTTGATATATTAGTTTAAAATATAAATGAAGTACCTAAGTGAAAATACATTATAGTATATATATGGGGTAGTTAATTTTTTCCTTAAATTATCTGCTTTGTAAAAATATAAGTTTACTGTAATAATGTAATAAAACCCTAAGATTTTCTTTATTTCAAGTTTCTTTTTATCTATAATATGTCTTAATTTAATTATACTGTTAAAAATATAAGGTTTTTTAAATTACTCTCGGGAAAAGTGAATTACAACATGACATAAACCATTAATTAATTGGGAAGAAATTGTTTTACATAATTAAACAAATTGAGGTAGAACTTCTTTAAAAATTAAATTTCTAATGGGAAATGATTTAATTTAGTGTTCAGTTACTAATTATCGTAGATAATAGTTTATTGTTTGTTACAAAAGTTTATTATGTTATAATAAAATTATTCAAATTAAAATGCAAAGATGTCTTTTGTCAATTACATCAAATTTAAAATTTTAAATACAAATTGTTTCCACAAATGAAAAACGAATTAATTAAAATGTATTTAGCCTTGAAAAGAGATGTTTCAGTTATTAATACACAATAGAAAATGGAGAACATTTGAATATTTTTCTGTAACATTATTTTATTCTTTAAATTTTCTAAAATTTCTGCAATATTTTGCCAAAAAATGTATATGATGCATATTTTAATGTTAAGTTTTTTGCGTTTTTACCACAACACTTTTTTTAAATATATGACTTTTATACATTAGTGTGCAAAACTCAAGCAACAATGTAAAAAAAATATCAGATAGCCATGAAATTGCAGAAAAAGAGGTCTGGAGATCAGTAGAATGAACTCTTAAGTCAGTACAAACGTTATGTGTATGCAAATATCAAGAATGAAACGTCAGGGTCGATGTGAACGTACGCAAAACGCGTGATGTCGGAGTGCGCATCTCAACAGTTAAATAAAAGAAAGGACAGAGTCTAAATTCAACATATTTGCTGCAAGGGCCAATAAGGGAGTTCGTGAAATATGGCTAGAAGAAATCACCTGGACCACTTCACACATGGAAAAATGATCGGAAAGCTGGAAGAGGACCGTAATGTACCAGCTGCAGAATTCGGAATCAACCAAAGTGTCGTTTCGCGCGCTTGGAAAGTGTTCCAAACCACAGGTACAGTGGTTAGAAAGATTGGTGGTGGTCACCCGAAAACGACAACTGCAGGAGATGACCGATATGTCGTCTTGCAGGTGAAAAGAGGCAGACACCAGTCAGCAAGCGCCATCGCTCAACAAATTTCTACAGCAACGGGGCTACAAGTGCCGAGGTTTACTCTGCCAGACACCTTCACAAAGGTGGCCTATTCGCCAGCTGTCCTGAACGCTGACTCCAGTTTAAAATTGCCACTGTTTACAGTGGTGCAGAGATCTAAAAAGCTGGACAACTGATCAATGGAGTCGTGTAGTCTTCACGGATAACAGTCCGGTCATTACCAGAAGCGATTCTCAACGCGTTTTGATTTGGAAAGAGGTCAGAACCCGGTTTTATCCTAGTAACATCAAGGAAAGACACCGTTAAGGTCGTCCTGGAGTTCTTGTCTGGGGAGGCAGTAAGCTGAAAGGGCGAACTGAGCTCCACGTTTTCGACAGAGGTTTTGTAACCAGGGATCGCTATTGTGAGGAGGTACTCCTTCACCACTTGCGTCTGTTCAGAAGTACCATAGGCCCAAATCACATTTTTATGTATGACAATGTACCACCTTATCGGACTCTTACTGTTGATGAGCTACTGGAAAGTGAATATATCACTGGAATGGATTGGCCAGCGTACTCCCCTGATTTAAATCAAATTGAACATGTGTGAGATGCTTTGGGGAGACGCATTGCAGCACGCTTACATCCTCCGGAGAACACCCAACAACTCAAACAAATGCTGATTGCATAATTGGCACTCCTACCTCAAGGAATTTTGGACTAGCTGATTCTGAGTATGCGAAGACGGTGCGTAGCAACCATTGCTGTTCGCGGAGGGCATATCCCATATTAACGAACAACTGTTTGTTGTTATTCCTCTTGGATAGACAATCATGAATCACGATACTATGCATTCAATGAAGCTTGTTTTTGTTTGATTCCATAAAGTACGCATTGCATTCCTTTTTCAGCGCCGATGCTTTCGTCATCCTTTACGAACATAATGCTCTCCCTCTTTTCTTAATTTCATGTCTCTTAGTTGATTTCTTGTGGAGTTATGGCAAAAAAACCACCTGTTGCTTCAGTTTTGCACCCAGTTTATAATGTTTAATTAGACCGAGGCCTACATATGAAAACTTTCTTAAAGGGTAGCAAAATAAAAAAAATAAATTTAAAAAAGATTGTATATTTAAAAACTAATTCACTGTTTGCTCCTATGATACTTTTACTAACCTCTTGATTTTTAAAAATAATTTTCTTCTTTCACTTAACAGTACTTATTTGGATAACCCTATACTGCACAGTAATTCATATATGAATCACTTAAAGTTTCACAGTCTATGTATCTGAAATAGATAATTTTAATTTATTTCATACTGGTTTGTGTATCAATAAATCCCTTTATCCATTTCATGCTGATTAGCTTCTCTAATTACAATTATATTATAATTATACAGACTTATATATCTTTGAAAGAAAATTTATTCTGGTGTTGCATATATTCATCATTTTATTATTATTTTAAATTATTCATTCTGCTTTGTTTTTTCAGCGATTGAAGCAAGCCATATTGTCATAATTTTTCAGGAATTTAGTTTATATTTTATCAATAGTTTTCATACATTTATTAAGCATATTTATAACCATATTAAATACATATATGCATTAAACACAATATTTCTTAACCCTTTAACGCCCAAATTAACAAATTTTTGAAATTTTCCTTGAAATTGATAGATATGGGTAGAAATGCATAAATTAAGAGTATTTTAAAAGCATTTTGAAAATTTTTAACTGCAACCATGTTTTTTAATCCGTCCTCATTTGATGACGCTGGGCGTGTGTATGTAAAAATGTAAATATTTTAAAAATGATTTTTTTTCATAAAATTATACAGTTTTAATGTATAAATCAAGTAATAGGCAAAATAACGCTAAAAATTAAAATTTATTTTTATACATGCAAGAAAACTTTCTAATTAATATCTTTAAACCATATTGGATCGCTGTCCTATAAATAGGACAGCAAATAAAATTCCCTTTAATAATAAAATTATAAATATTTTCTGAGTCGATTTTATTTTAACACCTTTAAAATACACATTTTAGCATAGTAACAAAAAAAACTGAGAAATCAAATTATATTGTATTGTAAAATTTGTTTTCAGCAAACCCTTAAAATTTGTCATTTTTTAATCATTAATTTTATATTTATTATTATTTTTTCCAAGCATTGTGGAGGTTACTTTTAGTTTAAAAACAGAGGTAATAATGTAGTTGAAAGTTTTTGTTGAAAAATATATTTTACACTTGTATTTTGTAAGTATAAGAAAGGTCCTAAAATTAGGACGATGGTCCAATCTCGACTATTTTTCGACGAATTCAATATTGCATTCATAGCACACACTCTTTTCTTATCTTTCAATGAAAACCAGTTCAAAGACCTGTTCACACACCTGGACAACAAGGGGTAAATAGATGTCTATTCTATTCAAGAAAACTGAAGATTGCAAAATATTCTATTGTCCTTTACCAAAGATGCCAGTTTAAGAACTGCAAGAGAAAACCAACAACAGTGGGCTTAAAATGTAATGTTGGACTTTGTTTTGACTGTTTCTCCAAATTTCACCTATGATTCAGCCTAATGTAATTAATGTAAGTGATATTTGTCAAATTTTAGTAGTGTATTGGTCCGTTGTCCTATTTATACGACAGCTAATTACTTAAAAAATTAAAAATATTTTTTCAAAATTTTGGCTTTATATGCTTAGTTACACCATATTAATGATATGAATGAAGTTTTAATAACTTACAGAAATATTTAGTTGGTGTGGTACAATATGGGTTAAGGTTGAATTTTTGTATGAAAAAGAAGAAAACATTGGATAGATGATGTTGCATTGTATTCCAAACAATATGTTCTAGGTTTTGAAGAACAGTTATCATATTGGCAAAGTCTTTGTTTCTATCTCTTGCCAATAACATGCTGAATGTTGCCGAATTTTACGTCAGCACATGGGATCTGGATGTTACTGCCTTTGCTGTTGGTATTCCTGGCATTGCTTTTGAATCGGATCTTTTTTTAAAATAGGTTAATGTAATATATCTTCTAAAATCTCTGATTGGCATCTACTTAGAACAATGGATCTTTTTATAAATGACATAGCCACTTACAGCAGCTATATTTATCACAGCGGTTCTTAACCTATGGATCGCGACCCAAAATTGGGTCGCGAAGCATATTTCTTGGGTCGCGCTGAGTCGAACCATAAAAGTTAGTAATACACCAAATAATAAGTAATACCAACACCTCCTAGAACAAGTTAAATCCTGAAATAGATATAAGGTGCTCCTTGACAAGCATTCAACCGAGGTTTGAAGATCTTTCAAAATGTATTCAAGCATAAGGTTCTCATTAAAACTGTATGACTTGCATTTAAAATTTAAAAAACTTAACATATGTATTGATATTTCTTTTTTTTTAGGAATAAGTTAAAATGTCAATTATTTTCAAAAAGTTAAAAATATATTTTAATTTGGTCAATAAAAATTATTAAAAACACTTGATTATTAATTAAATTTTCCTTGGATCGAAAAGTACTTTTGTTTATCTTTATTATTAAAAAAAAATAAATAAATAATTTGAAAGTTAAAAAAAATCATCATCGTAGGATTGAAGATTTTTTAAAAATACGCTCTAAAATAAAGCAATGAAAAAGTTTTGACTTTTTTTGGGTCGCGACATGAACATATTTCTCAAATTTGGGTCACGGCTTAAAAAGGTTAAGAACCACTGATTTATCAGACTGGTAATAAGGTAAAAATTTCATTCGTCCATAGAACTGACTCTTCTTCTTTACGTTCACGGGAATTGTTTTCTTTTATTTTATTCAAAATAATATTATTATGAGGTATTATGATATTATCTGGGCCATACTTATTATCTATTATTGTAATTTCTAATGTACCTGCAAAGTCTGATACAACAAGAGTACCCAAATTATCATCAAATTGTTGTTCATCTGTATCGAATCTGTATGAATATCGACATCAGGAGGCATTGCTATAATGTCTCCCTCTTTTCTTCAGAAAAAAGAGAAGCAGCTTCATCTTCTAAGGTTTTAAATATTTTATTTTTACTCAGTTTTTAGTTTTTCTACATAGATTATCTGTAGAAATGCCCAGCGTTCTCAAACGATGACGGACAACTTTTCATGATTACTACGGGCACATGAACAATTCTAAATAATAATAAACATTCTAATGGCAACAAATGGACTATCTAGATTACATTAACACCAAATTGAAGGAACTTACCTCATAAAATATTTGCCAAACCGCACTATAGAAAATGTGTGGTGTGATTATAAAAAAAATGGGAAATTCTACTGCATTTTTCCTGCACTTGTTTTACTTAATTCCAAAGAAATATCATATGTGATACTATATAGTGCTTAAAACTATTAGACCTATTGGTAAATAAAAGAATATTTTTTCTATTAATAAAGGGAAATGCGATTTTTTACAGCGTCATCATATGAGGACACTGGGCGCTAATAGGTTAAAAGACAACAATAAAAATGTAAAAATATTTCTTAAAACATTGTCTGGGCCTAAATATGGAAATAAAAATATATAATTTTAAATGAAAAATCAGAGTAGGTTAAACGTTATTTCAGTATAAATTTATATAAATTACAAAAGATTGTAAAATTCTCACAACATCGACGATATAAAATACGATGTAAAATAACCACATATCTCAAAGCTGCATAAGCCATAAAACTGAAGATTAATAAATTATAAACTGTCCCTCTCTTTTAAAGAACTTACATTTCTCTTCACGTCAAAATGTTAAGTTTTAATATT
>CM063506.1:69558022-69585522 GCA_032207245.1 Pardosa pseudoannulata | reverse complement strand
AATATATTTGGTGAGAGAATTAACCTTCTCTCCTCCCCAATTGCTTTCTTTTTGTCCCCGTTTTCTGACTGACCTCTCTTTTTTTCTGCCACCTTTTCTTTCTATCTGCCTACTCATCTTATTTAACACATGACAGACAGTAGGAACAAAGTAAGTTCGAAAATTAAAACTATATGTTTTTGTAATTTTTAGACAATTTGAAGCTATAGTTTTACTTTTTCTGCTTAAATAAACTTAATTTTTTTATGAATTCAGCATCTTTAATTATGTTGCGGCTATAACAGTCATGGCGCCAGCAAACTCTAGACACTAATTAATGGGACGAAACACGATCACACTACTCCCTTGACAACCACATGATTACAGAAGCTGTAACAGGTAACAGGGGGAAAACGAAATTCAACCTAAAAATTTGTTTTCAAACATGACACTAGGCTTCTACTTGTAAGCAGGTAAATTTACATTTGTGTCGTTATAGCCGTAGTGTCTAAAAACGACCTTAAATGTTTTCACGGCTGTTGCCGTAATGCCACAGACGCAAGTGTCCGTCAACGTGTTAATTGACAACACTCTTTCCTAACGCAAAACTCCAAATGTCATCTTTCCGCTAGTTAATTTGTTGCCTCAGATCCTGCTCCACCCATGATCATAAAATCTCCGACTTTTATTGTAGCCTATCTTCCGATCCTTGTTTTTACCGTCGCTTGTAAATCTTTACCGAAGCTTTTTTTAAACATGCTGTCACTCTTGCAGACACCATTCTTATCTCCGTCTAGTAAACTTAGATTTCCCTAGAGTCATAACCATTCCTTATCTTTTATCAGACTTCTTTGATACCATCTTCTCCATTTCTATTGAGTATGTATGAGGCTTGTTTGAAATATATTAAATTATTGCTTACCATAAAACTTTCTTACATTTTTGATATAACTGAATTGCCGGATTGCACATCTATGCCACTAGGAAGTATTTCAATCTAATGGGTACTTTTTCACAAAACATCCTCTGTTTAATATAAAAATAAACTCCCTCGATGTTTTAATATTAAATAATAATCATATAAAATTACCAAAACGTTATTAAGGTGCGGTGACGCGTAGCCACCCCAAGACTCCTTGGTCGAGCGACGTGCGGAGGTGACATGTAACTGTAACTGTACCGGTACAACACTTACCGGCGCGAGATATGAACAGCGGTGCATCAGTCTCTCACCTCGCTAATGTCCTGCTAGCTGCTGTACTTTTTCCCTCGTGGAAATATTTGAATGAAGTCGAAATAAATGTTAAGTTTTGGTTAACGGCTCAATCTCTTTCCTTTGTTCAACGTTCATTTGCGATACGAGTTGGAATTGCGATACGAGTTGGGAACAACTACAGCAGAGCTGGTGTATGGTACCACTTCGACTCCCTAGGGAATTTTTGGCAGCTGAAAAGGAGGACGTCAACCTGGCCACTTTTCTACAAGAACTTCGGTCGGTGATGCGAACTTTAGCATCACAACCTTCCAGCAATCACAGTAACGAAAAAACTTTTATTCCACAAGAACTCTATACTTGTACTCACGTTTTCGTCATTTTAGACCCAGTAAAACCACCTCTGACCGCGCCCTATGATGGACCGTTCCTGGTTCTGACTTTTAAGATCAGTTCAAGGGGCAAAGAGCTGGTTATCTCCATTGACAGGTTAAAACCTGCTTTTCTTCTAGCTGGAGACGACTCATCGCCATCAGAGGAACCGAAGGTCGTTTCCCCAACCATCGAAGAAGACCAGGCAGTAACAGCGGATCTACAGAGCAGACAGACTCGGTCTGGCAGGCAGGTCAGATTCCCAGCGAAATATCGGACTTAACGTTGTCACTGGAAGAGGGGTACTGCAGTGACGCGTAGCCACCCCAAGACTCCTTGGTCGAGCGACGTGCGGAGGTGACATGTAACTGTAACTGTACCGGTACAACACTTACCGGCGCGAGATATGAACAGCGGTGTATCAGTCTCTCACCTCGCTAATGTCCTGCTGGCTGCTGTACTTTTACCTTCGTGGAAATATTTGAATGAAGTCGAAATAAATATTAAATTTTGGTTAATGGCTCAATCTTTTTCCTCTTTTTCAACTTTCATTTGCGATACGAGTTGGAATACAACTTTGGATCCGTTCGTATCTTCAAAGGTATCAAATAAACCTAAGTTGAAATCCTCTGAATGTCTAAAATAAAATTACTGTTATCTGAACGGCAATAGGCAGTGTATATCTTTGTAAATGACAGTCAGTACTCGATTATCGACTGATTTCAGGGTTGCAGTTTATGATAATTGTGGACGTTATAGTCCTTTTCTAAAGTATAACCGTAAATATATAGATTGACTAAACGAATCTGGTTACTTAGAGTGATTTAAATGGTTTGAAACTAGTTAATTTTAAAATGTTTCTTCCGAATTATTACTCCATATTACCAAATATTTTAATTGGTTTTGTATTTCTTTTTTGCTCGATACATGTCTCTGTGGGCTTTAACATTCCACTCTTACCTCGTTCGATTTTACTAAAATTCTTAGTATTTCGATCCATAGTTTTAATTTTCAACATTCTCTCATTAATGTGGAAGCACCATCCTGCGATCATATTTACCACGAAATTTTACTTTTTTCATCTTCGACTTGCTATAGCACTTCTAAACTTAATATATCCTGATTTTTAGTTCTCCATTGACCTAATCTAGGAATTCAGCAGTGTCTTCCTCTATTACATCTAAATTAAACGCATGGGTAATATTCGTAATTCTACCACTGACATTAGTTAGTTTTCCCCAAATTATCAAAATATTTGACATTGTTAGAGATGCTTTTATGCATTTTCCACACAACTTGCATACACTTATCTGTCACTATGTCCAATGCGTATTTAATGTTTTTAAACACTCTAAATAACTTAACTTTTTCCTGAATGATTTTCTGAATTACAAGCTGAAATTAGATCGTATCTCTACTAGAGAGTACATCTATGTTTGTATAACGCTAAATAGTTTTCGCCAAATAACAAAGATGTTATCTAATACGAATGTAAAAACTATGTCTATATATACAGGCAAATTAATACATGAAAATAATTTGCTTTAAAACTAGACAATATTTAATGCAGAGCAAACTATTTCTCATTCGTTTGCTCGGAATGATATTAACGTGCCATAGAAATTTATGCAAGATAAAATATACTTTTTTATGAAATCACGAAACATCTTAAATAATGACAAATGCATCTGCCGCTTTACCTGAAAAAAAATGGAAATGAATTAAGAAAGTGGATGCATTCCACTTTTTTATATTTTTAAACAGTTATTTTTTCAACATTATGTAAAACACAACGTAACGTAATTATACTAACGTGATCCGACATGTAATGAGAAAAGAAATGTGCTCTGAGTAAAAATACACTCTTAATTAATGAATGCAAATTTTTCCCCTTTTTATAAAGCTAAAAGAAATCCTATAGTAAAAAAATAATGCAAAATTTTTCCAATTGTCCGTTTTTAATGAAAAGAAAGGAATCTGTTATGGCAATATAAAATCATAAGAGCGTCGTTAAAAAATAATGATGCATAAGCAAGTTATTTCCTTCTGCAAATTAATTCGAAAAAAAATCTTTGTGGAAACATTTGTTTAACAGTCTCGGATAATTTTCAGTTTTGTTTTTTAAATGAACACATTCTTTTTACTATAATGCGGATTATCATAGAGCTTCATTGAATATCATTAAGTGATATTTAGATCATTACATGCTTGCATAGATATATTTTTAAATAATAATATTTGAAGGGAAATAAAAAAATCGTCTGAAAATAATCTGAACTGTTAAATTCCTTATGCTTATTTGATAATAAAAAGCGACAACTGTTGAAGAGTGGATTAACTTGTTACTTTTCATTAAAAACAGCTATTAAGTTATGTATGAACCTATGAAATTGCAATAAAAATTAAAAATATTTTTTGAAGTAATGACAATTTGGCAGTCAGTTAAAGCATAAATTACTCTAATTAAACAGCATGTATGAAAATATTTACTTAAAATGTATTACAAAATGTATTTTAAAAGGTAATATACAACAGATAATTTCTGCTGATATATATGTCAAACGTTGAAGGAAATTAAAATATGAAACTGCATATGTTACATTAATTCTTTTAAGTGTATTTATGGAAATTGCATATTCTACATTAATTATTTTAAGTGTATTATGCAAATTTCATATGCTAAATTAATTATTTTTAGTGTATTTATGCACACTGCATATGCTACATTATTTTAAGTGTGTTTATGCGCACTGAATATGCTACATTAATTATTTTAAGTTTACTTTTGCACAGCGAATATCCTACATTAATTATTTTAAGTGAATGTATGCACACTGTATATATTACATTTCTTATTGTAAATGTATTTATGCACACTGCGTACATTACATTAAACATTTTTATTTTAAGAGTATTTTGTCACACTGCATATCCTACATTAATTAATTTAAGTGTATTTATGCACACTTCATATGCTACATTATTTTGAGTGTATTTATGCACACTGCATATCCTACATTAATTAATTTAAGTGTATTTATGCACACTTCATATGCTACATTATTTTGATTGTATTTATGCACACTGCATATGGTACATTATTTTGAGTGTAATTATGCACAATGCATATGCTACGTTAATTATTATAAGTGTATTAATCCAACACATTATCATTGAGAGACTTGCTTAGTTCAATTTTGGGACGTTACACTCTCCCGTTTTATTACAGAGTGTTAATGTGGTCAGAACATACTGTTTAAGAGGTATCGTATCTTCCGAGCTAAAGATTCTTTAAAATAGTCTATTTTCAATTCAATACAAAATAAAAGATCTCTGAAATATAAGTTTCTAAAAAATTAACAAGTTTCTAACTTTATAAAAATATTTAGTATTCTTATATGAAGCAATGCATTTAAAAACATAGATTATTTTCACAAAGTGAAAAAAGTATATATTTATTTACACCCAAAATAATTTTTATTCTTGTAAATTTTGTAAAATATTTTTTTTAATCGTAAAGAAGCTAATAATATTTTGTGAGCTTTAATTATATTAACAAGAATAATATCGTGTATTTTATAATATGGTAAAAGATACTTTTTAACCTTGATTTTCTTAATAATTATAAGGTTAACAGATATGAAGTTCAATAAAATGAGATATTTTGCTAATTAATTTATAAATTTAGTTTCTAATAATCATATTTGAAAAGTTATATTGAAAGTAAGGAATTTAGATATTTTGTTTTGGTGTATATTTTTTTAATACTTAATATATTTTACTTAAAATGAAAAAAAATCTAAGTATATTCTTTAAAGCTAGAGAGTTATAAAAATGCTTAAAAATAATTCTATGAGGATTAAAAAAATTTCGTTTTGTGAGGAAACAAAAAGTAATTTTATAAAGATTTTCTTTGTCAAAATGTCCAATATCACCTTAACCCTTTAAAGGTCACCAAAATAAATTCATTAGAATTTAGTGTAATTAGTTTACAAATGCTATCTATGAACCTTGTAAATGTAAAATATAAATTTCCTTTAGAACTGTTTGCCTTAGAGGATACCTAAGAAGGGTTTGGTTTGGAGTGCTACGATATACTCTTTTGCAAGACGAGGGCTAATGCGATCGGGACCTACTGCTTAAAGCCGATTCCGGATGGGTACGAACATCCATGCCCCAGTGGGATTAGAACCCACGAATTCCGGTCCCGAAGGCCAGCACCCTAACTAATCAACCATCGTTTCTCAAGGAGATTATGAGTTGTTTAACTGATTAACTCCTCCCCTTGTACAGCTTGAACATTATACTTTTTAAAAGTTTAACTATACTAGGAGAACAATAAATATTAATCCTTAAAATGATATAATAAATAAATAGCTTAACAATTTATAAGTAGGGTTTCTATAGATACTTTTATTTGGGGTCATAAAAAGAATAAATTGAATTACTAACTTCTGAGGTACAGCAAGTTTAAATACATAAATTTCAGAAGAAAAAAATAAATTAAATGCAGAGCTATCATCTGCTGTAAATTTAAAATGTCAAAAATATAAAAAAAAAAATCAACCATCGAAAAATCAACCATGTCTCTAAACAGTTTTTTTTTTAATTGCAGAAGCTCTTGATTCTACATTATTGACTTCCATACATCACAGATGTATTGGATTGGAGCTGTAAATAATTATGCAAAGATAAAGTAAAGTACTCCAAAAAGTAAAGTTTAAAAGAAAGATGTTTAATAGGTGGTTTCGCTACGAAACCACTGTCCACTAAAGGGTTAAATGGGATTACAAATGATTGCGAACATACAAGAAATGAGTGAGATTCAATCGGATTTTGGTACAGTAGAGAAGCATAGTACAGCGTTTGGCCATAGTTGGTTACAAGAATATGTTAATTTATTTATAAATTTTTATGGTCTACAAGAATCAAATTCTAGTGTTTTGTGATTCAAATTGCGACTTCAGAATTTTAAAAATAGTTGCATCGTGATTCATTAAACAGTGATTAGTTACAGATATAAAAAAAATCACATTTTTTAATTCTAAATTAATAAGAAATTTTTGCAGTATTTTCATTTCCGAATCATGGATATTTAAACTTGTTCATAGCATTAATTGATGCAAAAGCATTCTTCGGAATCTCATAATTTCTTGTAAAATGTTTGGATTCGAGATTCAGATTGCAACTTTAATAAACTCGTTTTGTGAACCGCTGTGGCTGAGTCGGCAAAGGCAAAGCTCTCGTAACCAGAGGATTGCGGGTTCAGACACCGAGCCGGCCTAAGATTCACCGTGTTCATTAATAGTGACTGGCTCACTTAAACTGTGTTCGTGGTCACAATATCCTCCACGCTTTCTCAATCAATACCTCCTAAGGTAGCAGTTTAAATCTATTGGTCTTCTACTTTATCTCTGCTTCAAAATTACGAAAGCCTACCTGAGCTTAAGTAGTGATTTTACCCTTGAGGTGCTAGTTAAAACGAAAGGCACACCCCTTGCCTTAATACGAGTAGCCTCCAGTTCAATCGTGCTTGGTTAGACCAAGTGAGATATACAACAATAACAATAAATTCATTTTAAAAGTATTTGCATTATGACGTAAAGGAAATTGGTCATTTACGCATACCTGAAATTTTGTATTCCCTAGATTCTTAACCCTCTGACTGCTCAATTTGTAAACCGAGATCTCTTTAAAAATTGCGTATTATTTTTGCATAGTTTAAGTATATATATATTATATATATATATATATATATATATATATATATATATATATATATATATATATATATATATATATTATATATATATATATATATATATATATATATATATATATATATATATATATATTATATATATATATATATGTATATGTATATATATATATATATATATATATATATATATATATATATGTATATATATGTATATATATATATATATATATGTATATGTATATATATACATATATATATATATATATAATATATATATATATATGTATATATATATATATATATATATATATATATATATATATATATATATATATATATGTATATATATATATATATATATATATATATATATATATATATATATATATATATATATATATATATATATATTATATATATATATATATATATATATATATATATATATATATATATATATATATATATATATATATATATTGGAGAATTGAAATACTAATTCTTTTCTAGAAAAGATTTTTTATATTGACTTTTATCATGAGAAAATAAGCTTTCAGAAAAACTAATTTCAGATGTTATCACATAAAACATTTATTTTATAATAAATTTCAACTTTAACATAGTTAGTTTCTATTTATAACATACTATCTATCATTCTGTTATCTAATATAACTATAATAGTTCTAGTCATATAATTCTATTTACCTAATTAAATGTCTAATACTGTGTATAATTTATTCCACTGGTTAAACAGTGAAAAGGCTTAATGTGCTTCTTAATAAAGGAAGAAAAACACATGCCCGCGAAAATCGCGGGATGAGCAAATTTTGCTACATTTGAATTGCCCGTGGAAATCGCGGGATGAGCAGTCAGAGGGTTAATATATAAAAATTTCATCACCACTTCTTTCATTTCCAAATTGTGGATAGTAATTTTTACAACGCATGAGTCAATAGAACAACTTTACTCGTGATCTCATAATTTCTTTAAAAGATTGCGACTTGAATAATAAAAATTTAACAAGTCGATACATTCCAACGTATAAGAAATAGATTAGTTACTCATATATGAAAATGTATTGTCTTATAATCTGAAAACAAAAAATATTCTTTTTTTTAAATATTAGTTCATTGACGATTAAAATAGACACCCAATCTCATGTCTTACCAAAACTCAAAAATTACTATTATGGCTAAGTTATTAAAAAAAAGAATTATTTTACAAGATTAATTACATTGATTTTACATGGAAATTTAAGTTATTTTATAAATAAATATTAGGATTTTACAATTTAAAAAATTTCAATGAGTGTTATTCCTCTAAACTACATTTTTCATGTAAATATATGCCATTATCTTGATATCACATATAATAATTATATAATAATTAGAATTCATATAATAATTTCATAAAATAATTAAAATTTTTAGAAATACTTTAGATTATATAATTAATGCCTTACCTAAAATAAATCATGTAGATTAGGTCATATTTTTTATATAGAGATTGTTGAATCTCCAGTGGCAACAGGATAAAAACGCCAAGCTGTGGGAAGCGTGGCGTCCAGAAAAAACTTTTATTCGTATTAGAACTATTCGTCTCTTCCATACGAACCGGAAGCTTAATACTAAAATATTTGTATTCGATAATTTCTGTTATTATTTATTATGTTATTCTTAATTAAATCTATGTTAAAATACCGTAGTCATATTATTTAATGGATTTTGTGTGTTGAGCTGAAAGTTAGCCAGCCGGAATATGGGAGGAGGTAAGTAATTACCTTTCTCATATCAATCATACTCATTCTCATATCTCATTCAGTAATTACTATGTATTCTTATTCGTTTGTTGTGGAGTTAAAATCTCCAGAAATTATTTGATAAAAAAGATGACGACGCTGTTAAAATATGCACTTTAAATGACATAATTGCTTGCATAATTTCAAGATTTTAAAAATTTTCTAGATTTTAATTCATTTTTAAGATTTATGTTATAACTATCTTTTTTGTATGAAGTAATGTTATGTAGCTCTATTATTTAGAGAGTGTTAGCCATTTGTTTCGAAATTGGGTTAAAATTTACTTAAATTTTACTGATTTATAAAAATAGTATATAAGCTTGATGTAATTTTTATATTTGAAATAATGTTCATATTTTTAGTTGGTATTTTAACAAAACAAATCTACAGAAAGTTTTAAAAATTGGTTTTATTTAAAAAAAACATTGGTATTTTATGTAATTTCCTTAAAAATCAAACATATCCATTTGAATGAAATTCATTTGTTAAACAGAATATTGACAGATTAGTCTCCATAGCCGAATAGTTATCACACTAGTCTCAAAATCAAGAGGTCGTGAGTTTGAATCCCGGTAGCGGAGATAGGGTTTAAAATACGTGTAAATATTCATTTATGTACTTTATTTATGTTCTACTTTATTTCATGTTCCAGGAGATTTAGTTTGCCAGAGCAGTATTCTGAATATTCGACATTTCTTGGCATTGCGCAGTAATATTTTCATTGGCTACCCAGGCAGATTTCTGAAACTTTCTCTTCTGCTATAAAATCAAATATATCTCAGTCTCACACAGTTCTGAATTCAGAGTTGCGCAGAGCTTGCAATTGTACTTCACTTTTAGAGTTGAGTTAATATATTAGATTAGCTCTACTTATTGAGTGTTTTATTACAATTAACATTAAGACCCTACTTGTCAATATGAGCATTTAGCTTTATCAGCTAACATCAACAAGAATGATTAAAACAATAATTTTTCAATCCTAAAAAGAACACAAGAAGACTCTTATGTGTATTGATACTCAAAAAGTGTTTTAAAAACAATCTTGATCATTTTAATTGCTTTCAGAAATTTTTCTTTAGTTTGCATAAACTGTTGTTTTTATAATCTACACAAGATAGTGATTTTAACATAGTGATTAAAATAAGGAATGACAAGAATGTTGTTTTAAATTATTAATAAAAAGACCGAGAACTTCATTTTTATAAACTTCAGATTTTTGTTCTTTTTTTTAGTTTTGTAGATTAGTTTAATCAATTAACACGATTTTCTTCCAGTAATTTACCTTCATTCTCTTCTGGGATATAATCTGTTTAATTAAAATCATTTATTATTTTGATTTTATAGTGAATAATTTTTTCTAAAGTTTTCTATATTAGTAAATGAAAACTCCTCTCCACAGGTAAGCAATATTTTCCCTCACTTAATTAGCTTTTTTATACTGTCACTCGACTTCAATTATAATGAGATTTTGTAAATATTGGAAGCTCAAATTTCTTCTCTGACATTATTGAGTTAGTATTTTTAAAAGTGATATTTTAACCGGTAAATAATATTTCGGAAGGATAATTGATTTTTTTTGTATTGAGTATTTTGCAGTACTTCTCTGTAACTACTAAAACTAATAATAATATTAAAAAAAATGTTTTTAAAGAGTAATGAAGGAAGAGCAATACTTACAGGTTACTTTCTTTTTGTAACGTTAAAGTAAGAAAAAAATCTCATATGATATTTTTACATTGCATTTTCCTCTTCTTATGATGTAAGTAGATTTAATACAATAGCGGATTCTTTTATTAAATTTTAACCGAACAATGAAGAAATATATATATAATATTTCATAGACATAATATAAGATAGAGTAGTATATATATATATATATATATATATATATATATATATATATATATATAAAATATTTCATAGACATAATATAAGATAGAGTAGTATATATCTTCAAAAAGCGTTAAATCAGCAGAATTTTAAAATCAGATGTATTTGAAATCCTAATTTATTAAATATTAAACAGTTTGTAATAGTTTCTTTTCAGATGGCTCTATATTTAGAACTGAAGGTACTGGTCGGAGCATAATATTTTATGCAAAACTATACAAAACATAAATAAATCAAGCAATCATACATGCGAAAGAAATAGTAAAATTATGTAGTTTATGTCTGTTTTTTTTAAACCTTTGTATTAGAAGATACTCATGTATAATATTTTGTAAACAAAGTAAACAAAATAACAATATTGCTATTACATTAAAAGTATAGTTTTAGTGTCCTCGTGTTTTAATCGTTCGATATGCGAAAATTGTGAAGGCGTTTAAAAATATTTGTGAATACGAATGGTGCAAACTCAGAAACCATATCCATGCGAATAAAAAGCATTGTGTATATTCCATACATAGAAAATACTCGACCAATTTCTTTGGAAAATTTCAGTTTATTCCTTTTAATGATCGAGTATTTTAAGAGTATTTGGATTAAAATCCTATAGATAAAGCTGTTTTTCTTGATTTTTTTTTATTTTAACGTTAATGTGAAGTCAAAATTACTAAACCTTTAAGTCCAATTATATGTTGCATTTACGCGGTGAGTACTACTATACGATTTTTAAAAATTTAATTTTGTCCTCGAACGGGTGAAGTGTGTGATAGGAATGACAAAATGTTGAATGGAATGTATTTTCCTAAAACCAATTTTAACAATTAAACTTCTATCCCGAGTTTAAAAGTCAGCTGATACTTAGCTCCTATTTTGGCATCTTTATATAAGTTTATTACATAATAGTGATATGGCTGAAATGTAGCTGTGAGAATAATAATTTGTTTTAACTCAATTTTTTATAAACATTTAAAAATAGAAAGTGTTTGACTTATTTATTTTGATATATTTACTTACTATGTATTTCTTCATATAGAAATAACAAGCAGAATTCTTGTTTAGTAAGTTAGTTGAAGATTTTATAGAGGTTTTTTATATACGAATTTCAAAATAACACAAAAATAATGAGATGCTCTAGTTGAATTTCACTCTGCATATTTTAACACATTGTGTGCTGGTACATTTCGCAGGGGAATTGTACCGGGAGCGGGCGTTTTGCTCGTAAATTTTGTTATTCAGTTAAATCTCAATAGATCGAAAATTATTTAAGTTTTTAACCAACTTTTAGTATTTTATATTGAAATATATAAACAAATATATAAATAGAAATATATAAATAACAACCATAAGATTTTTGTAAACAAAAAATATATATTTTAGTGGATAAATTTATAATAGTATCGTAAATATGAAACATCAAATAGAAATAGTAGTATATAGTTTTCATTTTTTTCCCGTTCTGTGGTTCCGTATTGACTGATATAAAAATAAGTTTTAATTTTTCTTAATATTTCCAGAATCTGTGTAGTAGACAAGAACATTCGACTTCGTTTTCATGTATAAACTGTTATTTTTTTCCCCACAAACAAACCATGTTGATACACTAACTCGTACTAGTATGTGACCAGTCCTCAAGTATCTATCGTCAGAAAACGTACTAGTAGGTGTCCCGAGCTCAAATATCAATCGTTAGCAAACATACTACTACGTGACTAGCGATCAAGTATCAATCGTTAGAAAATGTACTAGTACGTGTCCTACGCTCAAGTGCCAATCGTCAGAAACGTACTAGTACATGACTTTCATACAATGTGTTAAGGTATACCTTATTTAACAAATATTAAATAATTAAAGTTAAACTTCCCCAAAATTGAACAGAAATGCGTATAGTGTCATTAATCTCACAATAGAGTAATTCGTTCATCAATTTCATTTAAATTACATCATTAGCAAACTCCGATCGCATTATGCTAATTAGTAACAGTCGAAGTAATTTTATTGATGAGAGTTCGATTAACTACACTAGATTCTCTAAAAAACAAACATATATCAAGAAATAATTATATTTTTGTGTTACGTTAGGCTTATTTTAATGACTGATTAATCTTAATTACTCAATTTTAGTATTTTATATTGAAATATATAAACAAATATATAAATAGAAATATATAAATAACAACCATAAGATTTTTGTAAACAAAAAATATATATTTTTAGTGGATAAATTTATAATAGTATCGTAAATATGAAACATCAAATAGAAATAGTAGTATATAGTTTTCATTTTTTTCCCGTTCTGTGGTTCCGTATTGACTGATATAAAAATAAGTTTTAATTTTTCTTAATATTTCCAGAATCTGTGTAGTAGACAAGAACATTCGACGTCATTTCCATGTATAAACTGTTATTTTTGTTCCCACAAACAAACCATGTTGATACACTAACTCGTACTAGTATGTGACCAGTCCTCAAGTATCTATCGTCAGAAAACGTACTAGTAGGTGTCCCGAGCTCAAGTATCAATCGTTAGCAAACATACTACTACGTGACCAGCGATCAAGTATCAATCGTTATAAAATGTACTAGTACGTGTCCTACGCTCAAGTGCCAATCATCAGAAACGTACTAGTACGTGACGTTCATACAATGTGTTAAGGTATACCTTATTTAACAAATATTAAATAATTAAAGTTAAACTTCCCCAAAATTGAACAGAAATGCGTATAGTGTCATTAATCTCACAATAGAGTAATTCGTTCATCAATTTCATTTAAATTACATCATTAGCAAACTCCGATCGCATTATGCTAATTAGTAACAGTCGAAGTAATTTTATTGATGAGAGTTCGATTAACTACACTAGATTCTCTAAAAAACAAACAGATATCGATTAGAAATAATTATATTTTTGTTTTACGTTAGGCTTATTTTAATGACTGATTAATATTAATTACTCAATTTTAACGACTAATTAATTGTAATTAAATATTTTCTATTTTTCTTCAAATTTGAACATTTTTTTTATTTTTCTAAACCAAAACAAATTATCTTTTAGAAATTCATTTTATTGAATTCCTCTGAGATGACTAAATTTAGGTTGTACTGTAAAAGATAATCAGAATTTATTTATCTTGTTGACCAAAATATAAGATGTTTATAATTCTCTTCTAAAAATCATTTTACACTTTTTAAATTAATCAATTTTATAGTATTTCATTATTTTTGGAAAATTAAAGATAGTTTAGTTGTTTCACAATTTTATATGATTTTTATTCGTTTAAAGATAATCTATTTATCAAAGAAGATGAACTTTTAACACTACCAAATCTCCTTTACTTATGAACATTATTTCCTAAACACACAGTTAAAATTTTATTTTAAATCTTACTTTTTTATTGTTTGCTTTAGGACCGGTTTCATTAAGTCGTTTAATGTCTAACCGTGATTAACTCATGGCGCCAACGAATGGTGGGACGCAATTCTCAATTTTATAGTATTTCATCAATTTTGCATCAATTTTTATAGTATTTCATTATTTTTGGAAAATTAAAGATAGTTTAGTTGTTTCACAATTTTATATGATTTTTATTCGTTTAAAGATAATCTATTTATCAAAGAAGATGAACTTTTAACACTACCAAATCTCCTTTACTTATGAACCTATTAATTTCCTAAACACACAGTTAAAATTTTATTTTAAATCTTACTTTTTTATTGTTTGCTTTAGAACCGGTTTCATTAAAGTCGTTTAATGTCTAACCGTGATTAACTCTTGGCGCCAACGAATGGTGGGACGCAATTCTCAATTTATAGTATTTCATCATTTTGCATCAATTTTATAGTATTTCATTATTTTTGGAACATTCAAAGATAGTTTAGTTGTTTCACAATTTTATATTATTTTTATTCGTTTAAAGATAATCTATTTAAAAAGAAGATGAACTTTTAACACTACCAAATCTCCTTTAGTTATGAACCTATTAATTTCCTAAACACACAGTTAAAATTTTATTTTAAATCTTACTTTTTTATTGTTTGCTTTAGAACCGGTTTCATTAAAGTCGTTTAATGTCTAACCGTGATTAACTCATGGCGCCAACGAATGGTGGGACGCAATCCTCAATTTTATAGTATTTCATCAATTTTGCATCAATTTTATAGTATTTCATTATTTTTGGAAAATTAAAAGATAGTTTAGTTGTTTCACAATTTTATATGATTTTTATTCGTTTAAAGATAATCTATTTATCAAAGAAGATGAACTTTTAACACTACCAAATCTCCTTTAGTTATGAACCTATTAATTTCCTAAACACACAGTTAAAATTTTATTTTAAATCTTACTTTTTTATTGTTTGCTTTAGAACCGGTTTCATTAAAGTCGTTTAATGTCTAACCGTGATTAACTCTTGGCGCCAACGAATGGTGGGACGCAATCCTCAATTTTATAGTATTTCATCAATTTTGCATCAATTTTATAGTATTTCATTATTTTTGGAAAATTAAAAGATAGTTTAGTTGTTTCACAATTTTATATGATTTTTATTCGTTTAAAGATAATCTATTTATCAAAGAAGATGAACTTTTAACACTACCAAATCTCCTTTAGTTATGAACCTATTAATTTCCTAAACACACAGTTAAAATTTTATTTTAAATCTTACTTTTTTATTGTTTGCTTTAGAACCGGTTTCATTAAAGTCGTTTAATGTCTAACCGTGATTAACTCTTGGCGCCAACGAATGGTCTGACTCAATTCTCAATTTTATAGTATTTCATCAATTTTGCATCAATTTTATAGTATTTCATTATTTTTGGAAAATTAAAGATAGTTTAGTTGTTTCACAATTTTATATGATTTTTATTCGTTTAAAGATAATCTATTTATCAAAGAAGATGAACTTTTAACACTACCAAATCTCCTTTAGTTATGAACCTATTAATTTCCTAAACACACAGTTAAAATTTTATTTTAAATCTTACTTTTTTATTGTTTGCTTTAGAACCGGTTTCATTAAAGTCGTTTAATGTCTAACCGTGATTAACTCTTGGTGCCAACGAATGGTCTGATGCAATTCTCCGTTTAAAAAGAGGTTAACCGTAATTAGCCGTTAAACGACTTTGATGTGACCAACCCTTAGTTTATTCTGTTTGTATATCAACATCGTTTATTTTCGATTGATAATACTAAATTTCTTCATAAATTCCATGTTCTGAAACATTAAAGAAATTAAAAAGTTACTAAATTTAGTAATATTCTTGGTAACAAACTGGTATTTGGATATTTTTAGTTGAGTTGGGAGCAGCGGTAGCTCAGTTGGCAAAGGTAACAATCTCCTCAGTGAGTGGTTCAGGGTTCGGAACCAGATCCAACATAAGATCCACCGTGTTCTTTAAATGTGACTTGGACACGTACAATATATTGGTGGCCACAATGTTCTCCTAGTTCTCAATCAATACCTCTAGGGGAGGCAGACCAAGTCTATGAGTCTTCTGTATGGTGCCTTCTTCAAAATTACGAGAACCCACTAGTGAAAAGTCCCTCTTTCACCTTAACGGTGCTCATTAAAACAAAAGGCACACACCTTTACCTTATTACGAGTAGCGTATGGCTGAATCGTGATTGTATTACCCAAGTGGCATCAGAAACTGTAACACTAAGTTACATTGGTGCTTCAACGCTTTTTTTTTACTTCTTTCCGAGAGCCATCTTCAAAGACTTACAGAACAGAACCGGTTTGAAGTATGAAGAAACTTCGGACTTCTCCCAACCAATAGAAGGGCCCGTTGGTTTGACAGAACTCTGGCCCCTCCGTTCTTGAGTGGAACCCGGTTTTTTTCTCCGTGTGATTTTTTTTTTAGATTACAAGGTTGTTACCAAAGGATGAAGAGGTTGGAAGCTGCTGACATCCGCTACTTGCGGGATAGACATTTTTTGGAGTGACACGAGAAAAAGGAAAAGCGACACCATTTGTTTGAAAGACCTACGTCGAGTCGAGAGGAGTATTCCATATCTACGAACTATAAATTGTATTGCAGTTGTATTCCTTAGGCATTTAATTGTATAAAATCATTTAATCAAGACATATTTGCCCATGTGTATTTTAATGAGGTTTAATTTCTTATTCTTAAACACTTAATCATTTCAACATTATTTTTAGAGAAATAACAACATATCTTTAATAGTGAAAATATAGGGTTATAACAGTATTAACAGTTGTAATATTATTTATTTAAAAAAAAAGTTTAGTGAAAATTTGCCAAAAGTTTTTTTGTAAATATAAGTCGAAATTAGTTTATATATAGGTAACTATGAATAGCAAGCTATGATTATTTTATTTTCATTTAATACCTCAATTAGATTTTATATATATGTAACTATGGATTACCATATAAGATTATTTTAATTTCATCTAACATCTGAATTAGATTATATGCAACTATAGTTAGACTTCTGTAGTTATTTTATTTTATTTTAACACTTCATTTAGATAATATGTATGAAATCATTCATACATAATAAAGGTTATATGTATGAAACTAGGAATATTAATAGAATTTTTTTTTAATTTCATCTAACATCTTAATTAGAATATATGCAACTATATTTAGCCTTCTATAGTTATTTTATTTTATTTTAACACTTCAGTTAGATAATATGTATGAAATTATAAATAGAAAAAAAAGTTATATGTATGGAACTAGAAATAGCAATAAAAAATTATTTTAATTTCAGCTAACATCTGAATTAGATTATACGTATGCAACTATAGTTAGCAATCTATGGTTATTTTATTTTATTTTAACACTTCAATTAAGTAAAATGTATGAAATTATAAATAGAAAAAAAAAGTTATATGTACGCAACTATGAACAGCAATATAAGATTATTTTAATTTCATCTGACAGCTGAATTAGATTATATGTATGCAACTATATTTTTCACAATATATGGTTATTTTAATTTCCTTTAACACTTCAATTAGATAATATGCACGAAATTATAAATAGAAAAAAAGGTTATATATATGCAACTATGAATAGCAATATAAAATTATTTTAATTTCATCTAACATCTGAATTAGATTATGTGTATGTAACTATAGTCAGCAATCTATGGTTATTTTATTTTCATTTAATACTTCAATTAAATAATATGTATGAAATTATAAATAAAAAAAAATGTTATATGCGTGGAACAAGGAATAGCAATATAAAATTATTTTAATTTGAGATAACACCTGAATTAGATTAAATATCTGAAACCGTAGTTATCAATCTAAGATTATTTTATTTTCATTTAACATCTCAATTAGATTATATGCATGCAACATTAAATAGCAATATAGTATTATTTTAATTTCTTTCTAACATCTAAATTAGATTATACGTATGTTACTCTATTTAGCTATCTATGGTTATTTTATTTTCATTTAACACTTAAATTAGATAATATGTATAAAATTATAAATAGAAAAAAAGGTTATATACATGCAACTATGAATAGCAAAATAAGAATATTTTAATTTCATCTAACATCTGAATTAAATTATATGTATGCAACTATAGTTAGTAAGCTATGGTTATTTTATTTTCATTTAACACTGAAATTAGATAAAATATATGAAATTATAAAAAGAAAAATAAGATTATATATATGCAACTAAGAATAACAATATAGGATTATTTTAATTTCATCTAACATCTGAATTAGATTATATGTATACAACTATATTTTTCGCAATATATTGTAATTTTATTTTCCATTAAGACTTCAATTAGATAATATGAACGAAATTTTAAATAGAAAAAAGGTTATATGTATGCAACTATGAATAGCAATATAAAATTATTTTAATTTCAACTAACATCTGAATTAGATTATATGTATGCAACTATAGTTAGCAATCTATGATTATTTTATTTTCATTTAATACTTCAATTAAATAATATGTATGAAATTATAAATTTAAAAAAAATAAGGTTATATGTATGGAACTAGAAATAGCAATATAAAATTATTTTAATTTCAGCTAACATCTGAATTAGATTATATGTATGCAACTATAGTTAGCAATCTAAGATTATTTTATTTTCATTTAATACCTCAATTAGATAATATGTATGAAATTATAAATAGAAAAGAAAAGTTATATATATATCCAACTAGGAATAGCAATATAAAATTATTTTAATTTCAGCTAATATCTGAATAAGACTATATGTATGCAACTGTAGTTAGCAATCTAAGATTATTTTATTTTTATTTAACACCTCAATTAGATTATATGTATGAAACTATGAATAGCAATAAAAGATCATTTTAATTTAATCTAACATCTGAATTAGATAATATGTACTCAACTATAGTTAGCAAAATATGGTTATTTTATTTTCATCTAAAACTTCAATTAGATAATATGTATGAAATAATAAATTGAAAAAAAAAAAGTGTTATATGTATGCAACTATGAATAGCCATATAAGATTATTTTAATTTCATCTAACACCTGAATTAGATTATATGTATGCAACTATAATTTGCAATATATGGTTATTTTATTTTCCTTTAACGCTTCAATTAGATAATATGTGTGAAATTATAAATAAAAAAGAGGTTATATGTATGCAACTATGAATAGCAATATAAGATTATTTTAATTTCCTCTAACATCTGAATTATATTATATGTATGTAACTATAGTTAGCAATCTATGGTTATTTTATTTTCATTTAACACTTCAATTAGATAAAATATATGAAATTATAAATAGAAAAAAAAGATTATATATATGCAACTATGAATACCAATATAACTTTATTTTCCATTCATATAACATCGGAATTAGATTATATGCATGAAGCTATAGTTAGCAATCTATGGTTATTTTATTTTCATTTAACACTTCAATTAGATAATACGTATGAAATTATAAATAGAAAAGAAAAGTTATTTTATTTTCATTCCACATCTGAACTAGGTTGTATATATAGAACTATGAATAGCAAGTGATAAATGACTAAAGCAAAATTTAATAAACTCAAAGAAACGTTTTAAACAGTAAACATGTATCAAAATTAAATTATATACAGACAGCAATGTTTTATCTCAAAATATTTCATATTAATGATCCGAGAATATTATTATATATGTAGGTCTTTAATGGAAATAAGTCACAAGTTATTAAAGTAAATATTACTCAACAGATTCACATAACATGTATATATATATATATATATATATCAAAATTAACTTAACTCGTTGATTTTGTGCTATAACGTATACTTAAAGGAAGAAAAATTTAACATATCGTTCCTCCCATCATCTATCAAATTCCTTCTAGAGTTCTTCTAGAGTGTAATCACTGACGTGTTAGAACAACCAGTAATTTTCTACAAAAGCGGTAAACATATAAATCAGTTCACTTTCCGACGTGATGGACTAGTAAATAAATTACCCTACTGGTAATGACTTATTGCCAGAAACACTGAGGAAAATGAAATAGCTTTTTTCGTAATGGTTTCGAAATTGATTTTTTATAAATTTACAATCACAATAAAAATTATATATTTCTTCTAGAAAAATATTCATTGTATAGATTCTGTTTAAATGCTGTTTCATTTGTAGCAGCATAGTAAAAATTAAGAGAAATGACGATGCTATGCTTATTTCTTAAAAGCTTTTAAGATCTGCTAAAAATTATTAAATTAACAGAATCACTGGTAAAAAATCAAACCATTTTTGAATACACTATTTTATATTTTGAGTTATATTGCCGCATAAAGAAACTTTGTCAACGATCTCGATGGCCGAATGGTCAAAGCGCGAGATCCAGACCCGAAGATTGTTGGTTCGATGTTTGCAATGGCGGTTGATCCAAAGTACGGGTCTTTAATTTAAAAATGTTATTTATTGTTTCCTTATGTTTTCGAACATTCCAGATCTTTCTTTAATATGTAAATTAGATACTGAATATTCTGTTAGGGTATAAAAGCTGATACCCACTATCTATAGACATCTTCCCGATCTTGTAAAGTTGCGAGTTGCTACTTAGCTTCAATAAATACATCTGTTAAGTTATGCGGTGTGTTCTTTCGAATCTTCGGGACAATATGGTTACAATAAAAATTATTGATTCCTTTCAGGCAAATAATATTACGACTAAAGTAGTACGTATATAAATACTGTTGAAATATGGTTTCATTTCAATCAATACAGTCTATATTTTGCAATATGTGAGACAATCATGCCATGCTTATTTCTTAAAACCCATTAAACACTACGTCAAACAATCATCTGTAGAGGTATGTTGAAATGGTACAAAACTAATCGTCAACATGAGCTTTCATCAAAACGTTTTTATTAAAATATTAATAAGTAAATAAAGAATAAAAAGTAAAACATAATGACATCAGGGCGTTGATAACACTTGTGGCTTGCAAGTGACTAACAGTCTGGCGAACAGGTCTTTTAATCAAGCACGCTGATTCCAAAGCAGATGTGATTTCCCCATCCAACTGAACTGTGCAGCTCACCTTATATACCGCATCACGCTCGAGCGCGCAACATCGATGGAAATTTGTATTCCATTTCAATCTGCATTTGACAGAAGCTTCTTCGACGCTGTTGACATCAGAACGCCACATATCTTAGCTGTGTTGAACGAACATAATCTGGTTCTGAATATCCCTGCCCTAATTTTCTCCTCACAGTCTCGTGATAGTGGTATAATCCTAAATTTTTGCATAACTGAAAATTATGCAAAAGTTATGGTGGTTGGTTAGAAGCAATGCGTTTCAAAATTTCCTGTTTCAACGTCACGTGTGCTAAAAAGTACTGAATCATTTTAGGGAGAAACTCGATAAGATATAAACATCCATGCTAGCAGTACAGGCAAGTTTTAAGAATAAGACATATTAACAATATGAATGTTTATACATGTATACTAGAAAATTTGCCCTTATTGCTTTACGAGGCAAACTATATACATTTATGTATTGTAAAATCGTATAACGTAGATCTTAATCATTATTTTATTCAAAGTAAATTTCTAAATATTTGATTGATCATTTGAAAAGCTAACTGAAAAGCATTCTCAAATTAAAAATAAAACTAAAGTTTGTGACATGAAAGAGTTTTAAATGATATGGTATTACATGCTTTGAATGAAATTATTACTCTCATATATAAGAAATTTGATATTGAAGAGCATCCAGATTTTATAGGCCAAAATACATTTTATGGTTGTAGTAACAAATTTTATTTAAATAGGTATTAATATAATAGTAATTACTTGTCTTATTACAAAAATACTCTACAGATATTGGAATATTATACCAAGTAGGGTGTCTTTTATGTAATCAAAATTTAACTAAAAGTTCGTTATATATATCACATTATATTGGTCTCAAGCATTAACATGTTTAAAAAGAAATTTTTGTGTATATCATCCATTATTTATATAATTATTACAATATATAATATAATTATTATCAAAAATAGTTTTTTGTACTTTATGAATATTTGAATCTCTTTGGAGGCACTTAGAACTGTGATTTCGCCTTGAAATTTATCGAACATTTACATCGTATTTTAGAAATAGACGTTTGTTATAAGTAATATCCAAAGGATAACATTTACTATTTATATAAATGAAGTTTACTAGAAATAAAAAGAGTTCTACATTCATTTGTGTTAATTAATTATGAGAGAGCCCCCTACCACTCGTCAAGGAGAGTATCAACTAACAACCTAACGGAATATCTCTTACGAACTAAAAATAACCAAATAGTAAATAAATAAATAAAAGTAATATGTAAATAAAAGTGAGAAAATTCCTCGCGGTCTAAACACATAACAATCGAGTCTTCTTACTAAACATGAATCATGATTATTGATTAACGATTCATTGAGAGAAGAAATGTGACAAAACACAGAACAAGATTTAAACGGGAGAATACGGTTTGAAAGGAGAACTGAAGGTGTGACTCGAGTAGAATTAACTGACTGTTTAAAGTCACCAACAAACTGCAATCATAAATATAATAGAGGCTGCTAACCTCTCAGACATTAGAGGCAAAGAAAGAAGATATATTTTGAAAACAAGAAAAAAACTAGCGATACACCCGTGGATAATGATGAATTAAGACAAGCAATTGTTAAATTAATTCCTTTGAAAAAACACTTCAAGAACCATGCTATACGCAAAACTACTGGTACAAGAGCTATTGTAAAGTGGTTGCCACACCACCAAGACTTAATAGACGACGCTGACACCTATTTGCGGAAGTACCAACCCTAACATCGATGATGTCCTGCCAACACTCGGTTAGCAAGCTCATCTTCAGTACAGCCCACATCTTGTTTTACCAATAATTTATCATTACTTCTACTTTTATTCTGATATTCATGAGTTTTTAAGCTTTTGGTGTCAAAATAAAAACTATATATTATTTATTCTATGGAATGCAATTTTGACATCAATGTTGGTTTGGTATACTACAGTCTACTTCTTTGTTATACAAGGACTAATGACACATGAACTTACATTTTAACTCCGACTTCGTAGGACGTCCATGCACGCAGTTGGCTTTCAAACCATTAACTGCTGAACTCGGATACCAAAAAACCGCTCTCTACCCATTCGGCTTCACTGTTATTTAAGTGTTGGGTTGATAACTATATTCTAAAGTAAATTATCCTACCATAAGTTATAGAGCATGTATATTTTTACAAATTCCGAATGAATTAATTGCATATTTTTTCTTATAATAACTTCAAAAAAACTATTTCATTAGTTTATAAGGGTTGAAACAGGTCTTAAATGTTTCATAAATTTTTGTATACTTTAATCATATATGAGACATATTCTATCAAACATTATCCAGGACATACTTAGAAAGAATGGAACGTCTTAAAACAAATAAGATAGGTAAGCGAAGGTCGTATATACATATATCAAAAGGGTTTTTGGTTTTGCGGTGCTCAATTTAACAACACTTTTATAAATAAATCTTTAAAACAAACAAATGCTTTCAATCATATTTCGGAATATTTTCTGGCCTTATTTCACTAGCCGTAGCTTTGATGCAAGTGATTATATTCCTTAAGACCCTTAATCCTCGAATGTTGCCATAGTACCAAAGATAAATTAGCAGAAATATTTCTTGAAATTTATATTTCAGTTATTTTCAAACTACACTAAAATGCGAAAAAATGTATTTACTAGAATTCTAGGATCATCAGTTAATAACGTATCATTTCTAAAGATAAAGTAAAATTCTTCTTGATATGAAAGGAAAATTCGTTATTTCCATTTTCTGAAATGGGATATGACTTTATAATTGATTTTATGGTAATTTGTAGCTGCCTGTGACAACGTTTCTATTATTGTAATAATTTATACTCGAGTTCTTTCCTTCAATAGAAAACTTTTGCATAAGTCCTGTTTCAATATACGAAGCTTGATTTATTATGGGGAGTTTTTAAATATTGAAACTAGATTTTGGGGATTTTAAACCCCTGCTATTGCAATTTATATGTATTTTTTTATTTTAGGGAAATTTCTAGCTAAATATGTGATACACAGTTCAATTTTTGAATAAACAGCGTATCCTCATTTGCAATTTTTCCCAAGAAAATCCTATATACATTTACTAAGAAGCCTCACATAGTCCTTTGGTAAATCCTTTAAGTACACCTTCCTTTCAAAATGAAGTCTTTACATTATGAAAAGTTAATTCAGAATAAAGCTTTTAACAACCAAAATACTCGAATATGAAATGAAGAATAACTCTTTTATAAAACAACTTCAAATAAATGTACGCTTACATTTTAATTCGCAAAGAATTAATTCTAAAATACTTTTGGCTAAGTTCCCTTCGGGATCAAATCTAGAAATGAAAAGTGTTATTAACTACGATGCTTTGAATATCATGGATTTAACTGTAAATGAAGAAGCTTGTTATTACGAGGCACATTCAGACAGTAAGTTTTCCTATTTAATATAAAAAAGACTTTCAGGGACATATTTATTGGCAACAAGTAAAGCAATGTTTCAGCTATTTTTCAACATAGCTACCACCAGAATTGATCACTTGTCATATTGTCAGATCAACGTTTGTATCCCTCTGTCTTAGAACTCTGCCGCCTGTGAATGGAACTAGCCTTCCTGTCCCATAACACCGTGCATCTGCGTCTGTTTGAATTTGGTCCTGTCTGAATATTCACTATGACGCCAATACATTGACTGTTTCTTGGTTTTCGGGGTAAAAGTGCGAAATCCAAGTCTCATTGAAAGTGACGATCCTGTCGAGGAACTCGTCTCAGTCATCGTGATACAGTAGCAGCAATATAAGTGATGCTCCTAAGAGTTGAATTTTATGTTCGGATGTCAGTTTTGGTTCATAAACCTGACAGAGCTGACAATGAATTTCAATTGGCGCAATTCAAGATCACCGACCGAACCTTTGAGGCGGCGGGAGAAGGAATTAGTTTCCATTTCTGACCACTGCTGCCACGCTACTGACACGAGTCGGGACTTGCTCAAATGACATATGATTGATATATCATATACTTGTTATGCATGCCCAATAGACACGGATAATTGTGGTATATAGTCCCACACAAGTTAAAACAAAATCCCACCAGATGGTCAAGGAGCAACATGATAATTTCTGTGAAACCGTGTGATTGGTCCTCCTTGAGGATATAAGCTGCAAGACAGCAGTGAAGCAGTCAGTCAGCCTTGGGAAGAGGAAGTTGATCCTTGGAACAGGCAGTTGGCCTTTTTTGGAGCAGGCAGCCAGTTACAGTCATTTACCTAATGTTTCCTGTATCTCTCAAGATACCTCCTCGTAATTACTGAAGCTGGTTTTACTACAGTGGTTCGATTTTTTGTTCTTATGCTTATTTTAAGCCTGCCATTTTCACTGTCAAGTCAGTGAAACTGTTGTTTATTTGTACTTCAATACACATATGTTGAAGCTTTAAAAATACTTTGTGTGGACAGTTCAAGAAATAAATATTTGTTTTTTTATCATAGTAGTTTAATTAGTTTTTTTGCCAACCTCTTACTCTTTTTTATTACTGACCAACTCTTAAGTCTTACAATAATTACGTTTACTTTAAAGGGAAAACATAGGGGAACTTACTTTCTGGATGCTCCTCGTATATCCGAAATTGGTTTCATAAAATGAAAATATTGTTTGTTGCATGGAGCATATATACACTCATGTCCAAAATTATCTATGCATACTCAAAATTAATGATACTTAATGAAAAACCCTATAATTGAGTTCTATATTTGCAGAAAATGTGTGAAAAACAAGGCTAATTAGCATCATTCAATCAAAAGTAATCAAACATCATGTAATAGTACAACATAGGATTAAGTCTTAAAGTTGAATAAAGCTCTCTCCGAAAAGGTAATATTTAAGTAAATTTCTACAACACAGAGCTTGATTTCTGTGTCTAAGGATTCAAATAGGCTTGTAATGAATTTGAAGTATCATTTAGAATTTTTTAAGTGGTGACTTGAAAGCCGTTTAGAAGCAGAGCAGTCAATCACGAAAGCAACAAATGTCGGAATATTTTATAAAAAAAATGGTCACAACATTATAGAAATAATTTTACCAATATAGAAATGTTGTAAGATGGCCTGGACCTGGTCGTGAAGGAATGATAACTGCTTCTGATGATATATATGGCAATAACTACCCACCGTAACAAAAACTCTACTATTCACCAGATAAGTTTAGAGATTGTTAGATTGTGTTTCGTTGACTTTAGAAAAAACAAGATTGATTTAACTGGTGCAAAGAGCATCAGATCTGAAGAAAATACCAATGGTTTTATAAATGTTTACAGATAACTCGGTTTAGTTTTATAGGGGATTCTAAATTGTTTTCATCTTTAGAAAGTCAGGCATGGAAAATTATCCCCCCAACATTATGGAGAGTGACTCTTTCGTTATAGGGGTGATTTAATTTGGAAATCATAATAATCGATAGACGTACCCTCTGCAAGGTTTCAACAACACACCTACGTTTACAGAGATCTTACATTGCTAAGTAAGACTTTTTAGAGGTGCATCTAAGAGGATCTGACATTTTATTTATGATGGACAAAGCTGTTCCATATCGAAATAAACGGTCTTGACAAATTCATTGAAATTGATGGCATTAATCCAATACCGCCGTCGGTTAATTCCCAGTGAACGGTACGCTCCTTGTCCGCCATCTTGTTTTTGGAGACTACTGGCGAAACACGACTCCGCGAAGCACACGCCTAGTACCTAAGCCTAACACGCAGCGGGACACCGGCTGTTCGCCATCGCAAAATCGGAAAACGTGACGCCGACGATGTTCCGATGGCGAGCGGTCGGTGTATCTTCGTGCTAGACCTAGAAAACTTTAAAAACCAGAAATTAAAACTTAAAGCCAAATAGAAATTACAAAAATTTAAATACTATAAAAATAAAAACAAATACTAATTAAGAAATTTAAATACTATAAAAATATAAATATATATA
>CM063506.1:69535522-69548022 GCA_032207245.1 Pardosa pseudoannulata | reverse complement strand
ATAGAAACATCTTGTAAACAATTAAAAAAAAAATTCTTTTTATGTAACATGGAAAGATATTCAAAATTTCTCATTCAATAAACATTTTATATAATTGCCATATTAAACTGACATTATGTGTTATTAGCATGTATTTGCGAGAATATATTTTTTAGGAATTGCAAATGAAAATTAATACGAATATAATTATTTTTTATTTTTTAATTTCTGATTAGTTAGTAAAATATGAACACTTTTAAAAAGCTTAAATTTACATGAATACCGATAAAGTCTCGTGATCTGAAATATCACGTAAGTTGTAGAAGAAGTTCTTTATTCATTTCGTTACATCCATTGCCAATTTAAGAAATTTCGAATTGATTTACATTTGACACTCTTTTTTTTATTAACAGCACCAAAATTATATAGCGGTGACTTTTAAATATTTGTTTTTTTGAATCTTCATAAAGTCTTGTTTAATCTTACAAAATGTGGCGTCTTTCTTGAAATGTTAGCGATACAGAAATGCGAGCACTGTCAGTTTATTATAAAACAATTCACTTTTTAAGTTTCATTATAGCTAACTTATGTTTGAAGAGAAATAATATATAATGAATATGTTTTAATTTATGCTTATTTGTCTAAATATCACAATTTTTTTTACCCAATCTTCATTTCTAACTATTAGCAATTAGGTATTATTCACATTTATAAATTATTCGTACAGAAAGAAAATAATTTAGTTATACTCATAAATAGAAAATACAGAACAATTAAACTTTGAAAGGAAAAACATAATCAAAAGAGAGTTATTTAGGACAATATATATTTTACTTATTATTTATCTTTCGAGAGAGGAATATATGATACTTATATTTGAATAGAGGAATATATTAATACAGCCGAGTAATTGTACCTGTAAAGGAGTAATTCCTAAAGTCAATATTCTTTATTTTCATAGCAGTGCCCCTTGCAATTAGCACATTGTATCTGTTTATGAACTAATTACGCCATTAAAAATGGCGTAACAACTGTTAAACATCCAAGTAACAGGAAAATTCAGAAGTGGTATTTGTAACAATACAGTTTTAATGACAGTGGAAACGTTAATGAGGACATAGAATGAAATAATACTTCTTGATGCAAAAGTTTCGAATGTGTTACAGAAATCTGAATACATGAGTGTCTCTTGAATGTTTATGTAATTATTTCAAACAATTGACAGAATCGTAAATAGCTGACTATAATAAATACTTTCCCTTTTAAATGATTACTGGTTACATAAAAGTTTGTTTCAGGTATAGTGTACTTTACTGAAAGTTTTAGAAATTATTAACTTATAGTTCATTTACCAATGTTTTACTCATTTGCATTGAACTTTAATGTAGTTTAAGCAGTATAAATATTTTGTCAATCTGCCAATTTGTTTTAAGCTGATTTATTTTATCTGTTTTTCAACATGATTCAGGAGATCTAAATTTACATTGATTTTACATAAGTATTAACAAACATCCTTAATTTACGTTATAATAAATCTGAAAAGCCATTCAAAAGTTTCGACTAAAATCGGATTATTAAATTTAAATTCAGAGCATTCCAAATTTTTCAAGACATTTAAATGTGAAATATAATATTTTAAATATTCAATTTATCAACAGTTTAAAATCCAAAAATGTTGATGTTTTATGTATTAGTAAGGTATCGTGTCATATTATTTTATTTTCATAGCAGCATTTTTAGCAATTAGCACATCGTATCTGATTATGAACAAATTATGCCATTAAGAATGGCGTAACAACTGTTAAACATCCAAGTAACAGGAAAATTCACAAGTGGTATTTGTAACAATACAGTTATTGTCATGAAATTTCTAATATTTTCGTAGCTTCCATAATGTTTATTTGTGAAGAACGTTTTAACAGTACATGTATATGTATACGCGTTTAATGGCAGCGGAAACATTAATGAGGACATAGAATGCAATAATTCATCTTGGGGCAAAAGTTTCAACTGTGTTACAGAAATCTGAATACATGAGTGTCTCTTGAATGTTTATGTAATTATTTCAAACAACTGATAGAACAGTAAATAGCTAAATATAATAAATACTTTCACTTTTAAATGAAAATGAAATAAAATGTTTATGTAATTATTTCAAACAACTGATAGAACAGTAAATAGCTAAATATAATAAATACTTTCACTTTTAAATTATTACTCTTTACATAAAAATGTGCTTTAGGGAAAGTGTACTTCACTAGAAGTTTTAGAAATTATTAGCTTAGAGTTCATTTACTAGTGTTTTACTCATTTGTATCGAACAATATACGCAATATAAATAACTTTTCAATCAGTCCAATTTAGTTTTAGCTGATTTATTTTACATTTTTTCAACATGATTCTGGAGATTTAAAGTTACATTTTTTTACAGAAGTTTTAATTAACACCCTTAATATACTTTATAATAAATCTGTAAAACCATTCAAAATTTTCGACTAAAATCGAAATATTAAATTCAGAATTGAAATTGAAATTTTTCCCTGACAATTAAATGTGCAAATATAATATTTTAAATATTCAATTTATCAACAGTTTAAACCCTCTAAGCGGTTTGCACGTACAATTCCGCCGGTTGTCACGTACAATTTTCGATCTCCAAAAACGTTCCGAAAAGAGATGTATTGTACATTTCTGACAGTGCTTTCCCCCATGGAGTTTTGAGGTAGGGAGTCAGGTCAATTGTTTAGGAACTGCACCCCTCTTTGACTGACATTTATTGAGGGATGCACCCCTACTCCCTGAGGAACAAAGACGCTGATAGCTTCTTATGGCTTTGTCAATTTCTATTTCGAAGTATTTCGTTTGTGGTAACAGATATATCTCTAATTGCACCACTTAAATATCTTGGATGACATTCGTAAAAAATATAAATAATTCTCTTAAAAAATATTTTTATTCACACTTTTAGAATACATTATTTCTTATGGGATTATCTTCGAGACTTGACGATCTTTATGTGTATTAAAAATTAACAATCAATAATGTCTATTTATATATCTATTTATAACCGGAAGTAAAGGGACAATAACGAGGGTGGGGCAAACGGTGAAGTAAAAAGTCATATAACACTTTGGTCACTGACACAATAAAATTTTAGCGTATTTTTTTAGACTTTTTTCCCCGGGTGTGTTTTACTCGGTGGGTTAAAAACGAAACATGATGATGTGTTATGTATTAGTAGAAATCGTGTTATGTTACGATAAAACATACCAAAAGAAAATTTTACTAAATAATTATTTTACGAAATAAATCTATTTTTTATTTTTATAAACCATTTAAGATTTTATTTGATTATATTTAAAATTTTAAATTAAAAATTTAATTTACTTGTGAAGCAACATTTAATTTACATTAAAGCATTCTTTTTCAATAAATTATACTTAAATTATCATTTTTTAGATTTAAATAACCTGTGATCGGATACAGTTTGAAATTTCATATAAAGGTTTTTTTTTGTTACTTATTAGTTGATAAGATCCTAGCCGTATATTTTTGAGTTCGTTGTAAACCCATTCATCTTTAAACTTTGATGATAAGTTTCATAATCATATATTTTATGCACTAATTTTACCCATGTCTTATATAATGCGTCAGTCTTCTCTCTGTTTTCCTGTAAGTTAATGCTTTTGAAAAACGAAATCGGTCTTTTTGTCCAAAGCTCGAATACTGAGTCAATTAGGATTTGCGCATGCCATACTGCATGTAGTCTTATTGATATGTGAGTATTTCTTTATGATTCTTTATAATAGTATTTTAAGAAATTATACTTAAATGATCATTTTTATAGATTTAAATAACTTTATACTGTGATCGGAAATAATTTGAAATTTCATATAAAGGTTTTACTTTTAACCTTATTTTAGTAACCTATTAGTTGATATAATCCTGGCTGTGTATTTTTGAGTTTCTTGTAAACTCATTCATCTTTAAACTTTGCTGATAAGTTTCTTGATAATCTATTTTGTACATTATTTTTACCCACGTGTCAGGTAATGTGTCAGTCTTCTCGCTGTTTTCCTATAAGTTAATGCTTTCAAAAAACGAAATTGGTCTTTTTTTCCAAAGCAAGAATACTGAGTCAGTTAGTTTTTGCACCTGCCACACTGCATGTAGTCTTATTGATATGTTAGTATTTCCTTATATTTCTTTTTAATAGTATTTTATGATATATAAAGTTTAAAGTAATTAACTATTGATGAAGCTTTACAAATTTTTGATGACAAAGATGTTTACTTAAGTTATCTATTGACTCTTAATAGTGAAAAAAAAATGTAAAAAAATATTTTTGATTTCTCATACCTTGAAAAATTCTTAATTTTATAAACGAGATTTTTTTTAACGGAGGTGGAACAAATTATCTGTCTTTAATACTAGATTTAAGGACCTAGCCAATTTAACTCATTACAAATTTGATCACTATATACATAAAACTTTAATATCACTTTCCAAAAACATTCGTTGGTTTTTATTTAAGTAATAAAATATATGTAAACTTTCATTCCTCTTCCCCGCAGACCCCTTCATTTAACATTATCAAATATGGTATACCTATTTTCAGGGTTGTGAGCCAATTTGACTCATAGAATGTATATGAAAATAAATAAATATAGTAATAAATATAGTATAAAAGTAAATATAAAGTATATATAGAGAAAAAGTCGAGAACAATTCCATTCCAATGTCGGAAATTCATCCTACTGACGCACGTAAGAATTGTCAAGTTCAACAATAATGCAAAAGAAACACATGTAAAAATCATTTTGCTAAATGTAGTAGGAATGTTTGCAGAAAATGTGCTTCAAAACAGATTTTATATGTATAAAATGTTTTCCTATGAACTTTTTGATAATAAACATTTCATTTAAATTAATTTGGAATTATTTTTTTTGCAAAGAACTTTAATTGTTTTGTATGAGTCAAATTGGCTCACTAAAGTAAAAATAGGTATATGATCATCATCCGTAAATCTAGTGTTAAACATCTCTCTTTCATTTTTAAAACATAAAAAATATTTTTGTAAGAGACACTTTGTTGTTAACAAAATTGATATCAAGACTAACTTGCATGATTACTGAAAATATAATAAATTTTAAGACAAATTTAGTGTTTTAAAAGATACTAGAATATTTTAAAATAAATTAGAACCTAAGTTTGTATATGTTACTGTGAATGGCCAAAATTGGAGAATGTCGACACTCACCGGTGAATGTCGACATACACTAAATACCTCGGTGAAAGATTGAATATTTGATTATATTCTTATATATTCGGACTATCACCGGTGTATGTCGACAATCCCCATGCATTGATGGTGAATGTTGAGAAAAATATTCCTGTTACGTTTTTAAATCATACTTTATTATTAAAACATAACTGTCAAAATAGCACATAAACTACTACTTGTTTCACTACTAAATGTCTTTCTAAAAGCAAGTGACTCTGCTCAATTCAAAGTGCTATAACAGTTTAAATTGTTGCAACAAATAAGATAGTATAACGTCAATTACATAATTAAGTTAACTATTGGTATTATTTTCTGTTCTCAGAATGTTCTATTCGTTTAAAGTTCAACAATTGCATGTGCTATTAAGATAGATTTGACTAAATTACGAAGATGAAAATATAAATCTCCGACACTTTCAACATTCACCATTAGTACATGGTGAATGTCGACATTTACCGGTGTAAGTCAGAAATAAGAGTGTATAAAAATATTTTGGACATACACCCAGCAACTACGTGATTGTTCACCGGTAAAAGTCGACATTCTCCAGAATTCTGTCTTTCACTGAGACATATATATATTAAGATACATTTATATTTTTTAAAAAACATTTGAAAAAGTTAAATTTCTCTTTAAAAATTAAAAATTGAAAAAAAACATATTTTGGGAAATATACAAGAAAATTTAGATTTAATCGGATGAAATTCATATGGTATATAACCTGTAAAAAATTAATGAAAAAAATATTAAAAACTTGTGATAACATACGCGTAAAGTTAAACAAACACAATTTGAGAAAACTCAAGTTAGAGTTTTGTAAGAATAAATTTCTTTACAGCACATAGCTGACACGTTTCTATTAAAAATTTCTTTGAAGAAATTAATTTTTTAAAGCGAATTGTTTTAAAACGTTCAGAACTAAATTCCACTTCACATATATATATTTTTCAAAAATTCGATTTTTTTTATTGATTTAACATTTGTATGACCCATTAAGAGATGCAGTTAGTTCTAATAAAGAAAAATAATTATAGAATTAGAACTATGAAGATGATACTATTCAGTTTAATCGACGTCCAAAACAGATTGAATACAGAATGGTACTTGAATAAATACACAATTAATACTAGTTTTGCATCTATATTTTCTCTTATTTGTAAAGGAGGGAAAGAACTAATAATATTCTGAAAAGCACCTTACTACACAAAGGATAAGATGTCTATTATCAGAGTATTTAAAAATGAATGAAATTCTTCTAAGTTCTCAGTCAGAGGGAGATGTCTCTGCAAAATACCCGAGATCTAAAAATAAAGTGATAAATAATAATTTCTTTATCATTCCAATTGAAATAGTACCAATTTAAGTCTCAAATGAATAATAAATGAATCAGTTGTAATAATATTTATAAATAATCAGCAAAGAGTAAATGCAATTCTGGGTGTATAGTTTTTTAAGGTAAATCTTACCCATTTGTTAAAAATGTCTCGTCAAAATACCACAGGTCTAAAAATAAAGTTCTAATTTCTCTATCATTCCAATTGAAAAAGTACTAATTTAAGTATCAAATGAATAATAAATTAATGAAACGTAATTATATTTTTAAACAATCAGCAAAGAGTAACTGCAATATGATTCTCGGTGTATAGTTTTTTAAGGTCAATTTTACTCATTTGTTAAAAAATGTCTCAGCATAATACCCCAGATCTAAATAAGGTGCTAATTTGTCTATCATTCCAATTTAAAATGTACCAATTTAAGTATCAAATGAATAATAAATTAATGAAACGTAATTATATTTTTAAATAATCAGCAAAGAGTAACTGCAATATGATTCTCGGTGTATAGTTTTATGGTAAATTTTACCCATTTGTTAAAAATGTGCCGGAAAAATACCTCAGATCTAAAAATAAAGTTCTAATTTCTCTATCATTCCAATTGAAAAAGTACTAATTTAAGTATCAAATGAATAATTAATGAATGAAACGTAATTATATTTTTAAATAATCAGCAAAGAGTAAATGCAATATGATTCTCGGTGTATAGTTTTATGGTAAATTTTACCCATTTGTTAAAAATGTCTCAGCATAATACCCCAGATCTAAATAAAGTTCTAATTTCTCTGTCATTCCAATTGAAATAGTACCAATTTAAGTGTCAAATGAATAATAAATGAATGAAACGTAATTATATTTTTAATAATCAGCAAAGAGTAAATGCAATACGATTCTGGGTGTATAGTTTATAAGGTGAATTTTACCGATTTGTTAAAAACGTTCTGGCAAACTACCCCAGATCTAAAAATAAAGTGCTAATTTGTCTATCATTCCAATTTAAAATGTACCAATTTAAGTCTCAAATGATTAATAAATAAATCAAACGCAATTATATTTTTAAATAATCAGCAAAGAGTAAATGCAATATGATTATGGGTGTATAGTTTTTTAAGGTCAATTTTACTCATTTGTTAAAAAATGTCTCAGCATAATACCCCAGATCTAAATAAAGTGCTAATTTGTCTATCATTCCAATTTAAAATGTACCAATTTAAGTCTCAAATGATTAATAAATAAATCAAACGCAATTATATTTTTAAATAATCAGCAAAGAGTAAATGCAAACTGATTCTCGGTGTATAGTTGTATGGTAAATTTTACCCATTTGTTAAAAATGTGCCGGAAAATACCTCAGATCTAAAAATAAAGTGCTAATTTCTCTCTATATTCAAACTGAATTAATACCAATTTAATGTCAAATGAATAATAAATGAACGAAACGTAATTATATTTTAAATAATCAGCAAAGAGTAATAGCAATATGATTATGGGTGTATAGTTTTTTAAGGTCAATTTTACTCATTTGTTAAAAAATGTCTCAGCATAATACCCCAGATCTAAATAAGGTGCTAATTTGTCTATCATTCCAATTTAAAATGTACCAATTTAAGTCTCAAATGATTAATAAATAAATCAAACGCAATTATATTTTTAAATAATCAGCAAAGAGTAAATGCAAACTGATTCTGGGTGTATAGTTTTTTAAGGTAAATTTTGCTCAGTTGTTAAAAATGCTTTCTAAGTTCTTTCTTTTAATCTATTATTTTATGTTAAACATATGTATTTTATGTACATATATACGTAGTCCATGAAACGCCATATACGTGCAATCCTGCATATAAATATTATTTTTACTAAATTTTTAATAAGTCAGTGGTCTTTTATGAGCTTATTTGTAAATAATTGCCATAAAGTTCCAAAATTTGTATAGATATACATCGAAGTATTACTGGATCACTCATATTAAAAAACAATTAAATGATTTTTATTATTAAAACACATTTCATTATTAAATTTATTATTAACATTCTTTTCGTTTAAGATTTTAAATATTTCCCCAAATTAATTAAACTTATGTTCCCCGTATTTGTTTTCTATTATATATACTAGTTGATGAATTGTTAAATTACATGCTTCCTTGGTTTTGAAGTGCTACGATCTACAGTTTCGTATAAGAGCGCTAATGAAATTGAGATCTCCTACTTGAAGCAGATTCAAAACAGCTACCAAACAACCATGCCAACGGTGGAATGCAAATCCACGAAATCTAAAACCAAAATGCGGCACTCTACCCTTTTGCTATCGTTTTGAATTTACAGTAAAAATATTGAAGTCAATATTATGAATTTTTGTAAAACATTCTGACTTTTTTCAATTTTGAATTGAGTTTTAATAATATTGTCACGAAGATTCGAATGAACACACCGTTTAACTTAACAGAAGAATTTATTAAAGCTAAGTAGCAACTCGCAACTTTACAAGATTGGGAAGTTGCCTACAACTAGTGGGTATCAGCTTTTATACCCGAACAGAATATTCGAGAAATAACTAATTTACATATTAAAGAAAGATCTAGAATATTCAAGAACATAAGGAAACAATAAATAACATTTTAAAATTAAAAATCCGTACTTTGGATAAACTGCCATGTCAAGCATCAACCCACAACCTCCGGGTCTCGATCGCGTGCTTTGACCATTCGGCCACTGAGCTAGTTGGCTAAGTTTCTTTATGCGGCAATATTAATAAAGCAATTTAGATGAATACAGAGATTTATTACAGAGATATATAGGAAATTTTATTTCTCAAAAAACCATAATGAATCCTGTTGAATTTTGATGTCGTTGAATTTAATAGTAGTATTATTCATCGAGGATGTAAAATAATGGTGGCACTTCTCCGTTAAGCCGCAATAACCATTCACAGGTTATTTAGTGAATATATACGGTTGCAGACACAATTTAGAGTATTCAAAATGGTAGCTTTTACGTTGATTTTAAAATAGTGATAAATGAAAATTGAAGAACAGAAAAGAGCCCCATTCCTTAGCTTAAAGCAGAGGTCGGCAAAAGCCGGTCCGTTGAAAAATCCTGCATGCAATTTTTTTAATCTCTTATTTGCGATTTTATTGAAATCAACAGTATTTGTGTGCGTAGTGTACAACATATATTTGTGAAAGAACATTTTAGTTAATGATTTACACAAAAATAAATATCTATCACAAATTACTGACGAAAATCTTCACTCGGTATTAATAATTGCTACAAGTGATTTGGATTCAAATTTTGAAGAAATAATATCAAATGAACATTCCAGATTTCAAGTTTCGCCTTAACTAAGACTATTCTATTTTAACGTTTGATCTTTATCTTTTCTTTTTATAATTCTATTTACTATTATATTTACGAAATGTAATATAAATATAAAAAGGTAATAACTATGATAAAATTAAAATAATTTGTATTGTTACGATATAAATAAATATCAAAATAAAATCTTTCATTAACTGATTTATTTAATGACCATTAGTTTAATATAATGGATCATACTCCTTTAAAAATTACGTGACATTTTTTACTGGGCACAAATTATTAGCATATACACCTAAGTAAGACAATTTATTTTTACTATTATCTTTTATTAACTGTCAAATTTCTCTGTCCAAATGCTTTAAAATGATACTTATAGTGTTTTTTCAAAAATATTTCTTGGTCAGAGAAAAAAACTCCACCCAAAACATTCGCGCTTGAACAGCGTACGCGGTATAGTCCTCCGGACCGGGAAACATTCTAAAAATTTCATTTTGGCTCGTGCTTAAAAGTATTTGCCCACCCCTGGCTTAAAGGAACATTTATTATTTTCTGTTACTTGCTAACTTTGTCAAAAAATACTCGTCCCCCGACATGAAGCCAAGAGCAAAATGGCTAAAAAAAAATTATTTTTCCCCAAAAATGAATGCGGATGACCTCTCCCCAAACTTCGGCCAAAATGATACCCACTCAACACCGCGCATGGCGTGGTCAATGGAAAAATTCCGCCAGCGGAAACCCAAGACGATTCCCAACACGTATCGTGAGTAGGAAAAACATCCTAGGGATTTATGACGCCTAGGAACGTTCAAGCTGGACAAATGGTAAAGTCGGGGAGTGCAAAACGGCAACCCACGGATGGTCAGTGAGGGTAGTCTGAAGGTGGCTTGGACATGAACAAGCCCCATTCCGTAAAATAAGGGGTCAGGAAGCCAGCAATTCCTTTCATTCCTGGCGACATGACGCCAAAAGCAAAATGGCTAAAAAAAGAATAATTTTTTCCAAAAGAGAATGCGGGTGACCTCTCCCCAACTTCGACCAAAATGATAATCACTCAGTACAGCGTAGGACGAGGTCAGTGGAAATATTTAGCCAGCTGCAACACAAGACGATCGCCAAAACGTAGCTTGAGTAAGAAAAAGCCTAGGAATTTATGACGCCTAGCTGCGCTCAAGCTGGAAAAATGGTGGAAGACGGGGAGAGCAAAATGACAACCCACGGATAGTCAGCGAGGGAAGATTGAAGATGACTTGGACATAGACAAGCCCGAAGGGGTCAGGAAGCCGGCAATTCCTGGCACTCCCTTTTAAATAGAATGTGGCTATACCACAAATCCATTAATAAAACCATAAGAAATAATTTAAAAAATCAAGAAAAATATTTTGAAAAAGTTTCAATTAGTTACAAAATTATATTTTAAGTACACATTTTAATGTGATTGCGTTTGATATATTTCAATATATACTTGCACAAAGTTACATAACTCAAATCAAAACAAAACCTTGTGTTGAAAGTAAAATATTTCTAATTAATTTATTGCATAATGAGTTTCATCAGAAATACCAACACTGCGTGTACTAAGAAACACGATTTAGTACAGTTTATTACATGCACTAGATATGCACAAAATAAAATCCTTAATTATCTGAAATTTATCCCACTTTCTAATTTTACTTGAATGTTATGAAATCCATATTAATTTTAGTCCTATTAAATTCTTTGTCATTCAGTATTTTTAGCTACTGTTCATTACTGTATATCGCTTTAGCATGCCTCTTAAAATTAGATTTCTCTCGACAATCTCAAATTTTAAAAATCTCTATGTATATTCACTTATTTCGAATCTTAAAATATAATAGATTGAGTTAAAATTTCAGTTTTGAACAGCATGCTTAGCTCTTATATTTTCAAAAATTTGCTTAAATCAATTATTTTCCTTGAAACGTGTGCAACTAAATATTATATAATTAAAATGCTTGAAAATGTTCCTGATTCATTCCTTAATTTCACATATTTTGAAAGATTTTAATAAAGTAAAACTGAAATTTTTATAGAGAAATTTACTATAAATTATCATGTATTTAAAAGAATTAATTTCAAAGTTTCCTCATGACACTTTAACAGTAATCTAATCTGAGAAAAAAAGCGCTTTCTTAGATATACCTTCATCATGCATATTTAATGCTTAATAAAGTTTAGAGCTCAATCAATAGATTCAATTTAATCGCTTAAAATTTATTAAAATACACCTGGAAAATTTAAGAAATGTAAGTAAAATTCATAGCAATACAATTCTTTTATATTAGTGAATACACACTTAAATTTAACATGGATATTTTATTTTTCATAAATTCTTACGAACATAGTAAAATATTCTGATGTAAGAACCACAGGTCTTTCTTGTACGTTTGTTAAATTATGTAAATTTAAATTTAATTTACTTCGAATTCCGAATTTGTATTAAGAGAGTTACTTTTCTCCAATATTTAAGTAGGCAGTTACACAACTCATAAATTATTATTTTAACAGCTTCAAAAATTATGTAATATTAATTGGACAATGAATTGAGTGGTATCAGAAAATGAATAATTTATA
>CM063506.1:69523022-69530522 GCA_032207245.1 Pardosa pseudoannulata | reverse complement strand
TTGTTAAATACATAAACCAAAATTCCAAAAGATAAATAAAAGGAGTAAAAAGAGAATGATTGTAGTTTCAAGAACAAATACTTAATAAACATGACAATAAATATCTATTAAATATCTTTAAGACTTTATATTGTTATTTTAACACCCTAACTGCATATTGTTATTCAGTATCATTTATCAATAAAAATTATTTATTTCTATATGTCTTACAACTTTACTGGGGATCAAATTAACCCTGAAATTTAGTTTTAGCTAAGTCCAAAATCCAGTTGTTATGGTGTAGTTTAAGAAAATCTGTTTATTAATATTAACTCAAATTAACAAACGGTTGTTAATAATGTAACACAATTTGCATTTTCTTTAACACCATTTGTATCAAACATACGTGCCCTAGAATTTCGATACTTTTGAAAGGGTGTCACGTTGATGATGCTTTTCAAACTCTGTGCCATTCGAGCTGGAATTACAGACAGTAATTAATCAACTAAGTAATTATGCTACTACAAAATTGTTTAGATTTAATGTAAGTTCACAATAAAGTAACAGCATGCTTTATGTACTATGAAGTGGAAAATGGTGAAGTATTTTTATTTCCTAAACTGTTGTTTATATAGTGTATAGTTAATGTCGTAGAAAGTTTAAAGTGTGTTTTAATTAAGTATGTATTTATGTTTATAAAATGTATTATGTGTTTATATAATATATGCCTTTTTTTTAGATCATCTGTAAAAATATGTTAATGCAACCACAAAGCTTTCAATTACCTTTAATATGAGGGTCACTCTGAAATTTTTAAGTAAAACTAGGTTTATAAAGTTCTACTTACAAAATTTTAATAGTATTAAAAGTAGTCTCCTTCAGCAGCAATGCACTTTGTAGACGAATTTTCTACAGATTAAATGCCTCAAGCCATTATTTCTTGGAATAGGTGAAAATATGCATTTATAGCCACATAAACCTCATCCTCTGAATGAAAACGGCATCCTCGTAAATTCTTTTAAGATTGAAACATAACCAAAAGTCACACATATCGAGATCAGGTGAATACGGTGAATGTTCTATCATTTTAATTTGTTTTGTTTAAGAAACACAACGGATAATCCGGCTGTATGTGAAGATGCATTGTCATGGTGAAGCATTAGTCCCCTAAAATACACTTCTTGTAGAATTTGTGGAAGACATTTAGTGGTATACCAGTTTGCTGTTACTGTCTTTTGTCCTTCCAACTTCCTGGCTTTGACCAATCGTATACTTCTGAAGAAAATGGATACATCACTTTTATCAGTGCGCGTTGTCTTTTCACCATTGTCGGTGTCGTATCATCTTCAAAAACCCATACTTTTCTTGCCGTCAAAAAAAGATATGTACATCGGCCGTTACAATTTTAGAAATCATTCTATGGCCATCATCATATAGCAATTTAAGAATTTCTTTACTGGTTCTGACACGCTGTCCTTTTTTGGTGCTCAGTTAGATGATGGGAAACCCAACGGCAAACTACTTTTTTCATATGTAATTCTTCATTAATAATATTGGGTATCCAATGTTAAGTTCCTTCTCTATAATTTGATAGGTACAGAGATTATCATCCATTAACATTTTTCGTATGGCAGACACATTATCCGGGATATCTGTCGACGGCGGCCTTCCAGTTCTTCATCCAGAAGAAAATTGCGGCCTCTGCTAAATTCTTTAAACCTTCTGAATACAGTTGCACGAGCTGGAGATCTATCACCAAATGCCAATTGCAACCGTTGAAAGCATTTTCTTGATTTAATCCTGCTTTAAAATCATAGAAAATCATATCTCGAAAATGTTCTCGAATCAACTCCATTTTCTCTTCTGTTTAAAATTTATTCTCATTTTCGCGTGTCTCAAATATTTCAGAGTAACTCTCGTATTGGTGTGGTCATTAAACAGCCCTGTCTTGAGACAGTAGCTGCTTTAAAGGATCTTTATTTTGAATAGGTGAAGGGTAGACGTAAATTTACTAAATAAAAATGATTTATGTATATAGTAAATTAATTATTTTCAACAACACCGTCACAGAAAATCCGGTACTGAAAAGTGTATATTATTAGTATTCATTAAAACGACTTATATATAGAAGAAATTTCAGATTTTCATTCCCAAATAAATATAACAGTACAGTTAATATTCTTCTTATTATTTATAAATCTTATCAACTTATAAACAATTTTCTAACATCATTTATGGCAAAAATTCCAAACTGATTTAATTTTGGGTAGTTGGGCTTATTTTTAAATCTTCTTGTAACTAGAAGTTTATATTTATGGTGTATTTGTTAGTTTAATAATATTAATTTAAATAATAAAGATTTGGAAATCAATCATAATGAATTTGAAACTACGAAAGTAAATACGTCACTTTTAATAAATAAAAGCGGATTTCAAAAAAAGGTATTACAACTTGAATACCTTTGAGATTAGACTTAAAAGGCTAACATATATATATATATATATATATATATATATATATATATATATATAATATATATATATATATATATATATATATATATATATATATATATATATATATATATATATATATAATATATATATATATATATATGTAAATATATATACATATATATATATATATATATATATATATATATATATATATATATCTATATATATATATATATATATATATATATATATATATAATATATATATATATATATATATATATATATATATATATATATATATCATACATATATATATATATATATATATATATATATATATATTAGTGTTTAGATATATATATATTAATATATATATATCTATATATATATGTTTATATATATATATATATAACATATATATAATATTATATATATATATATATATATATATATACACGTCAGTGTTTAGGTGACAAATGACTATTAATGATAGAACTAAAGTGGAAATCTGAAATGCGTTTCCTTTTAAAAAAGACAAACTATGCATATTTTTCATGATAAAATGAATTTTGAGCCAATAAAATGATTATTTTTCTTCCCTATATCTAGATGTTTTCTCACACCCTTAATTTTAAATTTTAAAATCATTTTTATGTCTGACATTTTTAGTACCAAGTAGTAGTTACCAAATATTTCAAGTGGTTATTTTTACATTACTCTCAACTGTTTGGACGTTTTCTGTTAATCATGTTATCCTAACATACATATGCATTTTACAGAGAGTTTAATAGCATGAAACATGATAATTATCTTCCAGAGATACTAATTAAAGATTTAAAGATTCTTAAAGATTGTATTTGTTTGTAAAGATTTAAAAAAAGAGTACTTTATTATATTTTTGTAAGTTCTAATGCTCAAATGATGTTATATATAATATCATATAATTTAATGATCTATATAACTATATATATATATATATATATATATAAATATATAATATATATATATATATATATATATATATATGTTTGTAATATATATATTCTGCCTTTATTATATTTTTGTAAGTTCTAATGCTCAAATGATGTTATTAAACATTTCTTAATGTCAAACTTACAGAATAAATTCTTTATAGAAAAATTTTGTGCGTACTGTAAAAGGTATAAAACATAAAATGTGTTTTCGATTTCAAGCCATTCTTTAGATTAAAATTTCCAAATTACTTGATATATAATTGATTTTATATTTATCTTTCTGTTTCCCGAAGTTCAGTAAAATGTTTTGTAACTTCTTTCTCTTACATTAGAAAACTTCATCTTTTATATTGAAAAATAGGTCTTTGAGAAAATATTTACTCCTATTATTTTATGAAAATAACATATTTTAATTAAGTAAAAACAATATATTTACTATACATGCTTTTTAATTTTTGATGTGCTATTTTCTGTCAAGTTAAACGAAACATTCTGAAAATTTAGTAAAGTTTTCTTTAATGGTGTATATCCATTTAACGGTATTGAAAAGGTAGAAATATCAAGACTAAAAGGTAGCCAGATTTTTTTTCTCTATAAAAAGTGAACATACACTGAAATTGTAATAATAGTTGCTTAATATAAAGCAGAGCAAAATGAACATTTTTGATGCAAGCCATTAGAAGATACAAATTTTATGAAGAAGTTTTGCACTTAAGTTAGTTGTTTTTAATAGATATCAATTTCTTATACGTTTAATGTAATAACATTATTTATGCTTTTAAGAAAAGAAAATATTTTAAAAACTAAAATATAAAGTCTAGTTTCTCCTAAGAGAAAATGTGTTTTTTGTTATGTTCTACGTACATTTATTCTTATAAATATTTATCAAATTTTATGTGTGATAAGATTTTTACATATTTTTTACGAATATTGAAGAATTACTTTCATAATGAATGCTCACATTTTATCATACATTTTCGATTAAGAAGGAACTTCTTATTAAAAGTTTATTATAACTTCATAGCAAACAGATAATAAAAAGAGTACTACTTTATATTCTTGTAAGTTCTAATCCTAAAATGGTATTATTAAATATTTCTTAATGTCAAACTCACAGAATACTTTCTTTATAGAAAAGTTTTGTGGGTAATGTAAAAGGTATAAAACATAAAACTTGTTTTAAATTTCAAACTATTCTTTAGATAAAAATTTCCAAATTACTTGATATATAAATGATTTTATATTTATCTTTACAGTTTCCCGAAGATCTGTAAAATGTTTTTTAACTTTTTTCTCTTACATTAAAAAACTGCAGCTTTTATATTGAAACACAGGTGTTTGCAAAAATATTTATTCCTATTCTTTTATCAGAATAACTTTTTTAACTAAGCAAAAAACAGTATATTTACTATACATGCTGTTTAATTTTTGATGTGCTATTTCCTCTCAAGTTAAAAGAAATATTCTGAAAATTTAGTAAAGTTTTCTTTAATGGTGTATATTTATTTAACGGTATTGAAAAGGTAGAAATATCAAAACAAAAAGGTAGCCAGTTTTTTTCTCTATAAAAAGTGAACATACACTGAAATTGTAGTAATAGTTACTTATAATAAAGCAGAGCAAAATGAACATTTTTGATGCATGCTATTAGAAGACATAAATTTTATAAAGATGTTTTGCACTTAAGTTAGTTGTTTTTTAATATCCGTTTTTTACACGTTTAATGTAATAACATTATTTATGCTTTTAAGAAAATAAAATATTTAAAAAACTGAAATTTTAGGTCCAGTTTCTCTTAAAAGTAAATTTGTTTTTTGTTATGTTCTACTTACATTTGTTCTGATAAATATTTATCAAATTTTATATGTGATAAAATCTTTACACATTTTTACGAATATTGTAGAATTACTTCCATAGTGAATGAGCACATTTTATCATATATTTTCGATTTAGAGTGAACTTCAAAGTTTATTATAATTTCATAGCAAACAGATAAAAAAAGAGTACTTAGTTATATTCTTTTCAGTTGTAATGCTAAAATCATGTTATTAAACATTTCTTAATGTCAAATATACAGAATAATTTCTTTATAGAACATTTTTGTGTGTAATGTAAAAGGTATAAAATATAAAATGTGTTTTAGATTTCAAGCCATTCTTTAGATTAAAATTTCCAAATTACTTGATATATAATTGATTTTATATTTATACTTCTGTTTCCCAAAGTTCTGTAAAATCTTTTTGACATTCTTTCTCTTACATTTGAAAACTGCAGATATTAAATTGAAAAATTGGTCAATGAGAAAATATTTAATCTTATTTCGTTACGAGTTTTTTATGTTAAGTATAAAACAACATGTTTAATACACATGCGGTTTCATTTTGGCTGTACTATTTTCTATCAAGTTAGACGAAACCTTCTCAAAATTTAGTAAAGTTTTCCTTATTGGTGTATATTCATTTAACTGTATTGAAAAGGTAACCATACCAGCAAAAAATGTAGTAAACTATTCTATATAAATAGTGAACATACACTGAAATTGTACAAATAATTGCTTAATATAAATCAGTTCAGAATGAACATTATTGATGCATAGAATTGAAAGACACAAATTTTATAAAAAATTTTTTGTACTCAGTTATGTGTTTTTTTAATGAATATCAACTTCTTATGCGTTTAATGTAATAACATTATTTATGCTTTTAAGAAAAGAAACAATTTTGAAAACTGAAATTAAAGTCCAGTTTCTACTAAAAGTAAATTTGTTTTTCGTTATGCTCTACTTACATTTATTCTTATAAATATTTATCAAATTTTACATGTGGTAAAATGTTTACACATTTTTTACGTATATTGTAGAATTACTTCGATAGCGAATGAGCATATTTTATTATATATTTTCGATTTAGTGTGAACTTTATTATAATTTCATAGTACACAGATAAAAAAAGAGTAATTTGCTATGTTTTTGTAAGTTCTAAAGCTAAAATTATGTTATTAAACATGTCTCAATGTTAAACATACAGAATAATTTCTTTATAGAAAATTTTATTTGATAATATAAAAGGTATAAACCATAAAATGAATTTTAGATTTAAAGCCATTCTTTAGATTAAAATTTCCAAATTACTTAATATAATTGATTTTATACTTATCTTTCTGTTTCCCAAAGTTCTCTAAAATGTTTTTTAACTATTTTCTCTTACATTAGAAAACTGCATCTTTTATATTGATAAATAGGTTTTTGTTAAAATAGTTAATCCTATTCTGTTATGAAAATAACTTTTTTTAACTAAGTAAAAGACAATATATTTACTACACTGGCGATTTAATTTTTGCTGTGCTATTTTCTGTCAAGTTAGAGGAAACATTCTGAAAATTTAGTAAAGTTTTCATTAATGGTGTATATCCATTTAACGGTATTGAAAATAAACACACTTTAAAGTTAAATAGCATTTTAAGTATATCTTTAAAAAAAGGGAAACACATTTATACCATGAAATTTAGAATTCTTGATGGAAATTGTAATTTTCTGGAGCTTTATATCTCACCTTTACACAGAATGGTATTTTTAATAACCAATTTAATAGTTTTATAACTTTTACCTTGTAATTTTAATGGTATTTTTAATAAGGTTATATATTTAGAGAAAACAAATTATATAAATATCATAATATCAGGGCTAATTGAATTAATATGATATCTAATATATTCAAAACCTTTAAAAAGTTTTAATATGTATGATATTTAAAAAAAATAAAATTTCAAAATTTTAAAGAAAGCTTGATTTTGCTAACCAATATATTTTTATTCGGGTTCGTTTGCTGATAGATAATTAACTATGCATTGTCAATGTTGTTAATTATTTTTAAATTATATCACTGTGTGTACTACTATTTTTGCATGTTATCATGCAATCCTTTATCCAACTATTATTGGTCAAATTCTCAACTGCATGATTATAGGGGTAATGTATCACTTACTCAAAGGAAAATTATGGATTTTTCTAAAGCGTTACAAATAAGGAATAATATTATTGTAGAAGAGGTGGTTATAAGGAAATATTTAAAAGTTTCCAATGAAGTGAGC
>CM063506.1:69510522-69513022 GCA_032207245.1 Pardosa pseudoannulata | reverse complement strand
CAAGATATATAAATATGTATAGAGAGAGTGTGGACTAATAGTCTGAATAGAAAAATAAGAAAAAAAATCTTTTATTTAAAGTTTCTTAAATGTGGTGTGTTTCTGAAACCGCCCACAGCTTTATTTCATCCAATTTAATCCTAATGCCCGAGCTGCTATTATTCGAAGAATAAATAACATAGACTTTATTTCAGTATACCTTTTTAGTAACACATTAAAATTAGAAATCTATTATATTTATACTTTCCTTGAACCCATTTTTCATAACAATTTATTCCATTTTTTGTAAAAACATTCCCCACAGGGCATATATTTACGTTCGGTTATAACTCTTAATAATTTAAAAGCTTTTTAATTAGAAATTTTTAAAAATATTTATTTTAGTAATTAAATAATAAATTTTGAGTTTCGAAATCATTCCTATTAATTTCATTATAAAAGTATACCTCAAAAATTTGTAACTAGTTCAATGTATTTCCTACAACATATATTTTTTTTCTTATTGAAATTAGATGGATATGTATATTCATCCTCATTATTATTAATGAAATGTCATTAGAATTTGTGATAACAACTAAGGACTAAATACATATTGTCAATAAAAGGATATTAAAAGTTACCTAAAATTAAAAGGAAAATCTGAAAAGTTCTCGGAAATCTAATTTTTTAATATTTTAATTAAAAATATGGACTTTCATTAATATTTTGTATGTTGATAAAAATGCCTGGAAGGCTGGTACATTTGTTAATAAAAATGTACTAGATTATACTCTTTTAGAAATTAAAAACTAATACCTTCTTTTATAAAGTAAGAAAATTGACAAAAAGCATTATTTTATCATATTCTTCTGAGAAATGTCTATGTTGGTAATATAAATTTTTCATTACATAGTGAGCCCTATACAAGATTTTTTTATATGAATTAAGACTTAAAAAGGGTTTGTTTGCATATGTAAAAATATATACGGATATAAAATGTATTTTAGAATACAATCTTATAGTTTTTAACTAATATTTTGTTGTTCAAACTATAAACAAGTAGAAGTGTCATCCATACTAAAACCTTTATTTGAAAAATTAAATAATTCATCTTATTTTGAAACAACTGTACACACTTACACCTGAAATCATAATTTCATTTTAAAAATATAATAAAATCAATTAGAACTGTGACTCCCTCAAGAAGATTGATTGAATTTTAAAAAGCTTGTTGTTTAGTGAAATTAAACTTTCTCTTCTTATTATGCAAAAGAAAATGAAATTTGTCATTAAAACAAAACAAAAAAAAACTCTTTTAAAGTCATGGTATTAAAAATGATTGCTGAGCTACAATTTAGATCTGCTAAATTATTATAAATATTATAATATTTAAAGATTTTAAACTGAATTAAATTCTATTGGAACCAGCATTTAGATTTATTTCTTTTGATACGGTTGGCAGGATAAAGGTGTTCGGTTTTTGATTTCCTCTGAAAAAGGAATAAATTCTGGTTTGGTTTGGAGCTCTGCGGTCTACTGTATTGCACACGATGGCTAACGAGACCGGGACTTACAGTTTAAAGCTGATTCCCAATGGCTACAAACATCCATGCCAGCAGGGATTCGAACCAGCGGATTCCGGTTCCAAAGAGCAGTTCTCTAACATTCAGCCATCGTTCGGCGAAATAAATCAAGAAATATCCTTTTTTGACTCATTATAACACTACCTCTTTCTATTTCACATTTGAATTGGAACTTACGGATTATGTAAGGAATATTCTGTTTATTACCTATTTAACCACAAAAAGGATATTTATTAATTAATTTTATACACCCTAGTTAGTAACTTTAAAGTTTAAATCTGAGAAACTGAAAGGTTGTTGGTTCGGAACCCTAGCCGGTCTAAAATCCGCCCGGTTCGTTAAAGGCGACTGGGACACGTAAAATACATTCGTGATCACAATGTTCTCCAAGTTCTCATTCAATTTACGAGAATGACGCTACATTTTGAAGGAAGATTAAACAAGACGGTGGATGAAGGATTTCGCGAAAAAACAAATTAGTTCCAAAAAGTCACCACTAGGGGAATATTTGGAGCTGTGTAATAGAAAATAGAGTGTTAACAAATCAATACGGAAATTAATTTCTTAACTGTGCCAATGAATGTAAAGTGAAATTTGAATAAAGAACTTCTTCTGCTGCTCAGCTTACGTGATATTGCAGATCACAAGAATTTATCGTTGTTATTTTAGGCTTTTATAAAAATGTTGCCATACTGCACTTGCACTAAATCAGAAAATGTACATCATAAAATTTAATTTTATTCCGATTTAATTTGCATGTGTTAACACTCTATTTTCTATTACTCAGCTCCAAATATTCCCCTATCGGTGACTTTTGGAACTAATTTGTTATTTTGTGGAATCTTTCGTCCCCCGTCTTGTTTAATCTTCCTACAAAATGTGGCATCATTCTCGCAAATAGATTGCGCTACAGAACACTGTGAGCACTTTCAGTTTAA
>CM063506.1:69480522-69498022 GCA_032207245.1 Pardosa pseudoannulata | reverse complement strand
CCGATAGCGCTAGTAGCTAGCAGGGAAGTGTTCAATGGATTTTAGTGTTACGCTCAGGTTGGATAACCTAGAGGGGTCATTTATCTTTAAAATGAGATTTCTTGAAGATCTGTAAATATTCTATCTCTTTTTTCCGAAGAAAAATAATTAATTTTTGGCTTGATGAGTCTATAATTGAAAGCAGTGTAGACTATATATATTTTTTATTGATTTATTTTTTTCCATTTTGAAATGTATAAAAAATTAATTATCTAAGACGGTGATAACAAACATTTTGCAATTACTGCTCCAGTTAAAAAACGGTTCATTGTTGTCAGATGCCTAGTCTGCCCAATAATCTACATAATCTGAATAAACGCCTATATTCTACATAAACCGTTTAATTTTTTAAATTAGTATTTGCTCTCTTGTCTTGATATCCGAATCACTTCTCTAAAAAATAGGTCTCAAGTCACATATATTTGTATGGTGTATATTCTTTTTCCTTGTATATATACATATATAAAAAATAATGGACATTATAGCCATTGTAATATTTACTTGTCTGAGCTACTGACTAAGAAAAAGCCTAAACAGTTAGCAGTAATAACGAACAATGCAGTGTGACCGTACTGAAGAGAACAAACAAGTAATCAATATATATATATATATATATATATATATATATATATATATATATATATATATATATATATATATATAAATATATATATATATATATATCTATATATATATATATATATATATATATATATATATATATATATATATATATATAGTATATATATATATATATATATATATATATATTATAATATATATATATATATATATATATATATATATATATATATATAATATATATAATATATATATATATATATATATATATATATATATATATATATATATATATATATATATATATAAATATATATATATATAAAGTATATATATATATAATATATATATATATATATATATATATATTTATATATATATATGTATATAATATATATATATATATATATATGTATATATATATATATATATATATATATATATATATATATATATATATATATATATATTATATATATATATATATATATATATATATATATATATATATATATATATATATATATATGTATATATAATGTAAATATATATATATTATAATATATATATTGTATATATATATATTTATATATATATATATATATATATATATATATTTATATATATGTATATATATATATATATATATATATATATATATATATATTATATATATATATATATATATATATATATATATATATATATATATATATATATATATATATATATATATATATAAATATATATATATATATATATATATATATATTATATATATATATATATATATATATATATATATATTATATATGTGTGTGTGTGTGTGTGTGTGTCACGGACGAGTAGTTAAGGGATGGAAGACACATTTGAATTCATAGATAAAAACTTCTTTATTGCAATACTTCTGTCAATGGATATCCTTTGTTTTCATATTTTGCCACGATAAGCTTGGATGATGTTATCAGCCCGAGTTCCCGCTCAGAGGAGTTTTTGTGTGGTTGTTATCCAAGCAAATATCCATGTCTACTTCCGTGTCAGCTTTTTTACTCCTTGATGGTGTGTCTTTCTCATATTACGTTATCGTTAATGAGTTCTAACTATTTTTAATTATAACTTGCTTAATTCTTAACCACCCTTTATAAACCTGACATACATCTGCCCTCTGTCTTGCTTTTATTTACTTATTTATTTGAAACATTTTTTTAGGAAAAGAAGAGGGTTGTTTTTTTTGTACATCATGAAAAGACCTAAAAAAAGTATGCTTGAGAACAGGTAATTAGACTTTAGCAGTTTTAAATATTCGTGTATATAAAACATTTTATATTATACAAGATATTTAGAAGAATGTTGGAAATGTTACATAATTGCGGATGAGAAGTAACATATAATTAGAAACTAGTGTAAGGCATGAGTAGGCTATAAATTTTTTAGTTTTTCTTTCATTTCTTTCTTTTGCAAATAGGAAATTCTCGAGTGGACATAATTAAGTTGTACTTCCTAATTTTTAGGTCAGCAACGAGGAGCTTAATTACAGAAAATTCTCCAGATATTTTATTATTAGTAACATCAACAAAATCTGAGTAATATTATATTATATATATATACGATATATATATATATGTATTAATATATATATATATATATAGAATATCTATATTTATATATGATATATATATATATATATTTTATATATATAATATATATTATATATATTATAATAAAATATGTAGTATATATAAATTTATATATATATATATATATATATATATATATATATATATATATATATAATATATATATATATATATATATATATATATATATATATATGTATATATAAATATATATTTATTTATATATATGTATATATATATATGTATATAAATATATATATTATATATATATTATATATATATCTATATATGTATGTATATATATATATATATATTATATATATATATATATATATATGATATATATATATATATATATATATATATATATATATATATATATATATATATATATATATATATATATATATATATATATATATATATATATATATATATATATATATATATATATATATAAATGAAATATTTAAAGTCATAATGATAGAAAAATATCATTTTCACCTATGTATTATGTAATAAATTAAAAATTTTAATCTCCTGCTTTTAAACCGAGGAAAACTGCGCTTAAAAACAATTACTTGGGATGACGTCACATTGCTAGAAATCTTGCTGCTCTCACTTAGTTAGGATGCGATAAATTAAAAAATTAATCGTTTGCGTTTAACCGGGGAAAATAAAGCTTGGAATAATTACATGAAATGTTTGAAAAAGGGGGAAGGAATGGATTTCGAAAGTTAAAAAATTTACAAAAACCTTTCCAGGGGCCTAAACATTTCCCAATTTTTCACAACGATTGGATGCATGGTTTTTTTGAGTCTATGGAGTACACACAGACAGACAGACAGACTATATAGTATATATTATATATACAGTATATATATATATATATATATATATATATATATAATATATATATATATATATATATATATATATATTTATGCCTTGTTCTTCTACTACACAGAACATAGTATGTGTTTATTAAATCTGTAAATTTATATCATTGTCTGAAAAATTCAATTTTAAAGTCAGCGTTACCACTTCTGGAAAAAAACGTGCATTGTTCGAAACGAGATTAGATAGAATGGACAAAGTCTTACATAAACATTTAATTGTGCAGAATACAATGTGGCGTAAAGAGCTGAAAACACTTTTTGTAAGTAGCACGCATAAAAAAAAACATTACATTTAGGGAAAACACTATGAAGTTATGAAATGTTCTATTCTACTTATAACTGTAAAATGTGATAAGATTTACGGTAATATGCCAGCAATTGTTGATTTGTTTGTTTTCAGAAATTTTCAGGATTTTAGCAAAATCCTGAGTTCACATTAAATGAAATGAGATTTTCCTTCTAGATAAATCATGACGTATGTTTATTAATTCTAAAACCATTTCATCCTCTTATATATAATAGGTACATTTCTTCTGAACTTGTATCCATAAGAATGGTTTTTAAAGATAATGTAGTAAATCATTTTGACTCAGTGATCCTTAAAGGAGATTAGACAAACTTTGGGATATATTTCAAACTGCTGCTTTTATCTAGTTTCCTCCTTCGTTCAAAATTTATTATTTTCTCAACATGTCTAAGAATGGATGATATATTATCCTCTACATAGTGTTCTAAATATTTTTAAACATGAATTTAAATTAATCCAACCCTTTTATGGGGCACTATATATTTACAGAGAAGTTTTGTACATTCTCCAATAAGTGTTAGGAATTTTTTAAATAAATACTGATTGCTAACTAAATTAATAGCTTTATTTTAAAGTAAAATTTTAATCATATTACAATGATATAATTCAAAATGTACCTAATGTGTTTATATGGAAAATTACCCTTGTTGCGTATTTTAATTTTTATAGGATTTTAATTCTATTTTATGGACAGGTATAATGTAGTTAGTTAATTAGTTATCATTTTATATACCCTTGTTTTATACTTCTATACAATTTATCATTCTCACAAACCAGTTTTACAAACATGAAGTAATGGAATGGAATGAGCACCTTGTATGTATAAAGTAAGATGCTTAAACCCTTCCGGTATGATTTAATAATGAAAAACTGTGCATGAAATAACCATTTAATTTTTATTTAAAAAACTTGTTTCATTTTACAATTCTTACATATTCTTAATTAAAATCCACTTTTTACATAGTGTTAAATAATATCAAAAAACAGTAAAATTAAGAAAATATCAAAGCAAAACATTAATAAGGTATACAGATAATAGTCTTCAAGCTAGTGGTACTTTTCAAAACAAAGTGCAAAGGAATTCTTAATTGTTTACACCGCCAAGTAGTCTCACTTTTAATTTGATTCTTGTAACACACACGGCATTTCTTAGTAGGTTTTCTTTTATTCTGACTCATTAATTTGGCAATGACTTGTACCAAGAAATTCTAAGTAAACAATATGCAATAGTGACTTGTGATTTTCACAAGTGATAAAAGTGTTGCCAAATTCAGTACACTAGAAATTTTAAACTAAATTAATTATCATATTTAACAGTAACTTTAATCGCATGACGAGTGTAGCTCGTCATTGTGCGGTATGGAATGAAAAATTATTGACGAATTAGACTCGTCATTTTACCGGAAGGGGTTAAATTCATTCTTTCACCCGAATAACTCACTGTAAAGCCTGAAATATATACAATAAAAACATACTTTCAGGATATTCGATACATTGATGTAATTTTATGCTTCTTTAATAAAATATTGAAAATCACACTCATGCGTATCACTTGTCTAATTTTTAAAATAAAATTATATGAAAACAATATGAAATAAATAAAATTAAAACAAAATAATTAAGTTTTTACTTTAATTCTACAATAGTATTTTGAACTTTTAACCCTCTAAGCGGTTCGCACGTACAATTCCGCCGGTTGTCACGTACAGTTTTAGACCTCCAAAAAACGTTCCGAAAATGGATGTATTGTACATTTCTGCCAGTGCTTTCCCCCGTGGAGATTTGAGGTAGGAGGGTCAGGTCGATTGTTTAGGAACTGCACCCCTCTTTGACTGACATTTACTGAGGGATGCACCCCTACTCTCTGAGGAACAGAGACGATGATAGCTTCTCGTGGCTTTGTAAATCTCTATTTCGAACAATTCCGTTTGCGGAACAGATGCATCTCTAATTGAACCACTTAAATATCTTGGATGACTTTCGTAAAAAATATAAATAATTCTCTTAAAAAATATTTTTATTCTTAATTTTAGAATCCATTATTTCTTATGAGATGATCTTCGAAACTTGACGAGCTTTATGTGTATTTAACATTAACAATCTATAATGTGTATTAATCTATGTCTATTAATATATGTCTATTAATGTCTTTTAATGTCTATATCTATAACCGGAAGTAAAGGGACAATAACGAGGGTGGGTTTCCCGAATTCCAATCTAGTAGACAAAGGGTGAAGTAAAAAATCATAGAACACTTGGGTCACTCACAATAAAACTTTAGCGTATATTTTGAGACTCTTTTTCCTCGGTGTGTTCCACTCGGAGGGTTAAATAATCAAACAGGTGTAAAAATGCATCTTGAAAAGAATGACGTCGATTTACACACCCTTACGAGCTTGGTAATCAAGTGGTGTCAGAAACAAACATCTTCAGAGGACAAAACAGGTCTATTTTCTCTATATCTCGAGTCCAAAGAAATAAATGTCTTATATCTGAATAATATTTTGAGATTTTGTGCTAATTTTTTATGAATTCGATATTCCCCACGAAATTTGATTTTCTTTCCAAATTGAAAGCTAAAGTACCTATGTTGTTTTTGTTGTTACTCACCAACCTGGTGTAGAAAAGCGTACACCAGGTCCAGCAGATCCCGTCTCATTTTGCATCAAATCTATGGCAAAGAGAAATATGTAGCTTCACTTTGAGGTAGAAACCAGTAGGATTGAAGACTGACTTACCTCAAGAAAATGATCCTAGAGATTTAGAATGACAGATCAAGTATATATAAGACAAAGTACCTAATTATAAACATCTAAGTTTCGCTTTGAGCAAAGAACAACGAGGACTTAAGATATTTAGCCTCCAGAATGATCCTCGTAATTTAGAAGGAGACGTCAACGTAAGACAAAGTACCTAATAATAAGCATCTAAGTTTCACTTAGAGCAAGGAACACGAGGACTGAAAACTGACTTATACTCAAGAAAGGATCCTCGTAATTTAGAAGGAGGAAACCAAGCATAAGACAAAGTACCTATTTATAAGCTTCTAAGCTTCACTTTGAGCAAAGGAACCACGAGACTGAAGACTGACTTAGCCTCTAGACAGGATCTTAGTGATCTAGAAAGAGAGGACCAAGCTTTAGATAAAGTACCTATGTACAGATGTAATGAGTGAACTAGATGAAGTGAAATTAGCATTGTGAAAAAATGAAATTTTCGATGAAATCTGAAGGCAGAAAAATTTTGAGATAAACAATACTCTTTATTTCCCAGCAAGGAAGTAATCAATAAAGAAAATAATGTCGAATTATTAAAAGCAATTACGTAAATTTTAATTCATTTTTAAAACTAATGGTTTTTTTAATAATTCAACTTGTATGAGTACAAGATTTTAAAACTTTACGTTAACAAGAAATGTAGTTAAATTATTGTCTTCTCGTAAAAGTAAAAAGCATGAGAATATTTCCCAGTAAACTACTGAGTGTTTGGATGAAAATATTAGTTAAAATGCAATTACTTAAAATTATTTCCTTTGTGGATTGAGTAGATGTAGTACATCAGGGTTTGTCGTGACAATATTTGTTTAGTGCAAATAGAAAAACGATATCCTCTTAAGAAGAGAAAAAAATCAACGATTGTTTAATAAAATCATATCTTTTGTTTTTTTCTCTCATTTTTATTCATTTTAGTTATGTTCATTTAATTAAAGTTAAGTGTACTTCAAACCATTGTTAAATGACACTTATATTCATAATGAAGTTAATATAAAGAAAAAATAATGTATGTAGAAAGGATGTTTTTACATGGTACTTAACACTAGAGAGTTCATTCTTGTTGCAGTTGAATAATTCATTATTAAAAGTCCAAATATATTTCATGTAGAGTATTCAAAATGAGTACAAATTTATTTGTGATATGGTTTTAGATTCAATTGTTAGGTAAATTAAAAAAAATGTTTTTAACTGCTGTAATATCTCAATATTAGTTTACTAACGGTTAAATCTTTATACAAAATTTTCTGTAATGTATGTATGTGTGCTAACGTTTTATTCAAAATTGGTTGAACTGATCATAAGAAAATGCAAATGGTGATTCAGGTGAAATATGGAAAGGTTATCGGCAGGTTCAATGTTTTGTAGATGAAAGCAATTTGGCGATAGACCAAAACAAACAAAAAAAAATGAATTTGATACATTTTTAATCTTACTGATTTTCTGGTATACAAATGAACATTTGAAAATTTAGAGTGTGAAGATATGCAAGTTTCTGTACACTTTCAGTGTCTTTTAGACTTGAACTCCTATTCATATTTCACAATCTACTCCCCAGTATTCGAAACGTTGATTTCCTTGTAATTCATATCAAATAATTATAATTACATTTTTCAGAAACATTCATACATATCTTGATTAAATATTGTTTATACATACAGTCATAAAAATAATTCAATCATAAATAAATAAACATTTTAACCTTTTTTAAGAAAAATGTTAAATGGAATGGAATATCAATTGTGACAAAGTTTGCTTGAAACAATAGGTTTTAAACTATTTTATCCAATAGTAAAACCTTGAAAACTCCAAACTCAACAGGAAGGACATTAATTATTATATATATTTATATCTTGGACTAAATATTTATTTCTTGGACTAAACGCTAAATAATATCTTACACTAAATAACAAATGAATAACAAGCAGTGTCGTCTTTAGCACAACATCTTCTTACGCTGTCACACACACAAAATCGCTTCTGGGTACTTCCGTGTTCTTCCTTTATAAGAAGCACATTCCGCCTTTTCACCGTTTAACCAGTGGAATAAATTATATACAGTACTAGCAGGTTTGCCCGTGCTTCGCTACGGTGAACTTAATATATTACTTTTAAACAAAGATTTATTTTTCGTGAATAACTCTCTAAATTCGTCACAGTTCAGTTCGAGTCATTGGCATGTTTATATATTTCTATCATAAGCGTATTATAACATTATTCAGTTTTTATAATCGAATTTGTCTTATATTAAATTTGCTCAAACTTTTTTTATTGTAAAATATAAGCTTAACCCTAAATTGCATTACTGTATTACTACTGTACGTTGATTAGCAAAGTTAACAGATCTTGCCATATTACGTGATAGAATAGGAAGCACAGGTTTTGACAGCAACAGTGCTAATTTTGTTGGTAGTAATAAATGTTTTCCAAAATTAAGGAAATTTATGACAAACCACATAGTTTTGTATGAAACAGAAACACACATTCATATCGACAACCATATGAATATGAAGATAACTATATAAAATGATAGGTTTTATTTGGCCATGAGAGTCACTGAAATTTGTACTTTTTGTACTTAGAATATTGTTGATATGCATTTCATTGTAACATAAAAATGAACCAAGAATTAAATTTAAAATTAGTTCTCATATAAAAATGCTATAATTTGCGTCACATAGAAATGAAAGTGAATCACTTTATATCTCAAATTTCAGTTCAAATCGAATAGATACTAAGCAGACGATTTTAAATAATATAAAATAAGAAATGAATAAATGAAATATTTAAATGAATGACGTCATAATGATAGAAAAATATCATTTTCGCCTATTTATTATGTGATGAATTGAACATTTTAATCTCCTGCTTTTAACCGTGGAAAACTGCGTTTAAAACAATTACTTGGGATGACGTCACATTGCTAGAAATATTGCTTCTTTCACTTAATTATGATGCGATAAATTAAAAACTTAATCGTTTGCGTTTAACCGGGGAAAATAATGCTTGGAATAATGACATGAAATGCTCGAAAAAGGGGGAAGGAATGAATTTCGAACGTTGAAAATTTACAAAAACCTTCCCAGGGATATACCTAAACATTTCCCAAATTTTCACGGCGATTGGATGCATAGTTTTTGAGTCTATTGAGTACAGACAGACAGACAGACAGACACACACAAATTCATTTTTATATATATAGATTAGACATTTAATTAGGTAATAAATAGAATTATATGACTAGTACTATAGTTATATTAGATAACAGAATTATAGATAGTATGTTATAAATAGAAATTAACTGCATTTCAATTGAGATTTATTAAAATGAAATTTTTAATGTGATAACATCTGAAATTAGTTTTTCTGAAAGCTTAGATTTTCATGATAAAAGTCTAAAAAATCTTTTCTAGAAAAAATCAGTATTTCAATTCTCAATATGTATGTATACTTAAACTATGCAACAAAGAATACGCAATTTTTAAAGAGATCTTGGTTTAAATATTAAGTAGTCAGCAGGTTAATTTTCATTTGGATTTTAATACAATATCTGTACAATCGACATCGTAAACATTGGAAGATTTCCGTGTCTGTGTTTTTAGCGCTGCACTCTACTCTTTGCAACATAAGGGTTAACAAGACCGGGACTTATAGCTTGAAGTTAATACCGAACGGCTACAATCAACCATTACATAGTGGGATTCGTACCCACGAACTCCGGTAGCACATCAACATAACCATTCCGCCATATATCGTCTAGGAAAATCTCTGGAAGTGAAGGAGGTGTGAAATAAAATTAAATTGATGTAATTAGAAATGCTTTGGTAACTTGGTAATTAAAATCTTTAAAAATTAAATTCTTATATTTTTTATATATATTTGCAAAAATTTTCAAAAATGCGTGAACACCCTGTTTAGGACAGAACTGTAACATACAGAAAAAAACCGCTCCTGCGATTCTGTAAAACAGACTCGCTGGAGTCTACCGTATTGGGTGTACAAATGCTGCATTAAAATGCACCCCGGTATCAGATGTCATTATTCAGATTAAATGTTTTCAGCTTAATTTAGAAAAATTTCAGTGTAACGAGTTATTTAAACTAAGAGAAACAGAGGAAAGACAGCGCGATTAAAGTCAAAGAGGGAAAGCAAGAAAAGATAAACATATAATTAAAGTTACTAATACAGATTTTACGGAGAGTTGCGCTCTAACAATATTGTCAAGTTTTAGGAGATATCATACAATTCTATCAACTAATTGAGCAGTTAAATTTGAAAGTTCGTTCTTTTTTATGTTTTATGGATAAACAAATTGTGGCGCCAAAGTCCAGACGAAATTTAATTAAAAATTTATTGTTCTATGCCAAATATGACACAATTCAACTATATTCACAAATGTACTAAGACATAATAAGTTTAAAATATTCTCAACGTTGGCGAAATTTCACGTAAGAGCTGCGATCGTTGAACACTTTCTCATTGATCGTTCAATGGCATATATCATCCGGATCTTCAGATACTAAGGTTGGCTATGTATGATGACATCGCAAAGTACAGAGATACATAGAATTCCAACACTTACCAACATATGTCTTTTGGTGCAAAACGGAATGTGGAACAAAGTAAACATTTTATCGAAGGAATTCTAGCCCAGATTTTAATTCTTTTGATTAATCTGTATATAGAATAGTTTAAAGGTTCCAAATTGTTGGGCTATAATATTTTATTAGAAGTCAATGAGTTTGTGAAATGATTTGACAAAACTCAAAGTCCATTAACTACTTAAAACAACATGACATCATGTACGGCACAAAACAATAGATAAGTTTTAAAGTATACAAAATATTTATTTAAAACGAACAAGTACATAGGTGAATGATAAACATAATAACAAATAAATTAAGAAAAATTTCACAGGTGAGGCTCTTGACATAACATAATGAAACCTAAAATTATAACACACAGTACCTTATGTATGCACATAGGTATTTAGCTCAATCATATTCATATTAAACAGCAACGAGGTGATACTAACTATTGCACCGGAACTTCGTGCAAGTGAGGGGAGAGGCGAAATGAAAAACCAAAAAGCCAGTCACAGATTTGGTCCTCGGCTGTCTTTATATAATACCCACCTGTTCAATAGCCAGATAGTCCCGCAGTTTCTCTACTTGACGTCATAGTTGCCGAAATACTGATACATTAGAATTTGCATATATACATAAATTACATCGCTTCATTAAGGACATCTCTGATAGCGGCACTCGTCGATGTGGACTGACACAATAAATTGCGTCTGCGCATGATTCACACCGAAAAGAATGCAGTCTGACTGCATTCAACAAAAAATGTAAAGAGCGGAAAATAAAGTTTGACAAAATGCATATACACACATATATATAGTTATTTATATACATAACACACGTATATATATATTATTATATTTATATATATATATATACATATTATATATATATATATATATATATATATATATATATATATATATATATATATATATATATAATTATATATATATATATATATATATAATTATATATATACATATGCATACATACATATATGTGTTTTCATTTAACCTTTTCACTGTCGTATATAGTGAGACAATGTGAATGACTCTGATGAGACCAAGCCTAAATGTATCACTTTGAATCGAGTTAGGAACGGGTGATACGTACTTCAAAGACACATTACGGTACATCATATTTATTCATACCCAAGAATTAGTTGAGTTGTATCCTTCCAAATCATGAGCATCCCTTAAATCTATTAATTATTTTGATAAAGATTCCTTTTGCTGTGAGACCGAGTCTCACCACATGATGGATAATCGCAGGTTAGACCCAAGGAAAATATGCAGTTATAGAAATTCAGTATTTCTAAAGGTTTGTGATGAGACTAGTTTGTATGATATCACTTTGGATACAGACTCTTTTCCTGCTAAGAATCCTAGTCAAATTGCTATTCATCATGCCAGTATAAGTGGCAGATTACAGAGTAAACGTCTTCTCTATAACATTATATACAATAAAGTTGAAAGATTTGTAAACTTTTTTTATGCAATAAAACTGTTTAAAAATGCCTAATTTGCAGATTTTCACGCCTCACGGAGAGCATTAAAGATTTGTGTAGGGATAGTTCGAAATATATTACAATATGTAATTAGCTCATTTTATGTTTTTTAATCTTAAATTGATTTTAGTTAATCGTTTTGTAATCGTTTTTAAGTAATATTTAAAATAATGTAGAATTATTGAGTAAAATGTATGGACTAAGCAATATGTCTATGTGGAATGTGGATTTACACTACTTTCAAAGTATTTACATGTTTGGTTTCTTTAACTACCCTGGTATTGTTTCTGGTTAGACAAATCAAGCCCGATTGAGCCATATGCTGTTGGTATTAAGGTAAAGGGGTCAACTTTCGCTTTAATGAGCATCATTAAGTTGAAAGAACGACTTTGCTCAAGTGGGTCTTCGTAATTTTAAAGCAGGGACTAAGCAGAAGACCCACAGAATTAGCCTGCCATCCCCAGGGATATAATATGAGAATTGAGAGGACAATGTGACCACGGACATATTTAAAGTGCCCCAATCACTTTTAGTGACCAAAGCACATTTTAGGCCGGCTCAGGTTCCAATTTAAGAAAGATAAATAGGAAATTAATTTGCTACAACTGCATTGTATGCATCAATTACGACAGAAAAAAATGTCTTTTACTTGCAGTTTATTTTTTTTTCACGAGGTTTCAAATCTTTTACGTATAAAGTAGTCACAGCATTTTTAAAATTCACTTTATCCCACTTAAATTGGATTTTCATGTCTCGACCCGAATGAAACAGCATTCTTTCCATTACACCACCATCCGATTATTCGTTATTTTTCGATACATTTATTCAGTGTTGTAAATAACCATGTAGTTTTAAATAAGTTTTCTGTTAAATTAATACCAAAACATAAATTGTATTCTCTCCCTTAGATAAACGCAGATATATAAGCACTGATATATATGCTATGTTTTTCCTCTCTCTCTGCATATGCATATATAATATATAAAAAATATATATTATATATATATATAAATATATATATATATATATATATATATATATATATAAATATATATATATATAATATATATATATATACATATATATACATATATATACATATATATATATATAATATATGTATATATATGTATATATATATAATAAAATATATATATATATATATATATATATATATATATATATAATAAATATACATATATATACATAATAAATAATTATATAACATATTTGAATAAACAATTAAAAATAATTTAATTTAGTTAACAAAGGAATAAATACATGTTATAATGTGCATAATCTCAAACTTAAGTATTTTTATAATCTGTAATGTAATTAAAAATAATTATTAATTCTGTCGACTCTAGCAAGAATCATAAATTTTGCACCGATGTCAAAATTGTAATTATTAACAATAATAAAAATTCATACTTAGAATAAAGAAAATTATGAATAATCATCTTCCATTACGACAAAAATGTAATTTATGAAACATTGAATCGAATTTATTCAAACTTATTAACTTATAAACATATAAAATTAATCAATTATATGAGAGATGGATTTTCAGTTAACGAAATTTGATTAACATTTTTTACCATCATCTATTTTTATAACAAACTTTAAAATCTTTATGACATTTTGATTCATTTTCTCGGAGATGCCTGACTTAAGCGGATTGTTACTTCTGTAGTATAACTAGTTAAAATTAGTTATAACCAGTAAAACTAGTTGTGAATTAAAATACTACAGTGGACTCACCTTAATGTAATCAGTTTAGAACACCGTGATTTGGATAACAATAACCGATTAATAACAATAAACGATATGCAAAATTAGATACATTTACCCACCTTTTAATTCACATGAACTAAAATACAAACACGAACAATTTATATACTGTATATTACTTTTTCAACTCCTCCTCTTAGCCCACTCTCCTGTTTCTAATCATGGATCTTGTTGGTGCTTCAACCACATTTGGCGAAATTGGCGTGCTTGCAGCTTGCGTGCGTGGCGTGCTTGCAGCGTGGCGTTTGAAATCTGGCGAGGGGATCGTAACTCAACAAATTGATACATAAACAAAAACAACATTTTGAGGAAAATTTTTACAAAAATTGAATATTTAAAATCTAATTGAATTAACAAAGAAAACACAAAGGAAACACATAACATTCATACTAAATAGACTGAAACATTCACTTAATCACAAATTAAATAAACTGAGTGTGATTTTCATCAAAAAATTTGTGATTTAGTGTAAATTGTAAAATTAATTTTTGAGTGGAGGTTGAAGAGGAGTCGTAAAATTGAAAATTTTTTTTCAAATCTCTTATTCAAACATAAGAATTGTGTACATAATTAAAGATATTGACTATCCATTGTTGACTGTCTACAATATTTTCTAAGAAGATCATTGAAAAATTGTTCGTACTCATAGTCAACCTGTTATAAAAATTTAGAATTTCAATCTTTTGTTTTAATGTTAAATCATTTCGTTTTCTGGCCCCCATATTGACAAGCTGCATGGAGGAGAGTAAAACATAAAAATATGAATACACTGCTTCTCAGTTCCAATAATAATGTGTTGCCTTCTGATTATCTGACAACCACTGGCCACCAGCGGGGTGTGCGTATTTCTAAAAAAAAATCAGGGACGGTGTTCATTCATTTCCCTAGCTGGAAGAGGGAGATTTCTTGAAAATTCAAACAACATCGAAGGGAAAGAAAACAATTCAGCAGGTACCTTCTGAATACATTGGGAAAATTCCTAACTGAATACATTGGGAAAATTTTTACATTGGGAAAATTCCCAATGTAGGAAGTTAAAACGAAAACTGATAACATTAACAAATACAAGGATAAAATAATATATATATATATATAATATATATATATATATATATATATATATATATATATATGATATATATATATATATATATATATATACATATATATACATATATATATATATATATATATATATATATACATATATATAAACATATATAATATATATATATATATATATATATATATATATATAATATATATATATATATATATTATAAATAAAAAATATATATATATAATATATATATATATATATATATATATTATTATAAATAATATATATATATATAATATATATATATATATATATATTGGTTTTTAGTTAAGTAATAAAAATATATGTAAACTTTCGTTCCTCTTAATTCATTTCGTATTATCAAATGTGTTATATCTATTTTTTAGAATTTGACTCACATATGTATATGAAAATAATATATATGTGATAAATATAGTATAAAGTAAATATAAAGGAAAAAGTATATGAATATTGTATACAGAAAATATAGAGAAGGAAAGAACTTTCCATGACAGAAATTCATGCTACTGACGTATTGTTAATTCAACAATCATGCAAAAGAAAAAAGATTGAAAATATTGTGCTAAATGTAAATAAAAATTAAAAGGGTTTCAAAAACGATTTTTATGTAATTATATATTCCACGACTTTTTTTAATAATAAACATTTGTTAAATGAATTTACTATTTACTTTGCAAAAAAATTTCAATTTTCTTGTATGAGTCAAATGGCTCACTTCAGTAAAATAGATATATGATCAACATCCGCAAATCTAGTGTTAATTGAAATATCATATTTTCAATGCTACTCTGCAACATATGTTCCTCAGATTTTCAAAAATATCTTGTACTGAATCATTTCATCTACTTTATGTATATTTCTGATCAAATGAAGAGCTTAAAATGAATGTGTACTTTATATTTTGTAATATGAATTTCGTTAAAATGCCAAAATTTGTCCGAATAGCGCTGCTCTTTTGTACAGAATTTACGGACTTCAATCTAACTGTTTGTATGAATATTCGCCATTAGACACTAATTTTAAGCAGTATTACATTTCAATAGTATTAAATCAATAAAACCAAATTTATTCAAAAATGGTGTAAAATTCAATAAATATTACAGTTTTCAAACGAACAGAAAATACATTCCTTCACATTGTCGTATTACAGGTTTGTCCAAATTTATATATTACGTATCGACTCATATAGTAAAACTATTCCTTAAAATCGATAACCTGTTCTGGGTGCATTCTGTAAAATACGATATTCTTGCATGGTTAATTTGGCTATATTTTCAATGCTACTCTGCAATATTTTTATTTCAAAATATTTATGATCACTTCATCCATTTATATACATTGATAGAGATCAAATTCTTAAGATCTTAAAAAGAATATTACTTCATAATTTTAATATATTTCTTGCAAAAAAGCCATAATTTCTTCGAATATGCTCTTCTGTACCAGAATTCATTTAATACAACTATTGATATAATGTTCGTAGCCATTTGAAACTAATTTTATGCAGTATTACGTTTTTATATAAATCAGATAAAAACCAAATTTATTTCAAAATGGCCTAAAATTCAATAAATATTATATTTTTCAAAAGAAAACTAAAAAATACATTCCTTCACATTAATAATATTTGTCTGAAGTTTATAATTACGTATGACCCATATTTATAAAAACTATTTTAAAATTGATAATCTGTTCTGGTGCTTTCTGTAAAAGTGTCACGATAGTCTTGCATGGTTAATTCGAGCTATCATTTTCAATGCTATCTGCAACGTACGTTCCTCTTATTTTCAAAATATCCTGTACCAAATCATCACTTCATCCACTTTATGTACATTGGTGGTGATGAAATACTTAAGAGCTTAAAAAGAATATGTAGTTTATAATTTTTTAATATGAGTTTTTTTTTCAAAAATGCCACAATTTGTACGAATGGTGAGCACTGCTCTTCTGAACCAGAATTCAAGGGTTTGAATCCCTTATGAATGTTCTTAACCGGATTCAGTTTTAAGCAGTAGATTACTGTTTCAATAGCACTTCCAATGAAATAAAACGAAAATTCTTTCAAAAATGGTCTAAACATACAATAAATATTTAAATATTCACAAGGAAACTAGAATTGTTTTGTAATAATAATAATAATATCTGTATGATTAGACTTAGTTTTCAAATGGGGGAGGGCGAGAGACATAGAGGACGCTGGTAGTTGCTACAAGACTTTTTAATATTTTATAAAGAATTTATTAGAAATTTTTGAAGTGTAGACATTACAATGTGTTTTA
>CM063506.1:69475048-69480422 GCA_032207245.1 Pardosa pseudoannulata | reverse complement strand
GATAATAATATTACATAATATATATATATAATATATATATATATATATATATATATATATATATATATATGCATATGTATTTTTATATATATATCTATATATATATAAATATCATATAAAAATATATATAATATATAAATATAATATATATATATATATATATATAAATATAAATTTTTATATATCATATATATATATATATATATATAAATATTTATATAATATATATATATATATATATATATATATTTATATATATAATATACACTATATATAAATATATATATATATAAATAAAACGTTATATTATGCATATATATATATATAATATATATAAATATATATATATATATATATACATATATATATGTTTTTATTATAAATATAAAATATATATATAAAAATAAATATATATAATATATTTTATATATATATTTTTTATAATATATATATATATATATATAAATATATATAAATGCATATATAATATATATAAACTATATATTTTGATATATATATATAAAATATATATATGCATTAATATGTATAATATATATGGAGAACGTTGTTCTCTCTCATGTTGTTATATTTCATGTATAATATTGTAATTCGAGATAAATAAAGATTGGTTTAAACATTGTTTTTTAAATAAAAAAGAGGTTTGTATGTTTAAACGTTAACATTCAGCGATCACATTAAGCGGAGTCCACTATATAACCTACTTTATTTCTTTGTTAAAAGTTTCCCGATGTTTAAAAAAAAATGGCAAATAATAAATAGATAGATAAATATAGTACAACTTCACATAGGTACATTCAAGGTTTTGTGAAGTTTTTCTAATTACTTGCCCTCTTAGTAAAAACAATTTATCATTTATCTTTCAAAACATAACTACGTGTATAGTTTACCATGTGTGAACTTAAAGAAAATTATAATCTGTTTTATATCGTTCTGTAAAAATAAAATTCTCTATGTTAAAAAATTTACGGAGAAATATGACAACATTAAAAATATGGATTTAATATAGATATATATAAATATATATATAAATATGTATAAATATATATATATAAATAATTTTTATGTTTACATATAATATATAATATACATATATAATATATATGTATATATATATAAATATTTTATATATATATACATATATATAATATTACATTTATACATATATAAATATATATAATATATAAAATATATAAATTTTATATATATATAATATATTATATATAATATATATTATATATATTTATATATACTATATATATATATATATATATTATATATAAATATATACAAATATTTATATATAATATATATTTATATATTTTATAAAAATATATATATATATATATAATATATATAAAATATATATATAATATCTATAAAATATATATATACATATATATATATATATATCTATATATATATACATATATATATACATATATATTCATATATATATATATAAATATATATATATCAAATTAACTTATATATATAATATATAATATAATATAATAAATTCAATATTTATATATACAAAATAAATATCATATTAAATATATATATATATAAATATATATATATAGTTTATATATATAAATATATAAAAAATATATATATCCATATAAATATATTATAATATATATAGCATATATATATGCATATATCAATAATACTATTTATTATACTATATATAATTATATATATTATATTTATATATATATAATCTATATATATATAAATATATTTATATATATTTATATATAATATGTATATATAAATGTATATATATATAATGTATATATAAATATATACATATATATATATACATATATAATAATATATATTTCTACATCATATATTGACTATATACTATATATATATATATATATATATATATATATATATATATAATATATATATATATATAATTATATATATATACATTTATTATATATATACATTATATATACATATATATACAAATAAATATTTATATTATTATAATATATATATACATATATTAAATAATAAAAATATATATATATATATACATATATATATATATATATATATATATATATATACTATATATATATTATAATATATATATATATTATATATATATATAATATCTTTCAAATATATTCTATATATATATATATAAATATATATATATATATATATATATATATATATATATATCTAATAATATATATAATATATATATATATATTATATATAAATCATATTATATATACATAAATTATACATATATAATACATATATATACATATATATATACATATATATATAAATATAATATATATATAAATATTTATTATAAAAAGAGAATATATATAATATATATACATATATATATACATATGATATATACATATAAATATACATTGTATATATAAAATATATATATATATAATATAATATATTATATAAATATATATCTAAATATATAATAAAATATATTAATATATCTATATGAGATTGTGTGTGTGTATATATTATGTACTTTATAAGACATTTTCAAAACAAACGTTGGTTTTTAGTTAAGTAATAAAATATATGTAAACTTCGTTCCTCTTCCCCGCACTTCATTTCGTATTATCAAATGTGTTAATCTATTCCCGGTTGTGGCCCAATTGACTCACAGTATGTATATGAAAATAAATAAATATAGTGTAATATAGTATAAAGTAAATATAAAGGTAAAGTATATGAAGTATTGTATAAAGAAAATATAGAGAAGAGTAAGAACACTTCCACTCAGTGACAGAAATTCATGCTACTGACGCACTGAAAAATTGTTATTTTCAACAATCATGCACAAGAAAAAGATGTAGAAAATATTTGCTAAATGTAAATAGAAATGTTAGCGGAAAGGGTTTCAAAAACAGATTTTATATGTAAAATATATCTTCCACGACTTTTTTAATAAATAAACATTCATTTAAATGAATTTGGAACTATTTTTTCTTTTGCAAAAAAATTTCAATTTTCTTGTAAAGTCAAACTGGCTCACTTCAATAAAAATAGTATATGATCAACATCCGCAAATCTAGTGTTAATTTGAAATAACATATTTTCAATGCTACTCTGCAACATATGAGTTCCTCATTTTCAAAATATCTTGTACTGTTCATTTCATCCACTTTAACATTGGTGCTGATCAAATGCTCAAGAGCTAAAATGAATTTGTAACTCTTATAATTTTTTAATAAGATTTCGTTCAAAAATGCCAAAATTTTCGAATAGGCGCTGCACTTTGTACTAGATTTACGGACTTCATTAAACCTTGTAAGAATATTGATAGATATTATACACTAATTTTAAGCATATTACATTTACAATAGTACTTAAATCAAATAAAACCAAAATTTATTTCAAAAATGGTGTAAAATTCAAATAAATATTACAGTTTTCAAACGAAAACTAAAAATATTCTTCACATTGTCGTATTACGGTTTTGTCCGATTTTATAATTACGTATCGACTCATATAGTAAAACTATTCCTTAAAATCGATAACCTTGTTTCTGGGTGCATTCTGTAAAAGTGTCACGGTAGTTTCTTGCATGGTTAATTTGAGCTATCAAATTTTATAGCACTCTGCAACGTATGTTCCCCTTATTTTCAAATTATCCTGTAAAAATCACTTCATCCACTTTATGTACATTATGAAGAGATCAAATTCTTAAGATCTTAAAAAGAATATGTACTCTCATAATTTTTAATATCAGTTTCTTGCAAAAAAGCCATAATTCTTCGAATAGGCGATGCTCTTCTGTACCAGAATTCACTGAATACAACTATTGAAAAATGAATGTTCGTAGCCATTTGAAACTAATTTTATGCAGTAGGTACGTTTCATAGCGCCTAAATCAGATAAAACCAAATTTATTTCAAAAATGGCCTAAAATTCAATAAATATTAATAGTTTTTCAAAAGAAAACTAAAAAAATACATTCCTTCACATTGGGAATAACAGGTTTTGAATTTATTCCGTATCGACCCATATTTTAAAAACAATCTTAAAAATTGATAAACTGTTCTTCTTTCTGTAGTGTCACTAGTTCTTGCAGGGTAAGTGAGCTACTTATCAATGCTACTCTGCAACGTACGTTCTCTTATTTTCAAAATATCCTGTACCAAATCAATTCATCCACTTATGTAATGTAAGATCAAATTCATAAGAGCTTAAAAAAATATGTACTTTTATAATTTTTTAAATAGAGTTTCTTCAAAAATACCGCATTTTTTTCAAATGGTAGAGCACTGCTCTCTCTGCAACAGAATTCAATTATCGAAACCCTCATGAATGATTTAAGGATTCAGATTACGGTTTCATAGTATCTTCAAATGAAATAAAAACGATAAAATCTTTCAAAAATGATCTAAACATTCAATAAATAATTAAATATTCACAAGGAAACTAGAATCGTTTTATGTAATAATAATATCTATCTGTATGATTAGCCATAGTTTTTTCAAATGGGGGAGGGCAAGAGACATAGAGGACTCTGGTGGTAGTTGCTACAAGAATTTTTAAATATTTATAAAGAATTTATTAGAATGTTTTAAGTGTAGACATTACAATGTAATTTAATCATAAAGAAATTTAAATATGTATTTAAAAGTGATAAAATTAAGGAGAGTTCAATTTATTAGGAGCTATGCATATGCATGTACACTGGCGAAATGGGGCATGTGGTTATAGAAAATGAGTAATGTGTTCCATAATATGTATTAAGGACTAAAAATATAATAGAATACGTTTTAATTATAATATTTTGGGATTTCTATTGGACATTACCTTTATAAACTATTCTCATGCACTAAAATAATTATTGCTTGAATTATAATTTTTACAAATATATACATTTTTATTCAAATCGGATAAACAAATGGCTCCACAAGTCAAAAGTTTTCAATACAGATAAAATAACTACTTTTTGTTTTAAAATAGGATTTCTATAGAAGAAATGTGAAGAGTTCAATCTTTGGAGTAAAATACCATAGAATTCGAAATATTTATTTTTTCTGAAATCGGAGACCATTGTTTCAATTTTCAGCTGCAGTTAAACAGTTTAGTTTCGAGTAACAGATAACTGCTATTCCTCGTTATTTCGTATATTGATTAGTATAATTAGCATGTATGATAAACTAAATTCTTCAAATAGATTATTTTCGCATGGGAATCCAATAGAGTGTAACAGACTAGATTCACTGTTGAGGAATAACTTGAGATATCCTGGAAATAATATTTGTAATAGAGTGCCTATTTGGAAACTGTTTATGTAGATATTTTTTAATAAGATGTTTAGATGTTTAAGGTTTTT
>CM063506.1:69437548-69467548 GCA_032207245.1 Pardosa pseudoannulata | reverse complement strand
CTTAAATATAATATTCCAATATATAATACAATAATGCCATAGGCTGATCGTAATGAATTTTTTACATAGGTCGCATGTAAAATATTTAAAAACTTTCCCATATTTTATTATTATATTTCATTTTAGGTCTAATAGCAGCTAAATAATTATAAAAGTGATATTTAATTCGTTTGAAAATACATTATATACATATTTCATATTTAAAATAAGGATGCCTGAAGTCAGATTTTATATTTGGAGTCAACATTAAATTTATTCTAAAATTAATGTTCGATTGTTTATCCAGTATCCGTAGCTTTATTTGGATATTTGAGAGCAAATTAGGAATTCCATTCTACAGAATGCTTCAGTAATATAGGAAATCAGTGACTGTGCACAAGAATGTGTCAGAATTGTTAAATTAGCTATATATTTAGATGACGCATTGTTAACATAAATTCATGATTTCATTAACATTGCCGTGAAGATATTTGCATTGAGCTGCCTCTGAATACTGAAGCCTGAGTAATTTTAAACCTGCTTAAAAAATAATATCTTCTTCATTTTACAACTGAAATCTAATAAGATAATGAACTACAAATTAATTGTTTATTCATGAAATGTTTTATTTATATTTGCATATAATTTGGAAATATTTGTTGAACTAAGAATTTACTTCTAATTCAAAAATTAAATGTACATATTGATATCATATTTTATTGTACCCTTAACCATTTGAAGGTCACCAACATAAATTTTTGTGGTGGAATTTAAGGAAATTAGTTTATAAAGGTTATCTATGAACCTTAATGATGTAAAATATATAAAAATCTTTCTTAACATCTCTTAGAGGGGTATACTTAGAGGAGGGTTTGAGGGGTAGATAAACTGATAAAACCCTACCCTTGTACAGCGTGAATATAATACTTTTTAAAATTTTAATTATATTGTAAGAACAATAAATAAGCATCCTTAAAACAGTATAATAAATAAAAAGTTTAACAAATAGTACAATAAATAAATAGCTTAAAAATATTGTAATAAATAAATAGCTTAATAGATTGTATAATAAATAAATAACTTAAAAATAGCATAATAAGTAAATAGCTTAACAAACAGTATAATAAATAAATAGCTTAATAAACAGAATAATAAATAAACAGCTAAAGAAATAGTATAATAAATCAATAGCTTAACAAATAGCTTAATAAATAAATAGCTTAAAAATAGTTTAATAAATAAATAACTTAACAATTTATAAGTGTTGTTTGATAGATACTTTTATTTGAAGTTATAAGTCAGAAAAATCGAATTACTGACTTTCCAGGCACGGAAAGTATAATTACATATATTTCAAATAAAAAAAATAAATTAAATGTAGTGCTGTCCTATATTAAGTTTTAAATTGTCTAAACATAAAAAATTGAAAAAATCATTCATATGTCTGCAAAAAGTAAAAAAAAAAAATTAAGATATTTAAGTATGGTCTCATTGTGAAACTCCTATCCGTTTAAGGGTTAACAGATAACAGAAATATTAAACTAATTTAAAGACTTCTTATATGTATTGTCATGAATGTAAAGGATGGTTTGGTTTGGAGCGCTATTGTCTACTTTTTGCAACACGAGGGCTAATGAGACTTGGACCTACAGCTTAAAGCCGATTCCGAAAGGCTACGAACATCCCTGCCACTGGGGGATTCGAACCCACGAGCTCTGATTCCGAATGCCAGCACCCTAATCATTCGGCCATCATTCGGCTGTACAAGATATATCAGCTGCAGAGAAGCTTTTAAACTTTAGGGAGAGATAAAAACAAATAATTTGGAGCTGGAGGAATATGAATATTGTATGAAAAGTTTTTAAGTTATTTTCCTTGTGCAATTAGTAATATTATTATTAATACGTTGACTGCCAACTACGAGAAAACTCGTAGATAGCGTTCTTTTCTTGGAAGCCAACTGCGATTTTTCTCGTACTGTGTTTACTTGCCATTTTTGTGCAGCTACGAAAAAAGTCGTAGTACACCAGTGCTCATATCGATAGATGGCTTCTGGGAATAGAACAAAAATTCAATGCCCTTGGAAAATAAATAATTCACAAATTTCCTGTATTCCCGTAAACAAATTAGAGATTTTAATAGTATAATAGGCCAGATTTCTGAAACTCGTAGTAGCATTTAACGTGTTAATGACAGTTTAAACATTTAAAGATGCAAATTGTCATGACTGTTTTATATTTATGTGTAATATATCAAAATTATATCACTTAAGATATCTCTCTAATTTTCTCGTTTCCCCTTTCTCAGTTTTTCATATCTATTTTACCGCCTTCGAAATATCTTATATTAAAGAGTGTTCTTTAAAATTCTTTTTACCGGTCTCCCATAAGCTAACTCTGGAATGAATTTTTTAGTTCACTCGCCACATTTTCTAGCTGTCCCAAGAAAAATATTTCACTTTTCCAGTGATCTAAATTTTTTCTGACTGTTAATAACTCTGACTGTGATTAAGCTGCTCTATTCGGGAAAAAATTAGCCTCATCTATGGCTGTGTGATGCACTTGGCAACAGAAAAGTATTTTCATATATCATTAGTTGCTCTGCTCTTGTCGGAGAAAGAAGTAATTTTTAGTCTTAAATAAAAATTAAAGTTTCACCACTGACTGCAATGCATTCTTGTAGTGGAGTCGCTACTGCTTTTTAATTAGTCACACTCACTGCCCATTAAAAATAATAGCGGCTAAATTCTATTGTAGCTTGTTGTTATAAATTATTTACTTTACACACAAAAACACACATAGACACTCACACACACACACACATATATATATATATATATATATATATATATATATATATATATTATATATATATATATATATATGGATACATACATACATATACTTATATATATATGTATATATATATATATATATATATATATATATATATATATATATTATATATATATATATATATATATATATATATATATATATATATACATATACAGAGAGAGAGAGAGAGAGATAGACAGATAGATAGAGTGATAGAGAGAGAAGGAAATATAATATTTAATATTTAAAGTTAGTTTTTTTAGCCATTATCCAGTATTATTTATCATACCAATAGAAGAAAAAAAATAAATTATAATATATGGCATATATTGAGTTTCTCCTATCATAGATTCTTTGTATTCTCTGGCATTAATATATTTATTTATTTTCAAAAATTAACTTTAACTTTTGTTTCCATTATGTGTAAATACGTTGATATCTTTTATCTGTCTTGTTCTTGATCTCATATACTGACGGCCATAGATAATTTAATCTGTGTTATAAGGAGTTTTTCTATTATATATAGCAGGTTACATTCTTAAATGAGTTGCAAAGCCAGATTTTACAAGATATATAAAATTTAATTGTTCTATATGCAGAATTTTATTCTACATATAAATGTTTTAAAGAAATTCAAAATATGTACCTACACCATAAAACACAAAATATGTACCTACGCCGTTGTCAAAAAAGTTTCTTTTTTCTTCAGCAAAACTAGGAAATATTCGTTGAGAAATTATTAATGGGGATATATTTTTTGTCATGAATTGACGTTTCTTTTTATTCATTTGTTGACCATCAAAAACACACTCAAATCGAACATAAGACTCCACAATTCATTTTTAAAACACTTTAATTACGAGTAAATTTATAACTTCACATCTTCTCATTAGAGAGTGGACTAACGACTTTTTATACAACACATATTAAAACCGAAACAGGTTCTACTGGAGAAGTAGAAGTGGTAGTTATTTACCTCGTTGAAATCTGAAAAACGGAAGTTTTTACGATATCAGATAAAGTGGTACAAGTTTGTTTATTCTCCCTTATTTTGTTTTGTTTTATTATCTATTACTTGTGGAATATGGTCCAAACTAGAAATAAATCGATTCTAGTTTGGACCGTACAAAAGTGCTCTGAATTATTTTTTAAATTTGAAATTTTAAGAAATAAATTTTTACTATGATGTTGGAACAGTTAATTCAAAGTCGAATAATCAAATCACATCTACGGTGTTTAGGCGAAGGTTATTTGCTTTGTTATATCTTTTCCATGAAATAGGCTGTAAGTAGGATTTTAATGACTCTTTCTCTCACAGTGGTGATAATTCCTGGGATATGAAATGAACACAGTTTAGCACAAAATTAAAAAAAGTGAATGACTTAGCATTCATCAAGGGTGATTAAACTTGAAATATACACTTCATATTATTCAATTGCCTTATCGCGTACTGGTACGATATTAATCAATCGTGAAATATTTTTCATTTCGAGCAATTACAGGAAACGGTCCTTCATAAGGTGGTTCTAGGGGCTTTTTAACCCTATCAATGCGTATAAAAATGTGAGAGCAAGTTTTCAGATCTTTATGAACAAAAATTGGTTTGTACACATTGGTTCTTGCTATTCTTGGTCTTATTACTTCCATAAATTTCTGTAAATCTTTTGCAAAGGTTTCCGATGTTATGTCAGTACTTGGTTCGCAAAAGAATTCTCCAGGAAGTCGTAGGCTTTGACCGTAGACCATTTGAGCTATTGTGAATTTCGAATCTTCTTGAATAGCGGTTCGTAATCCTAGAAGTGCTGTTGGTAATGTGTCTACCCATGAGAGGTTGTTATGAGCTTTTAATGCTGCCTTAAGAGTTCTGTGCAATCTTTCTACTTTACCATTGCAGGAAGGATGGTACGCAGTAGTATGTTGAAGTTTAATTCCACATATTTTAGATAAAACTTGTAATGTCTCACATTTAAATTGTGTACCTCGATCTGTAATAAGTCGAGATGGTGTTCCAAAACGAGCAATCCAGTTGCTATAAAAACTTCTTGCGACTGTATCAGCTGAAATATTGTCTAAAGGAATTACTTCCATCCAATTGGAAAATCTGTCAATACAAGTTAAGCAATAAATTTTTCCTTTAGAGGGAGGAAGAGGTCCAATCAGATCTATGTGAACTAGAAAATCTTTCTGATGGAATTTCGTATTCACCCAACTTTGTTTTTGTATGCCTATTGATTTTAGATTTTTGGCAAGAAATACAAGCTCGAGTCCATAATTGAACGTCTTTTCTAATGTTCGGCCAAATAAATTTTGAAGTCATCATTTTAACAGTTGATTTTATTCCTGGATGTGATAATCCATGAATATGTTGGAAGATTTGTTGACGAAAAGATTGAGGAATATATGGTCGAATATTTTTGGTTGAAGTATCGCACCACAAAGATTTTCCAGAAGGTAATGGATATTGTTTAAAATTACATGTAGAATTCGTACGCAAATTTTGTAATTCTGTATCTTGATCTTGCAAATCAGCTATTTTGTCATAATTTATTAATGAAACTTCATTCATTCTGGATAGAGTATCGGCTATTATATTGCTTTCTCCTTTAATATATTTAATATTAGTTGTAAATTGAGAAATGTATTGAAGTTGGCGGCATTGGCGGGGTGCGGCTTTGTCAAGTTTTTGATGGAAAGCAAATATAAGAGGTTTGTGATCTGTATAAATAACAAACGTTCTGCCTTCTAAATAGTGTTTGAAATGTTTGATTGAAAGATAAATGCCTAATAATTCTCTATCATAAGTGCTGTATTTTTGTTGAGTTAAACTTAACTTTTTTGAGTAAAATGCTATTGGCTTCCAAGTTGAATTTTCAAATTGTTGTAATACTGACCCTATTGCCATATCTGATGCATCTGTAAATAAAGACAGAGGTAAATCAGAATTGGGAAATGACAACAGGATAGTGTTTGCAAACTCTGCTTTGCATTTTTCAAACTGTTTTTCAGCATCTTCTGTCCATGAAATCTTACTTTTATCATTCTTTTTTGCTCCTTTTAGAAATTCGTGAAGCAGTGCTTGGTTCTTCGCTGCGTCTTTTAAATAACGACGATAAAAATGAGTCCTAGGAAATTCCTCAATTGACGAATTGTTTCTGGTCGTTTATAATTTAGGATAACTTGTACTTTCTCTGGCAATGGACGAGAACCTTCAGGAGTAATTAAGTAGCCTAAAAATTCGACTTGGGAAACAGCAAAAACAGATTTAGAAATGTTAATTCTTAAACCATATTCATTTAATCTCTCTAATACTAAATTAAGGTGATTTTCATGTTCTTCCTCAGATTTAGAAGCTATGAGAATATCGTCTAAGTAAGGAAAAACAAAATTTAATCCTTGAAAAACTTGGTGGATAAATCTTTGAAATGTTGATGGGGCATTTTTTAAACCAAAACTCATTACATTAAATTCAAATAAACCAAAAGGTGTAATTATAGCAGTTTTACATTTGTCTTTTTCAGCTATGGGAATTTGGAAATACGCTTTTTGCAAATCTATTTTTGAGTAAACGTTTGTATCCTTCAATATGTGATGAAAATCCTCGATTCGTGGTATTGGATAGCGATCGGGTAGAGTCTGAGCATTTAAACGGCGATAATCTCCACATGGTCTAATTGAACCATCCTTTTTTGTAACTAGATGCAAAGGACTTGACCATTGGGATTTTGACATTCTTATAATATTGTTATCAAGCATGAATTTAAACTCTTCTTTGGCTATGGCTAGACGCTTAGGATCAAGTTGGCGAGCTTTGGAATAAACAGGTTGGCCAGTAGTCTCTATAAAATGTTCAACATCATGTTTTATTTTTGAAGGAAAAAAATTAGGCTTACAAGTTTCAGGATACTTTGAAAGAAGATTTGTAATTTTTAGAGTTTTGTTTAATGTACTGACGTTTTTACTATTTGAAATAGCGGTAATGTCACCCTGGATACTGAGTTGAGTTACCCTATCAATTAATCTTTTGTTTTTTATATCAATAAGTAAATTATATTTATGAAGAAAGTCAGCTCCTATTATACCTTTGTTTACTTCGGCAACTATAAATGGAAATTGAAATTCTCGACGTAATCCCAAATCCAGGCTTAAAATTTGTACACCATACGTTGAGATTTCAGAGCCATTAGCTGCAAACAGTTTGAGTTCATTCTTTTGTTTGTTTTTGGAGGTAGCTGGAATTATGCTCACATCGGCACCACTGTCGACGAGGAAGTGCAAATTTGATCTTCGATCATGAACGAATAAACGAAATTTGCCACAATCCTTGAAATCTGTAGTAGAGTTTGTCGCCAAGTCCACTACAGGTTTGAGTTTTCCTGATTATCTTGCGTTTTTTTTTGTCCAATTACAAGGAGATTTACATTTTTCGGGGAAACATCTGGATCCAAATCGAAAATGGTAGTAGCATAATTTTCCATTATGATCGACCACGTCGACCACTTCGAGATCGAGACCGATGACGAAAATTAGCATTCCTTATTTTTGTTCTAGCACCAGCACGCATATTTAATTCAGCCATTTGTTGTTCTAAATGTTTAATTCTATCAATTAATTCACTACTATAATTTTCAATAGTATTACTTGCGCTGCATATCTCTTGTTTAGAACTCATATCGTTGATTTTATCAGCCATAACAGCTAAACTATCAATATTTTCATTACTGACAACTAAAATATTTTTTATAGCTTCCGGTAATTTTCCTAGCCAAAGTGTTTTAATTAATTTTTCGGAAACATCAGAAGTAGCTATTGACTTCAATTTTTGCAACAGTTGGCTGGGTTTCATGTCGCCAAGTTCTATTCCAGTGATTAATTTTTGAATTCTTACACTTTCACTTTCCTTAAATAAATTTAAGAGTCTAAATTTTGAATCAGAATATTTAGTTTTACTGGTACTGCTAACTATGTCCCATACATTCTCGACATATTTTGGATTAAATTGTGAAATTAAATAATTAAACTTCGTTTCCTCAGCTGTTATTCCGCTGATTTTGAATTGAGCTTCCACTTGGAAAAACCATATTTCGGGTTTATCAACCCAAAAAGGTGGTAATTTAACACTCACCTTGCATAATTCCTTGTCATCGTTGCTGACTTCACTGCTAACATCTGTATTTTCCGGTATAGAATCCTGCATTTTTGTCTTCTTATGACTTTCCGGGTCACCAAAAATATCGCGTACTGGTACGATATTAAATTAATTTTAAGCTTAGTTTGAACTATATTTATATTCTTATTCATTAATCAGGCATAATAATTCAATTAAAAGAAACGAAACATTTTCCAGTCTACTTAGAACAACCTTTTATTCCATCACAATTTTTTATAAAAACTTTACAGCAAAACCAAAACTTGCTACTACAGCCTTATTTCATCTTAGAATTTGATTGACTTTCAACCCATTTAACTATAGTATTCTATTATTAGAACAGTAGTTCTGTGGAAACTACTAATAAGAATCATGTGTTTAAGAGCACTGATGTGACACCATACCACTTTAATGAGAATATGGTGACCTTACTTGTCAGATGTTTGTGAATGTATTCCATTTAATAGTAAGTACAACCACATCCTAAAGACAAACACCAAGATTACATAAAGTATGAACAAACAGTACAATTATGTTAATTTGTTTTCTCTTTTAGAAGCAATAACTGATTTAAATAATTTTTTTTAAATGAAATAATTTTTTAAACATGTACCTACAAATCTAGTATGAATTTCCAGTAATAACAAAAAATGTCAACCTTCGGCATAAATTAAGTAATATTATTGAATTATTCATTGCAAGCTTCTACCTTCTTTTTTTAAGTGAAATGGTTATTTATTTACCTGAATGTTGCAGTGTGCTTTAGTAATACGCTTTCATTAATTATTTAAAATTTAAAATTCTTTAATAAAAACTTGATAGCATTAAAAATGTTTTATTGCTGGTATGGAAAGCTAGACTATTACTGGATGTGGTTGGAAGTTAATTTGTTGAGAATTCTTATATCAGAATTGGCCAACCTGCGGCTCTCGAACCACATGATGTTCTTTGAAGGATTCCTTGTGTATCTCAAAAAACGTACCCGAGTTCCCTTATCATTTTTGTGTTATTATACTTTAAAAAAATCATTTCAACTGTTAGAGCTCAATGCTGGTTAAAAAATCGATCTTATTGGGCTTTTAAGAGATGATTCTCAAATTCCACAAATCATACGAATTCACTGCAAAATTCACCTAGAACAAGCCTCTCGTTACAAAATATTTAAAATATCCTGATGTTATGAAAACAGTGTAACACATCGTAAATTACACTCGCACCAAAGCAAAATATTACCGATATTTCAAAAATTTCATTGAAAACTTACAGGACGATGAAGTTTAAAATGATATTCATTCAATATAATTTCTGTAAGAAATTTTTAATACTTTTTTTACATACTTTTTGAATAAGTATTTAACTGCGGCTGTCGAAAAATTTCAAATTTGAAAAATGTCTCGGACTATTAAAGAGCTTATCAACCCCTGGATTATATAAATCATGGAACTGAACCTTGGTTTAAGATTTAGTATAAATAGGATGTGATGGATTCGGGATTTGTTACTGTCTATTTAATCTTAATTTAATATCATATGAAGTATGTAATTATGATATAAAATGAACATAATTTAGCATACCTAATGCAAAAAAAGTGTAATTTAGCATTAGACATGACTGGTTAAAATTAAAATGTATACTTCATTTAATGCATTTGCTTCATTTCCTCTCAGAATTTGATTGAAAATAACAGAAGTTATTTGCATATTGCTAATAGCAGCAGAAAATTAACACAGACAAACATTACCTTTTAAATTGTAGCCTAAATATAAAGAAGCTCTTACTTTATATATTTTATTATTATTATACTTCCAAAAATTTTCAGAATGTGTAAACTTCATTTTCAGTTCACTCCTCTTTTAAGTAAAAATTACTCTAAAAATGGCACTAATTTTATGAAAGTAAGTATTCAACATTATATTAACAGATATAAAATGTAAGACTATATTTTTAGTCTTCGCTGAACTTATCTAAAATAAATTAAATCAATTTATCTAATGTATAAAATATAAATAAAGAAAGAAATTTAAAAGAATACAAAAGTTCATTAAACTTCTACTTTCATTATGGTTTGAAAAGTTAATATTCCAAACATTTCTTCCATGAACTTTGAAAGATGAAACCCTAGTACGTGTATGGTGAATTTTCCATGAAATTATGATGAGTAAATGAGGCACACTTAAAATGAATACTGAACAGAAAACGTGCCACGTCTATTAAAAGAATACTGCATGCGTTTATAATCATTTTAATGTTCGCGCACAATTTTAAAGATTAGAGCATTCTTAAAAATATGTTGCATTCATAAAATTGAATTAATATTTTCTTTATTGTATTTAACATTTCACCATTCAAATTTAGGGTTACGTCATACATATTTACACGAAGCAAATTCTTTATGCTAATAGGCATTACATACGCCTTTGTTTATTTGGAAAGCTGGTCGATTGGTTATTGCGCTGATGGTTGGTACCGGAGTTCGTGGGTTTGAATCCCACTATGACATGGATATTCGTAGCCGTTCGGAATCGGCTTTAAGCAGTAGGTCCCGGTCTCATTAGTCCCCTTGTGCAAAACAGTAGACAGTAGAGCTCCAACCGAAACCAATTGTTTATTTGGAAAAAAGCTTAATCCATTCAGGCCATATTCAACTTCTAATTTTGACGTATAACTATATCACTCAAAATATATTATTTCATATGCACTATTCTGAATCAAGTATTACAATTAATGATGTAAGTCAATCTTGACAGTTTTTATAATGCAACGTATTTTCATTTTGTTGTATCTGGAATACAGATTCGAAACTGAAAAAAAATTCATGTATGCTGAATTAAACATACATTTCAGTGCATATATTATATATATATATATTTATATATATATATAATATATGTATATATAATATATATATTATAAATATGTATATACATTATATATATATATATATATATATATATTATATATATATATATATAGATATATATATATATATATATATATATATATATATATATATTTGCATATAACCCGTCATATGATGGGATCAGTAAAATATTTTATTTTCCGGAATTGTAAAGTATTCTATGAGGGAGATAAAATGGTTTGTATTTTGGTTTAGAATTATCTTGTAAAAGCTCAATAATATGTTTTTCTTCATACACTTATAAAGTCTCTCGATACCGGAAACGCATTTTAGAATCACATTAAATTCGTTTAGTGAAACCGTGTGGTTATGTATAAAAGCAAATGAACAAACTTCTTAATTTTCAAAGATATATAACTTAAACGCTAGATGTTTTTAGTCTGTGAAATAGATTTCTCGACATTTACCTATGAAAATAATTTGTTATTAATACCGGTGATAAATTTCCATCGCAACAAAATTGCACCTTTAGAACCCTTACTGAAGTTACGTAATTGTGTGTTATGTATAAAAAATACAGTGAGGTGTAATGAAGATTCCAAAAATTTGAGAATAGAAGACAGTGTCATTGTAAAGGAATATCTAAAATTTTATTTTTGCTGAAATTCGAATATAAACAGTAATTGAGATTGATATAGCAGGAAGAACTGAGCTTGATGAATATGACCTAAATTGTCTCTCACTTGAAACAGAAGGCAATTAATCACATGTTGGTGGTTCTCACAGAAAAAAAACTCAGAAATGAGCCGGATGTCTTGTGGCTCTTACAGAATATTGTAGCAAAACTAATGTTTGTAGACAGCATGATGGTTTTTCTCACAGAAGGAAGAAAACAGTTGGCCAGATATTGATGGCATTTACTGTAACAAGACTGATGCATGTAGGTCGAGTGTCAGTAAGTCTCACAGAAGGAAGAAATAAGTTAGTCAAATGTTGATGTCTTTTATTGAAGCAAGACTGATGCATGTAGGCCGCATGTTGGCGTAACTCACAGAAGGAAGATTATCGCAGACAGACAAAATGTTGTGATTTTCATAGAAGGAAGACTTGCATGTGCTCCATATGCTGTTGGTTATCATAGCAGGATTATTGATGAACATAGTTGAGTTGTGGCTAGAAATAACAGGGGATGAGAGATAGAAATGTGTCGGATAGCAGTGGCTTCAGCAGGTGGAAGACAGAAATAATAAAGCGTTATAATGTTTAATTTGCTGACCTTGAAATCATTGCCGTTATTAAATTTTGTTTTTAGCTTGAAACATTGACTTATGTTATGAATGATTAGGGGCCACAAAGATTTAAACATTTTTTTTAAATGCAGATAACTTCATTAAATGTTGAAAAGGTAATATACGATGAATCATTATTCTTCTCTTCTGGAAGTAAAATCATTAAGTTTATATATTATTGGCACATGTATTTTTAACTCACTACAGGAAATATTGAATTGCAAATATTACCAAGGCAGCGGCTACAGCTTTTACAAATAGAGCTTTCACGTATTTTCCCTTTTACTTTTAAAAACTGCAATTCGTACTTGAAATTGTTCACAATCGTTTAGAAAACGGTCCATGTAAACATTAGTGGATTTTAGAATTATTGGTAGATGTCGCTTAATCGATATTTTTTGCGGATGACCACGGGTAAGTGCATACAAATAATTTGAATTTTCAGAGGCAATTTTTTAGCATGTTTTATTATCAGACTCCATTATGGACAGAACAGTTAATTTCTTCTATTATCAACAATATTTTATGTCCAGAAAAGAAAATTCCTTCTGAAACAATCAGTATGTTATAATTTGCTTCAGGAACGTTTATACAAGACCAATGTTGGAACAATTAAGACTAATTAATTTAGACCTATGTAATTATTCACAATCGTTTAGAAAACGGTTCATGTAAACATTAGTGGATTTTAGAATTATTGGTAGATGTCGCTTAATCGATATTTTTTGCGGATGACCACGGGTAAGTGCATACAAATAATTTGAATTTTCAGAGGCAATTTTTTAGCATGTTTTATTATCAGACTGCATTATGGACAGAACAGTTAATTTCTTCTATTATCAACAATATTTTATGTCCAGAAAAGAAAATTCCTTCTGAAACAATCAGTATGTTATAATTTGCTTCAGGAACGTTTATACAAGACCAATGTTGGAACAATTAAGACTAATTAAGTTAGACCTATGTAACAGACCTATGTTAGACCTATGTAATTATTCACAATCGTTTAGAAAACGGTCCATGTAAACATTAGTGGATTTTAGAATTATTGGTAGATGTCGCTTAATCGATATTTTTTGCGGATGACCACGGGTAAGTGCATACAAATAATTTGAATTTTCAGAGGCAATTTTTTAGCATGTTTTATTATCAGACTCCATTATGGACAGAACAGTTAATTTCTTCTATTATCAACAATATTTTATGTCCAGAAAAGAAAATTCCTTCTGAAACAATCAGTATGTTATAATTTGCTTCAGGAACGTTTATACAAGACCAATGTTGGAACAATTAAGACTAATTAATTTAGACCTATGTAATTATTCACAATCGTTTAGAAAACGGTTCATGTAAACATTAGTGGATTTTAGAATTATTGGTAGATGTCGCTTAATCGATATTTTTTGCGGATGACCACGGGTAAGTGCATACAAATAATTTGAATTTTCAGAGGCAAGTTTTTTAGCATGTTTTATTATCAGACTCATTATGGACAGAACAGTTAATTTCTTCTATTATCAACAATATTTTATGTCCAGAAAAGAAAATTCCTTCTGAAACAATCAGTATGTTATAATTTGCTTCAGGAACGTTTATACAAGACCAATGTTGGAACAATTAAGACTAATTAATTTAGACCTATGTAACAGATATGTTAGACCTATGTAATTATTCACAATCGTTTAGAAAACGGTTCATGTAAACATTAGTGGATTTTAGAATTATTGGTAGATGTCGCTTAATCGATATTTTTTGCGGATGACCACGGGTAAGTGCATACAAATAATTTGAATTTTCAGAGGCAATTTTTTAGCATGTTTTATTATCAGACTCCATTATGGACAGAACAGTTAATTTCTTCTATTATCAACAATATTTTATGTCCAGAAAAGAAAATTCCTTCTGAAACAATCAGTATGTTATAATTTGCTTCAGGAACGTTTATACAAGACCAATGTTGGAACAATTAAGACTAATTAAGTTAGACCTATGTAATTATCACAATCGTTTAGAAAACGGTCCATGTAAACATTAGTGGATTTTAGAATTATTGGTAGATGTGTTTAATGATATTTTTCGGGATGACCATGGGTAAGTGCATACAAATAATTTGATTTTCAGAGGCAAGTTTTTAGCATGTTTTATTATCAGACTGCATTATGGACAGAACAGTTAATGTCTTTATTGTCAACAATATTTTATGTCCAGAAAAGAAAATTCCTTCTGAAACAATCAGTATGTTATAATTTGCTTCAGGAACGTTTTATACAAGACCAATGTTGGAACAATTAAGACTAATAAGTTAGACCTATGTAACAGACCTATGTTAGACCTATGTAATTATTCACAATCGTTTAGAAAACGGTCCATGTAAACATTAGTGGATTTTAGAATTATTGGTAGATGTCGTTCAATTGATAATTTTCGCGGAAGAACACGGGTAAGTGCATACAAATAATTTGAATTTTCAGAGGCAATTTTTTAGCATGTTTTATTATCAGACTCCATTATGGACAGAACAGTTAATTTCTTCTATTATCAACAATATTTTATGTCCAGAAAAGAAAATTCCTTCTGAAACAATCAGTATGTTATAATTTGCTTCAGGAACGTTTATACAAGACCAATGTTGGAACAATTAAGACTAATTAATTTAGACCTATGTAATTATTCACAATCGTTTAGAAAACGGTTCATGTAAACATTAGTGGATTTTAGAATTATTGGTAGATGTCGCTTAATCGATATTTTTTGCGGATGACCACGGGTAAGTGCATACAAATAATTTGAATTTTCAGAGGCAATTTTTTAGCATGTTTTATTATCAGACTCCATTATGGACAGAACAGTTAATTTCTTCTATTATCAACAATATTTTATGTCCAGAAAAGAAAATTCCTTCTGAAACAATCAGTATGTTATAATTTGCTTCAGGAACGTTTATACAAGACCAATGTTGGAACAATTAAGACTAATTAAGTTAGACCTATGTAACAGACCTATGTTAGACCTATGTAATTATTCACAATCGTTTAGAAAACGGTCCATGTAAACATTAGTGGATTTTAGAATTATTGGTAGATGTCGTTCAATTGATAATTTTCGCGGAAGAACACGGGTAAGTGCATACAAATAATTTGAATTTTCAGAGGCAATTTTTTAGCATGTTTTATTATCAGACTCCATTATGGACAGAACAGTTAATTTCTTCTATTGTCAACAATATTTTATGTACAAAAAAGAAAATTCCTTCTGAAACAATCAGTATAATTTTCTTCAAGAACGTTTATACAAGACCAATGTTGAAACATTTAAGACTAATTAAGTTAGACCTATATAAGGATCGATCGATATTATTCAAACTCTTATCTTAATACAAAATAAAAAGTTTAAAAACAAGAATTAGTTCGTAATCGTATAAATAAATAGCAAATTCAATAGGCTCTTAAACCGTCAAGAGCAACGGTCTGGTTTAAAATGGCGTATATAGAATACTCTTTATTGCAGAGACTCACTTTTGCAACAGTGAACAAAAAGTGAAGTATAACAATAATTATGTAAACGATTTAACAGCACAATGCTTCCTTAACAATGCTAGCTGATTTTCCGATTTTATTGTTTAAATGTTTGTTAAAGAAATGATTTAACAGCACAATGCTTCCTTAACAATGCTAGCTGATTTTCCGATTTTATTGTTTAAATGTTTGTTAAAAAATACCTTTTAAGAAGATAGTGGTTCTGGAGCAGTAAGATGTCATTTTTTTTGCTACACAATAGTGATTTAGACCGGTGCTGCTTAAGGTCGAGACCGTATAATAGTTTAGTGGGCCCACCAAATTCTGGATCCCAGTTTTCTGGTAACCCTCCATCTTCTTTTTGGACTCTCCCGTCACCCCCGAAAAAAAGTTATTAATATTATAGGGGTTCAAAGGGGACTTTGCCCTCGTTGGACAAGTAAAATACTTTCTCCTTATTTTCTGTAGAAATTTATGCTAATAATTTCTTTAAAACCTTTATCCCATTATTTTATTTGTGAATTTAACTTAATGTTTCTACAAGTAATTTCTAACTTAATCTATCTCCTTATAATCATTTGATAATCTTAAAGTAATTTAATTACTTAGAAATAATAACCGAGTGATGCTTATATTTTGCTTAATTTCTACCTCTTGCAAAAATTCGGTACAACTTTGATATACCCCCCAAAAACTTACGCGCCAAATCTGGCACTCCCCATGGACTTTTTAGGGTTGCTGTTTCTTTTTTTGGTGTTGCCAATTTAGGTTTTTTCAGCTTTTAGGCTTTTGCTGTTGCCAAATTTAGTATTTTCTTGTATTTTCTTTTTCTTTTTTTAGTTTTTTTTAAGTTTTGTGGCAACAATTTTTGGATTTCATATATGTTTTACAGCCATTTCATTCATTCGCCATTTCTTTGTGAAATGATCAAGCGGATTTCTGACTTGCTGTATTTTGCTGCAAATCTGGTTGTATTTTCCAATTATATTTTTTCTATTAATTACTTTTAATATTGATTGTTTCAATAAATTTATTGAAATTTCTGCTGGATTAAATTGGGAGGAATTCAAATTTTCTGTATAAGTAATTTTTTTATTAGATTGCCGACACGTATTTTCAATTGCATTTGTTAAAATGTTTGTGTAAATTGTATATAATATGTTATTCAGTGTCCTTTATTCGTATTTTTTATGTATTTATTGTATTTTTTAGGTATTCTTTGTTTTTGTATTTAATGATTCCGTATTTTTCATGTATTAATTATTTGTATTTAGCAAGAATCCATCTTGGCGAGAAAAAAAAGGTGCCAAAAACAGGTATTTTGCTTGGCCAGAATAAAAAGTCGCTAAATTTCCAATTTGGGAGGTATATCAAAGTAGTTCAAAAAATTCTGCATTGTTTTTTTTAAAAAAAAAACAGCAAATAATGTGTTTAAATACATTAGAAACTCAAGTTTGCAATTGTTTTCAATTTGCAAAGGCCGAAACACAATGTGTAAACATCACTTGGCGATAGTTTGTCGGTCATTTTTCTAAAGTGATCATTTTTTAAAGTTTTTTCCTGCTCTTATCCGGGGAAAATATGGCTTGAAATAATGGCATTAAACGATTGAAAAAGACGAGAAGGTTGAATTTCGAACCTTTTAAAGACAAAAGCATTTTTTGATGTGATATGAAGCATATTTATACCAATTTATTTTAGAATCAGATCGATAATTTAAGAGAAGATAAATTTTAACAATTCGACTTTTGTTAACCCTAACTCAAAACAATCCAATATGGATGCCTCTATCCATTCCAGGTCCAACCACTTCATAAATTCGAGAACAAATGGACAGATAACTTAGGCTATTATTATATAGGGGATATACATACACTTGAATGCATAATAGAATTTATAAATAGTATCCCACACAAGAATATAATATACATGTGTTCTTATGTTTTTATAGTCAATTTAATTTTAATTTTTTATGTGAAAATTCTTAAACAAATGATTCTGACCGAAATTATCCCAAGGTCTATTTGGGTTAAAATGATTTTAAACTATAAAATTAGATGATACATTTTTAACCCCTTTCACTCAATATTAACTTTTATTATTCTTAATAGTCTGGTTTACGTTATATCAATGTATTTCCGACTTTGTGAAACAGGTTTGAACAGTCATTCTAAAATTTAAAAATTGTGTCCAGTTGCCTTTAATAACATGTAAGAGCAGATGTGTTGAATGACGGTTGTAAAAAGTAAACACAGTTAAAATAGAACCAACATTACATTATTGTATGTTTCAATTGTTTTTATGTGTAAATTTGGTAATCATTGGTACTCAAGAGGGACAAACATGAATTTTAACTACCATAATTAGCTAAACAAAAAAAATTTCGAGCAGAAATTAAATATTATAATATTTCAGAATATTCTTAAAAAAATGTAAAATATTTATTAAGGTTAAATTATACTATGAAAAATGTTTCTTACAAGCGGGTTGGAAATCTCCCTATGAGAATGCAATTCATTTTAAGTAAATATCATAAATTTTGTATATAAACAAATCCTAATTTAACTAATGTAAATGCATCGAAAATTTTGAATGCAAACTTAGGTAATATAGAATTACAAATGTGACGAAGATTTTTTGTGAGGGGGGGGGATTTGTATTTTACAGCTACAAGATGTTTTACAGCTAAAAAACACAGTACAAGCAAAAGAAGTTTCATTAGCTGCGTTGCAACGTTTCATCCTTAAAGGAACTTTTATTTTTCGCTTGCAGAGGGAGGGAGTGTAACAAAGAGTTACAGTTCAACAACGCCAGCGCGAAATTGACCTAGAGGCGAAAGCGAAGTGAGTGACCCTCCTTCAACCCCATTGGTCAAGAGGGGTTGCCTACCTTGGAGTATACCTCTGCGGCCAATGCAACGCTGGTCAACAAACTTTTTCGAGAGATCTTCAGGCCCCCCTTCGGAGAGAGAGCAAGGGAGAAGGAATGTGGGGCTTAGATTCTTCTGCGAGCGTTCGAGTACCATTTCTTTTTTTTTTTCATCAAGACGCCATGTTTGGCATATCTACGACCGAGTGTGCATCATAACCTAAAAATCATTTTATATCCTATTTACACCTTTGGCATCATTATATCTGGCATCATAGCCTAAAAATCATTTTATATCCTATTTACATCTTTAGCATCATTACCTTTTACATCATAGCCTAAAATTCATTTTATATCCTATTTACATCTTTGGCATCATTACTTTTGGAATCATAACCTAAAAATCATTTTATATCGTATATACATCTTTGGCATCATTACCTTTGGCATCATAGCCTAAAAATCATTTTATATCCTATTTACAATCTCTCATCATTACTTTGGAATCATAGCCTAAAATTCATTTTATATCCTATTTACATCTTTGGCATCATTACTTTTGGAATCATAACCTAAAAATCATTTTATATCGTATATACATCTTTGGCATCATTACTTTTGGAATCATAACCTAAAAATCATTTTATATCGTATATACATCTTTGGCATCATTACCTTTGGCATCATAGCCTAAAAATCATTTTATATCCTATTTACATCTTTGGCATCATTACCTTTGGCATCATAACCTAAAAATCATTTTATATCGTATATACATCTTTGGCATCATTACCTTTGGCATCATAGCCTAAAAATCATTTTATATCGTATATACATCTAAGGCATTATTGTTTGGAATCATAACCTAAAAATCATTTTATATCGTATATACATCTTTGGCATCATTTTTGGCATCATAGCCTAAAAATCATTTTATATCGTATATACATCTTTGGCATCATTACCTTTGGCATCATAGCCTAAAAATCATTTTATATCCTATTTACATCTTTGGCATCATTACCTTTGGCATCATAACCTAAAAATCATTTTATATCCTATATACAACTTTATTTGAATTCAAATAAACAAAATTCAGTAGGAAGAATTAGTTTTTTTTTTTCAAATTTGTAATTTCTTACGTGTACTCCACTTTTATGTGCGGTTGGCCTAGATACTCTGTCGGCCTCATCTTAGCAATACTATCTGAAGAAAAGAATATAAGTCAGATTCGTTATCAAGGATAAAAGGTTTAAAAATACCGGGGTTGAAACTGACCATTATGGGAAATTCAGAATATTGAATATTAAGGAAAAATTGAGAAGAATAAAAAATTAGGCAAGTATCGTAGGTGATAGTACTTGTAGCAATACGTATTACTAAGTCTGAAAGATTATTTTGCCTTATATTTATGTTTTATTCTTTTATTCATTTTTAATTGAAGACGTAAATTTAAAGTAGGTGTAATTCATACATATCTGGTTGTTAACATATATATATATTTTTTTTTTACGCTTGCATGTCAAAAAGATGGCACTGCTCAATAGTAATTACATAACATCTCTAAATTATTATTTTATAGCATTTGTAAGTTAATGAATATTTTTATGCAAAATTTTAGCTTTAACAATACTAAGTTTAAAAATGCATGGACGCAAATTCATACATGTCAAAAACATTCCTGGTGTTGCATATCATTTTCTTGAATAAACACGCTATCCTGCCAGTGAAAATAGTTTACAATATTTGTCACTTGGTGAGGTATTTACTTTGTCTTAGAAGGGAGTTATTTGTTTTCATATTCGTATTAAACTGTAGAGTTATTGCTTTCCAATACAACCTGACAGGGAAATTATAGTTACGAACTTCAAAGCTGGGTTCGGGGATTCAATGGACTAAAGTCCATACTACAGCACGGAAACAATCATTTATTAACAATCAGTTGGAAAATACAACACACCGTGCGTACTATGTAAACCACTTAACGACTCTCTCATTTGGGACTCAGCCCGCCTTATATATAGGCCCGAAGAAACTGGTAGAACATTCTAGATTAAACCGGAAACCGGAACTGGAAGTTGTAAAGTATTACCACATTTGGCAACATTTTGGCGGCACTTGGCGAGGAACTTGGTGACAAAAATAAGTTGTTCAAAACTCTCGCCAACGAGCCAGTATCTCCCCAATTTGGCGAGATACCTATAAAGTCTCATGCTAAATTTACGGTTCACTAAACAAATTCGTAACATTATTTTATTTCGTCTTAAGAGAAATTTTATGTTAAGTATTTTCGCAATAATGAACACAGACTCTATGACATTTTCAGCCAAATTTATTCCAAAATCATTCTTAAATATGCTTACTGTTCATCATAATAAATGTATTTATTGTTATTTCCAAAACATGATAAACGAGTTTAATTTTATAGGATAAATACTGATTCATTAAATACGAATTATATATTCAAATTAATGATACGAAATCTATATTAGCTAAATAACATTGTTTATACCTTAGACAGAGTTTGATAATTTTTCATTATTTTACTCATTGCTTGAGAGGTGTTTACTTGGTGATAAATAGACGAAATATATCTTAATTACCTCTACTGAAATACATTTGAGTTTATTTTCTAAATTACTTGAGAAGCATTTAACACTGACTTCATGGAATAATTTGAATAAATAAGTAATACCCAGACTTGCTAAAAATATTCAAAATTAATCTCTTTCGTGATTGATTATAACAAGAATGGTCTTTAAAGTTACACTTTCAAAAATTCTCTTTATGATTTCTAACCATATGATTCAATTAAGTGTAGAATGGTTGTATGTTAGGTAAATTTTAACTATTGACAAATTTGACCTTATTTAAAATATTTTACAACTCACGCAGATATTTAAATAGAAAACTGAATTATAAAGGAACGTTAAGCTTATTATACTCTCATTATGATTAGCAATAAGTTCTAGATAAGAAGTTATTAATAAATATCAAAGTTTAAGTATTTTGCAGTTAACTTAATCACCCAGCCTTCTCTATTTATTCTTACGATTTTCTATAATTTTAGTTGACTTAAATATAATATATCTTTAAAATTGAAACTAAAATGAATATTATCTATTCCTTAGTTTTTGTTTTTAAAGCTAATAAAATTTCTTAAACTTGTTGCAAAATATTGGTGAGTTAAACTTGGTGTGTATACTAGAATGATCGTTCATACACTGTCTACGAATAAGTATTTGGACACCTATGCAAATGTCATTATCTGCGGTCCTGAGTTACGTCACGGCCTCCGCTGGTATACATTATGTAGGAAACAGCATCGGCATTAGTCGCATGTAAGATGCCGTCCAGTACGGAGCTCTCTGATTTCAAGAAAGGTATAAATATCGGGTATCACAAATGTGGCCGATCCTTAAGGGACATATCTGGGAATCTCAAGTACCCAAAATCGACAGTGGCCTATGTGATTAAGAAGTGGAAGGTGAGCGGTGATTGTCGGAATGTCCCGAGTCGGCAGACCAACTAAACTGGGAGATAGAGAGCGACGAGTGCTGTCCTGAGAAATTCGGAGGAACTGCACCCAACCGATGGTCCTCATCCGCGAGGAGTTTCAACAGGCATTCGGGAGTATTATTTCAATGAATACCATCAGTAAGGAATCACATCTGCTTGGTTTTCATGGTCGTACTGCCCATAAGCCTTTGATCACAAAGTCCAACCACTTTGCTCGGTTAAAGCACATCGATATTGGATCGTAGATCAGTGGAAACGGGTTCTTTGGAGCGACGAATCAGGTTCGCCCTTTATCGTTCTGATGTCAGGGTCTGTGTCTGGAGACTGCCTGGAGGACATCTCCTGCCAGAATGCACTGTGCCAACAGTCAAGTTCGGAGGAGGTGGAATTATGGTCTGAGTATGTTTCTCCTAGTATGTACTGGGACCCTTGGTCCCTATTCATGGTAAGTTCATCGCCGATGTCTACTACACTATTTTGGATGACAATGTGCTTTCTACGTTGGGGACGTTTTAAGGGTTGGACCGCTGTAACTTTTAGGACAACAATGGCAATTGTCATGTTAATTAAGGCTTGGTATGGGGCCAATGGAGTTCATCGAATTGCTGGCCTGCCCAGCGCCCAGACCTGAACCTTGTCGAGAACCTCTGGGACGAGTTGGATTTCTGAATTAAAGGGTGCACTACCAGTCCAAAATCGGTGACGGAACTCATGTCTACTCCAAGCCGAGTGGAAGACAGTACCACTAGCTGTAATACAAAGACTTGTGGAAAGTATGCCCCGGAGGGTTCACACTGTAATTGCCTCTCGTGGAGGCTCTACCAACTATTGATTTTGAATACAGTTAGTTTTTCTTTTTTATCACAGGTGTCTAAATACTTATTGGACTTATAACAAAGCACAAGTACAAAATAAAAACAATCCACAGGTCCTCTTATATAACCAGCAGCAGTCATCGCATACAATTTAAGATAATCATGCGACTTTCTCCCCCACTCAGCCTATCACAAAATTACACAGACCGTAGCTGCCTAGTGAGAGTTGAAGTCACTTTTGCGTTTGCCGTCCAAACACCATGACTAAATATGTAGTCAGAGTCAACTTCCTTAACGAAAATGCTCAAAACAGCGATTAAGACGGAGTTAAAATCTCCTGCCTCGATTAACTTAAAAACAAACAAAATAATAAAAAAATTCCGAGATTCACCGGAAGTTAAGGAAGGTGCAGATCCGTCTGCAACTTCTAACTAACCAGTTCCTGAGATGTGTTAGCTTGATAATAAAGAGATGAAATAATCTTAATTACTTATACTTAAATCTATATGAATATACATTCTAAATTATATGGGACAAATTTAACACTGACTTAATGGAATAGTTTGAATGAATAATCTTAAATTTTGAATGAATTATCCTAAACGTTGCTAAATATTTATAAGATCCTTCTCTTTAATGATCGTAAGAATTAAGACCTGAAGACCTATCAAGATGCTTTAATTTTAAATTGAATACAAATGTTAGGAAATCTCAAATAAATATACAAAACAATATTAATACTTCTCATAGATACTAATTCTGAACTTTGATTTGATTTAAGGGGATACAGTTTCATTCAAACCAAAAGATCCTAATAAAAATCCTATTTAGGATTACGTACAAAATAAAAAATAGAAATCTACACTATATAAAGTATTACTTTTCTAGAGCAGTTAGATTATACGGGTAATTTTGAAAATTTGATACTTTTTTTTTATCAAATAAAATATATTTAACATTTACTTACATCGAGCAATAAGATTCTAGAGTTATAAAAAGTATTTTAGATTTTTTATAAAGCAATATTTTTCTAAAAAACATAGAATATACATACAAAATGAAAATATAGAAATCCGATTACTTGGAATGCAACATTATAATTTTGAAAGTTTGAAACTAATTTTCTTATATCAAATGCAATATATTTTCCATTTACTTACATGGGGGAATAATATTCTATCATTATAAAAAGGAATTTTAGTTTTTTTTATAAATCAATATATTTCTAAAAAGCATAGAATACACACAGGAAATGAAAATATAGAAATCCAATAACTTGCAATGAAACATTTTCAATTTAAAGATTTGAAACTAATATTTTAATATCAAAGTGAATATATTTTCCATTTTGGTACATAGGAAAATACGATTCTACCGTTATAAAAAGTATTTTAGATTTTTTTATAAAACAATTATTTATGAATTATTTCTAAATTTTCTGCATTTTTTTCTGCATTTATTTCTAAAAACCATAGAATACACATACAAAATGTAAGTATAAACATACAGAATATAAATACATAAATCCAATTACTTTCAATGCAACTTATTCATTTTGAAAATTCAAAGCTATTTTTTATATATTAAATAGAATATATTTACCATTTATATTTTCTAAACCTCAAGAATTATTTAAAAGCATGAAAGATTTATAATTTTAGACATAAATTTCTTAAGTGTTTTAAAATTTGTTTAAATTTTAAAATGTCAGAAAATTTTAAAGATTTGGTTTGTAGAGTAAAACAGTATTTTAAGTATAAAATATGTTTCTAATATGGTTATTTTAAAATGTGTCTTGTAAATGAATCTCATTTTCTTATTCAGCATATATTTTATATGTTTTTGCAGAAAATATACTTTTAAATATGAGAAAAATAATCAATTTTATTAACACAAAACAAAATTTTGTTATGATGATTACCAAAAAGGTCTTACAGTCTTTGAGAGTCTTTATGGAGCAGTCTACCCTACTGGATGTACAGCTTATAAGTACTGCCCTAGGGAAGAATCTACCTGAGACTCAAAGGTAAATAAGAATTTAAAGTTAAAATTAAATAAATAAAAAAATAATGAAAAAAAATTAAGTTTAAAAATAATAAATAGATAAAGAAAATAAAAATTAAATTAATTAAAGTAAAAATAAATTAAATAAATAAAAATAATAGAAATTAATCTGATTTTACTTTAGATGTTAATAGCAGAGGAAACGTTGATTTGGGATAGAATCTTCTGAGATAAATTCTATTTATGTGCTGGGAATAACAATGAAAGTACAACATTATATTAATAAAGGAGTCAGGAGAATACAGACCAATTATAATAATAAGAAAAATTAACAATTAAAAATAGCTAAAGTAAGTAGCAGGTAGGGTACCATATGTTTTTCCAAATATTACCAATTCCTCGGAATAATTCTGATAATTATGTGATTGTCTTTAATCAAAAAACATTATCTCTATACACACGCACACACACATTATATATAATCCAGAGAAAATTAAATCCACCCATTGCATGTGATTATATCCTTAATTTTTAACTCTCTTGGCTAAATGATCAATGAGAAGCCTAAGCAACAAAACCTATGGGGTAGCAGTCGTGGCACCATGTAAAAAACGGCTAGTCCATAGTGGAACTTAACGCTTATTTAAGATCTAACAAAATGACATGTTACTCTGGGAACAGCAAAGATGGGAATGATACTTGAAAAAATTTGGTTGGCTTCACAGCGAGATGATTCAGAGAATATTTTCAAGGAACCTGTTAGTTTGTTCTGCTAACTTAAGAGTCAGAAAGGAAGTTAGATCAGTAGAAATAAGGGGAGCCATTCACCTGGGACACCTGGGAAACGTCTCAACTGAATAGAAAATTTGGTCTTATTTCAGAGTTAGCTTTGGGAAATGGGTTCAAAGAATTCAGGTCTCGAACGATCCTTTTAATTGAGATATTTTGGATGGGAAAATAGATATCAAATATTAAAAAAGTATGTATATATATATATATATATATATATATATATAGCTTTTGTCATTTAACGGCTAACCACGATTACTCTCTGTTTAGACGGATAATTGTGTCCCACCATTGAAAATATATGCTGAAAAGGTCACTTCTTCCTAATATTTAGTTAGGTAAGTTCCTTGATAATTTTTAACTTTATCTCTTACAATATATTTAATTAGGAATTTGAAATATAATATTTTGAATGTTTCAGCCTTCCAGTAATAAGGTAAAATAGTTTAAAAGAATTAAGAAATTAGATGACTTTAAATTTAGAGATTGCTTAAGTATTTTATTTGTTATGATGAGAAGGAACTTTCAAAGAGAGCAATTTAATCTATAACAGACATAAACTTTGTGTCCAGAACATAAGACTAGGAGAACACTGTCATAATGAGATAAAACTTTTGCATTTATAAAGATTTATACTATTATATGCTTTTCTGATTTATCATATACATAATATAGGTAGAGTATTTTAATGACCTAAAATTTCGACCTCGAGATTTATGATTGATCTTAAATGTTACACCTGCCCCTGAAAATAATATTTTTAGAATAAGGTGTCTCTATGCGTATCTGTATGTGTACACTATAACTTAAATACATTTTAACAAAATTTTGAAAATGCAACTTACACCTTAATTTGTTTACCGTTATTTGTTTAATTTTTTTACCGTTTTGCATGAATAGTTGGGTTACTTATGATAGACTACTAGTTATATCTAGTTTCTAATGTTGTAATTTATGCTCATAAAATACAAAATTTGAGTAGCTAAGAAAAATATATTTTATGTGAAAGTATTTCTATATTTTTATAAAGTGATTGCATTAAAAAAATGTGTCTGAGGATAATAATTTTACAGAGTTTGATGGTTTCTTTATTTTCTACCTCATTCTTAACATAAAACTTTTCTAATCTCAATTATTATTATTTCATTATTTCATAATCATAGAGAGTGTTGAAATTTTTTTTTCATACAACTGAGTATAGCTTTTAAAGTTGTACGTATTCTATCGAATTACATATTAGGAAATACAGCAGCACAGATAAATCCAATTTTAAACCATTGCAAAAATTAAAATATCAATTTAAATGAATTACAATTAACACGAAGGGAATTTCAAAGGCAGATATATTTTTATGTAAATGATCAAATTAGAGTAAAAACATTACAACAGTTAATTAGTACGCACTTAATTTTATAAAAATATTATTCGACAGAATTTTTCAGAAAAGATTTTCCAATTTAATCATAAAGTCTGTCAATGTAAATATTTCACCAATATTTTACGTAACAGTAAAGATTTGTGATAACATTAAATAAAGAATATTTTAAAACTAATATTTTAAATCCTTTATTCTCTAAAATTAACTTTGAAAGTGATTTAGTTAATTGAAGCATTAATTTAATCTTTTTATAATATAAATTGCTTAACAGAGATTAATTCTTCAATAAGTACTGTTTTCAACCGCTTGAGATTCACAAGAAATATCTTTCTATGATGAGTATCTGAAAAATGAAGTAATCTCCCCTTGAAAAATTTAAAGAGGGTATTGCTGATTACCCTGCGTTAATTATAAAAATAGAAGAAAGGTAATTATATTCACATCTGCAGACATACCTTCGTTCAGAATTTTTTTGTCATATGTGACGCTGATGGCTTCAGTTCTTCTCACAATTTTGAACAAATTAGTTCTATTAATAAGTTTGAGAACATGCTTTGTTTGCTAAATTACTAATTAAATTTTATTTAATCTCAAAGGAAAATATTGAGTAGTATATTTTAATGGAGAAATTAAAAATATTTAATAGGAATAGGTATAAATTAATTTATTGTGTAATATTATTATTTTCAAAACATAAAATAAAACTTGAAATTAAATCTTTGATATGAGAATATATTAAATATCCTATATAAAAAGATGCTAAATGAAAAGTCAATTTACAAGAGAATGTCTTGTATGCTAATAAAGGAGTTAAAGTGCTCTGTATAAAATTTATTTGATCTCATACTTTGTAATGAAGTTTTGATGCATGTCCCATGTTCCTTTTGTGGGATAAACCACAAGTCTAAATATTTAATAATGTTATGCATACTTCGTAAGGAAGTTTTGATGCATGTCTCATGTTCCTTTTTTGAGATAGACCACAAGTCTAAATATTTAATACTGTTATGCATATTTTGTAATGAAGTTTTGATGCATGTCTCATGTTCCTTTTTTGGGATAGACCAGAAGTCTAAATATTTAATAATGTTATGCATACTTCGTAATGAAGTTTTGGTGGATGTCCCATGCTTCTTTTTTGGGATAGACCACAAGTCTAAATATTTAACAATGTTATGCACACTTCGTAATGAAGTTTTGGTGTATGACTCATGTTCCTTTTTTGTCATAGACCACAAGTCTAAATATTTAACAATGTTATGCATACTTTGTAATGAAGTTTTGGTGCATGTCCCACGTTCGTTTTTTGGGATAGACCACAAGTCTAAATATTTAACAATGTTATGCATACTTTGTAATGAAGTTTTGGTGCATGTCCCATGTTCGTTTTCTGGGATAGACCACAAGTCTAAATATTTAACAATGTTATGCGTACTTTGTAATGAAGTTTTGGTGCATGTGCCATGTTCATCTTTTGGGATAGACTACAAGTCTAAATATATAACAATATTTTGCAAACATTTGTGTGAAATTTAATAACTGTCTCAACCCTTATAAAATCGTAAAAATTTCTTATTAGTTTACTATAAGGAAATTGTACAGCTATTAATACCTCAGAATTTTGAAAAAAAATTTAAAGTGTGATTATTTAAATTTGAATATAGTTAGTTCAAATTTGAATTTCGGTGATTAAAATATTTGTAGCTGTGAAATGAATTAATGATGAAAAAATCTTTTTCGTGTAAAAAATAATAAAATCATGCAAAATATTTTCAAAGTTGAAGTAGATTAAATATATAATTAGTTAAAAGAATATGTTTAATTATATAACATAATCTTAACTGAATTACAACTTCAGCAATTTTTGAACATGAAACATAATTAAAACAAAGATATGTCTTTATTCCAATACTTTGTAAGGTCGAAATCCATTGAGCCAGTAGATAGCATCCATTAAACCAATTACAGTTTCAAAAGCAAGTCCGTCTGTTCAGCCTACCGTTCCAGTGGCAATTATATAGACATTATTAGTTTAGATGAATACATGTTCTTACATACCTTCTTACATTTATCAGATTAATTAAAATAAGTTGGGAATATTTTGATTAAATTCAACATTTATTTATTGTAGATGTGAGAAATAATAAATCATGCCATGTTTTGATCTTTTAAAAATTGCTAGACATATCCCAATATTTTCTTGTATAAGACTCTATAGTTGATAATTTAAACTATAAGTTGGAAACTCGAAAATAGAGAGACAGATTGATTGTGGAACATACTATAAACTCAACTCCTTTTGTTTTCTTTTAGGTTAGTTTGAGTTAGTCGTGCAGGTAGACTCAGCTCTAAAATCTACTCAATTCATTAAAAGTAAATGATTCGGATAGTTTAACGAATTTCAAACGCTGACATTTCTTTATAGTTCTTACTTGGAAATTTGGAAGTTTCTGGTGTAAGTGATACTAATTATTTTACTTTTTGGTTTATACTTTTATTTCAAACCACTTTAAGGTCAGTCTCACCATAGTCGTTAAACGGCTAAACACGATTAACCTCTCTTTAGACGGAAAATTGTGTCCCACCATGGATTGGTGCCCTGTGTTAATCGGTGTTAGCTCTTAACCCTTTAACGTGCACCCTCGAGTTAACTAGAGCACGCTAAACTGTCCAAACTGTGAACACTCAAGGTATTTCGAGCGGCGTTGTACTTTATGTTGCTATAATTTTTCACACTCGAATGCAATCGAGAATTGAAAATAACAATGTGAAAGCAAAATAAAAAAATCGTTTTACTAATATTTATCATTTACATGGGATTGTAGCTATAACACTTACTTATTCAAGTATAAAATATACATATTTTTTCCTACTTATCACTTACGACTTATATCTTCCTTGTTAACCGTTTTCCGACAGTGTATTTATATTCATATTCAGATTCGCTCATTTTTCAATATATATTTTACTAAAATATAATGTAAAATAAAATATAATTGTT
>CM063506.1:69412548-69432548 GCA_032207245.1 Pardosa pseudoannulata | reverse complement strand
TAAACATATGGTACAAACTGTCTCCGGACATCTACCAAGGAGTTGTGGCATCCATGCCAAGGCGGATTGAAGCTGTGTTGCGCTCCAAGGGTTGGGCCAACTCGTTATTGACAGGTGGTCATAATGTTTTGGGTCTTGAATGTACACACACACACACACACACACACACACACACACATATATATATATATATATATATATATATATATATATATGTGTGTGTGTGTGTGTGTGTGTGTGTGTGTAATACATCATAAGTATAACGCTTTACTATCTCACAAAAATTCTGCTTTCTCCTAGTCTAGTTCCTTCGAATCTATTCTTCCAGCCACAATATATATTAATTAAAGAAATGGCTTAAAATTATTTCAACACATTTCCTAAAGATTTCTCTTCAATAGAGAGTAGGCAAATTTTCTGCCTACTCTCTATATTTTCCAGCTATCTCAATAAAATAACTCACTCCTACAAAGATCTAAGTTGCTGCTTTATTGTAAATAATGCTGGCAAAGCTTCTTCTCTTGGAATGATTTCGTACCGTGTTCTAGTTGAATAAGCATAATGAAAGAATACCTAGCATTTTTACATTGAAATGCTTGATATGACTTTAATTTAATTTAATTTACTTAATTTAAAATATGTATTTCTTTGTGTATGATTAATGTCAAATCACATTTATTTCTTAAAAGTAATCAAGAACTTACGGTGTGAAAAAATGTAAATTATTCGAAGTCACCAGTTTCTTGCAATATAAATAACCTTTTAAAATTCAATTAACCCTGAATTCTTCATATAAATTAATTCTCAACCTTGTTAGTTAACCTCTTAACAATTTTATTTTTTTCACGAATTCGGTCCAAAAAATGTCACATTTTTTTATTGTATAATTTTGTTCATCGTACATTTGTAAGCTGTAAAATATTGTTAAAAGTAGTATTTCTAATTATCTTAAAAATGTGTAACAAATTTTTTACAGGAAATAAAATAATGCTTTCCCTGAAAGTTGTCTTTTCTCTCTAATGTAAGCCAGACAGGTAAGTTAAGTTTACAGTTGTGCATATAAAAAATTCAAGTATTTTCTATTACAATTACTACATAATTTTTTTCGAATGTAAGTACTACAAGTACATTTCTTAACCTGTTTTTTCAAAGATCCGATTTAGTGCGATAAATCTTAAGAGGGCAAAAGGCATAGTCCAACAACACAGTCTGGACGAAAATACCCAGTGTCTTTTCTACTTTTATTGCCACTGTCATTATCCTTCATTGAACACACATGGCACTTATTTTCAGGTCTTAGTTTTTGTCTGTAGGTGGAATTACCTATAAAAAGTCTATCTCGGTCAGTCTCCCAAAAGCTCAAGTTAAAGTCAAACCAAAACCTCAAAGATAAAAACTTGATGAGTAATGCAAAACATATCAGGAAGACGGCACTTTTAAACCAAACAGAATACACGTTGAAAACTAGCATCTTCTGGACATCTAGATGACTAATTTGACATTAAAAATACAAAAGATCATACAAAATCAGTGAGAACGACAAAGGAATCAGATTTCCCGTATGCTGTACGGGCAAATCATTAAAGGAATGGTAACCGTGCCCGTACGTCATAAGTGCAAAACAGGCAAGTGGTTAAAAAGCATTAATTTAAATTGTAATAGTTTTATTTTGTGGTTGAGGCTGACATTTTTCAAAGTAAAGTGTTTTTCCTGATCATTCAATCTTCTGACTTTGACTATTAAACATGTCTGTTTTAGTGGTCTTAAATAAAATGTAAGTTAAACTCCCAATTTCCTTTGTCTTTCATGGTGACACAATTGCTAGATTAATTAGGTTTCTCCTAGCCCAGTAAGCTCGGGCAAGTAAATACAATAGGGGTTATAATTCAATGTCACCGGGGGATTAATTTTCGCAGTGCTACATTTTACTCGGCCAGATTCTACGTGGGAAACTACATATATACACCAAAAATATATATAAATCTACTTACTTGGAATGTAATTATTAAAATTTTAAAAATTCAAAAGAAATTTATACATTAGATAATTTTTTTACCTTCTTTATAGCCTGTTAAGCTGAATTATATTAAAACGAGAGCTATATTTTACTTTATAACATAATAAATTAATTTAAAATACAAAAGTTTAATACAAAAGTTTCTAATTTATAAAATTTAAATGTTAGATAACTTTAACCCACTTATACCCCAATCATTTCAACCGAATATATTAATGTTTAAAATCAAATTTTTTATGGACTGCACGAAATAAAACAAATCGGAATTAAAATTCTCTTGGAATGACTGATATCTAATGACTAATCGGAATTAAAATGAATATTACAGTATTCTCTCATCAGATGACAGCTGTTATTTTAAACGTCATAGCATGACATCCTATGAAAACGAACACATGAACTCCATGTGAAAATATTTTTTCCTATTGTAGGAAATTACGATAATGTAAATTGAAGCATTTGAAATTACTTCTTCTTCCTTTGGCTATTAATCATGTCTTTTTAGCAGCTCTTAACTGAAATGTAAGTTCTACTCGGTATTGCCGCTCTCTTTCATATTACAACGACTGCTAGATTAATTAGGTTTCTCTATATATATTGCCAAGTAAGCTCAGGCAAGTAAATACAATATTGGTTATAATTCAATGTCACCGGAGGATTAATTTTCGCAGTGTTACATTTTAGCTGCAAGATTCTACATAGGAATAAAATTAAAAAAATTCAAAACACATTTATACATCAGATATTGTTTTACCTTCTTTTTATCCAGAGAAGCTCAATTATATTAATACGAGAGATAGATTTAACTTTACAATATAATAAATTAATTTTTAAAATTGTCATTTTTCAAAAGTTTTCAATTTATAAAATTTAAATGTTAGATAACTTTAACCTACCAATACCTCAGTCCTTTCTGCCGATTGTATATTGTTTTAAATCTAATTTAATATGGAATGCACAAAAAAAACGAATAGGAATTCAAATTTCTCTTGGAATGACTGATAGCTACAGACTAAGCGGAGTTAAAATGAATATTACAGTATGTACTCATTAGGTGACTGCTGTTATTTTAAACGTCATAGCATGACATCCTATGAAAGAGAACATATGAACTCCATGTGAAAATTGTTTTTCTATTCTAGGGAAATACGATACTGTAAATTGAAGCATTTGCCATTACTTTTTCTTCCTTTGACTATTAAACATGTCTTTTTTAGCAGCGCTTAAATGAAATGTAAGTTCTACTCGATATTGCCGCTCTCTTTCATGGTACAACAACTGCTAGATAAATTAGGTTTCTCCTTGCCAAGTAAGCTCTGGCAAGTAAATACAATATTGGTCATAATTCAGTGTCACAGGCGGATTAATTTTCGCAGTGTTACATTTAAGCAAGCAAGATTCTACATGGGGAAACTACATATATGCACCTAATAAAACTAGATAAATCTAGTTACTTGGAAAATAACTATTAAAATTTAAAAAATTCAAAACAAATTTATACATCAGATAAAAACTTTTATACTTTTTTATCCTGTTAAGCGGAATTATATTAATACCAGTGATATATTTTACTTTAAAACATAATAAAGTAATTTTTAAAATTGTCATTTTTTAAAAGTTTTTAATTTATAAAATTAAAATGTTAGATAATTGTAACCCCCCAATACCCCAGTCATTTTTGCAGAATGTATATTAATGTTTCAAATCTAAGTTTTTATGGACTGCACAAAATAAAACAAATCGGAATTAAAATTAGTCTTGGAATGACTGATAGATACTGAATAATCGGAATTAAAAAGACTATTACAGTATATACTCATTAGCTGACAGTTGTTATTTTAAATGTTATAGTTTGACATCCACAAAAAAGAACACAAGGACTCCTTGTGAATTTTTTTATCGTATGGAAAAACGATACTGTAAATTGTTTTGTAATATAAGAAAAACTACATATCACGATTTCAGAAAATGTACCTGATGAAAAAACATATATTTTGGAAGTTTAAAAAATTATAGAATGATAGTATAGAAATGTAAAGCATAGAATAAAATGTATAGAATGTCAAATTACAAAATGTTAAATCATAGTAGGTACTCGAAAATTTAATAGATTATGTATAGTATTGCAATCTACCGTCACTGATAAAGAAAGCTATGTTTTAGAATACATAATAAAGTTACAAATTATTTTTAGTTGTACATAAAAATATACACAAGTTATTAAAAAATTAAATTTAAAATTTTCAGAATGAAAAAAAAAATATTAATCATCATTTATGTACAATTCGATATTGATACACATACTTTAAAAATTAAGTGAGTAAATTTCCTTGTTTCATTTGGTATATACTTTTTATATTATTTTTAAAAGCATATCCTATTTGAAATGATAAAACTAAGAAATAAATGTGAGTGATATTAAATAGCCTGTAACATTTTATTGTAAATCTAGCTGTCCTTTTTTATTCTATTAGAAATAAAAAAAAAATGTTGTAATGAAAATCAAATGTAAATTATATTTCACAACATAAGTGTATCTTTAGCAGTGCATAAAAAATATGTATTAAAGAAACATATCACATCATATCTCATTACTTTTTATAGACATCTTGTACAACTTTTATTTTGACGTTTATTATTTCTCTACAGTACTCAATAGACAGAAAATAGTGAGTTAAGTTTACCTTAGTCAAGTTTACCTTAGCATTTTTTACTTTTAATGGTCTCTTGTTATCAAATGTAAAGAACGTGTTTTTTGTCAAGTAGACAGAAAAACTTTTAATTAATTTCGTTCCAATGACATAATTACGACAGTTTTTCAATAATTAACATTTATAAATAGATAATTAACATTCAGATTTAATCTTATAAACTACTTAATTTTTTCACAGCTAATATTATAATTTTATTTTGTAAACAAATATATTTTAGAAATTTAAACCGTTAAATTTCTAAAAGCTTATAAAATTTATCTATCTTGAAAGAAAACTCCTTTTGTAAAATTTAAATTACTGTCAATATAAATCTTTAAAAAATAAGGAATATCTATTTAGAAATGAATATTACAAAAATACTTAGAAGATAATATATAACTGGCAATTCAACAAACTTTCTTAAATCATTTCTATTTGTCATGAGCAGGAAGAAATATTATTTTCTGTTTCTAATGTTGTAACGTCATAATTCTTCTATTATTCCCTTGCTCCATTCTCTACTCTCTCTTCTATAAATATTTCAACGGCCATTGTCTGAGCTTAAAAAGAACTTTATATCATCGGCATTGGATGCGAAATGAAATTATCTCTGTTGCTACCTGATGATGTCACGATATAGTGTTTATATTTCATTCTTTGAAAGTGGCTTTGAAAAGCTTTTAAATGCTTCAGGAACATATTTTATAAGTATATACTAATATGAACTTGTTTTTTCGTAACACAATGATGAATGGGTGCATTATTAGTTTTATGACACACCTATAAAACCGAGTTTCTACACAGAAGTTTCAGAATATAAACAGTTTTTCTAAAAATATGAAATGAGGAAATTTTGAAACTTCTTGTACACATTAATATTAGGAATTAAGGACACTATGCATTTTGATTTTATATCAGATTCAAACTTTTAAACAGACATGCTAACATATCAAATTATAATTTCTTGTCATATGCATCGAATGAGAAATAGAATTATCTATTTTGCTACTTGTTGATGTCATTGTATAGTGTTCATATTTTATTCTTTTAACCCATATTGTACCACACCAACTAAATATTTCTGTAAGTTATTAAAACTTAATCCATATCATTAATATGCTGTAACTAAGTATATAAAACCAAAATTTTGAAAAAATATTTTTAATTTTTTATGTAATTGGCTGTCCTATAAATAGGACAACCGTCCATTACACTACTAAAACTTAACAAATATCACTTACATTGCATTAGGCTGATTCATAGATAAAATTTGGGGAAACAGTCAAAACAAAGTCCAACATTACATTTTAAGCATACTATTGTAGGTTTTCTCTTTTTGTTATTGAACTGGCAGTAAGAGAATAAGTTTATCTTGCAAAATATCTCCAGTTTTCTGAATAGAATAGACATCTATTTACCCCTTGTTGTGTCCAGGTGTGTGAACATGTGTTTGAACTGGTTTTCATTGAAAGATAAGAAAAGAATGTGAGCTATCAATGCAATATCGAATTCATAGAAAAACAATCAGGATTGGACCGTCGTCTTAATTTTAGAGCACCTTTTTTATACTTACAAAATATACATGTAAAATATATTTTTCAACAAAAACTTTCAGCTACATTATTATCTCTGTTTTTAAACTAAAAGTAACCTCCACAATGTTTAAAATAATAATAATAATGAATATAAAATTAAAGATTAAAAAATGACAATTTTTAAGAGGTTGCTGAAAATAAATTTAACAATACAATATAATTTGATTTATCAGTTTTTTTTGTTACTATGCTAAAGTGTGTCTATTTTAAAGGTGTTAAAATTAAATCCACTCAGAAACTATTTTTAACTTTATTATTAAATGGAATTTTCTTTACTGTCCTGTTTATAGGACAGCGGTCCAATATGGGTTAAAGTGGCCGTGAAGTGCGTTCTAATACTTTAAAGGAATATTTAATACGCAAAATTTATATTAATATGAACTTGGATTTTCGTAACATGATGAATGTTGGTATTATTACTTTTATGATACTCTGATGAAACGTCTCTACACGTAAGTAACTTGGAATTTCGTAAACTTGGATTTTCATAACACAATGATGAATGTTGGTATAATTAGTTTTATGATACTCTGATGAAACGTCTTTACACGTAAGTAACTTGGAATTTCGTAAACTTGGATTTTCATAACACAATGATGAATGTTGGTATTATTAGTTTTATGATACTCTGATGAAACGTCTCTACACGTAAGTAACTTGGAATTTCGTAAACTTGGATTTTCATAACACAATGATGAATGTTGGTATTATTAGTTTTATGATACTCTGATGAAACGTCTCTACACGTAAGTTTCAGTATGAAGAAAATTTTATTAGAGAATAGGAAATCAGAAAATTTTGAAGTTTCTTGAACACGTTTATATACGTAATTAAAGAATCTACACATTTTTATACCAATTCAAAATTTCATCCAAAATACGTAGTTTTTATAATGATTTGTAATTTATTTTGACTAGTCTTTAAGACAGGAATAATACAGAATCATAAAACTTTTTGAACTTCATTTAATTATTCGAGGCAAAGGAGTTTAGAAAAAGTTAACAAGGCATGTAAGGGAAATCATTTGACTTTATAAAACTTTAGCATTGTGCTTGAATAAACAGACTAAAAATTACGGAAATTAACTTCCACCCGCAAGAGAAAATTGAAAACAAATATGCAAGTAAAATCACCAGTTAATTAAAAAAGCTTCGTTAATGTATTGAACATCTGATTTAAAACAATAACATTTTCAGCATCTTTATTTTATTTAAATTTTCTTCTAGATTATTTTGAAAACTAACAGAAAGATATATATTTAATTTAGAGATTTCTGAAATCAATGAAATCCCGAATGACAAATTATGTACATATTAATTTATTTATATTCACATAGAAAATTCCTGGGCAATTCTGGGGTTATTATATTAAATTTTAGGAAGATTTTGGAAAATAAAAATAATAATTCAAAGGAAATTTCAAGCACATATAAAACAGATTTTTTCTTTTAATAAATTTATAAATATCCATTTCTTATTTTTACTAAGAATTTATTAAAAATCGTCATATACATAATTCTTAAATGCAGCAGTTTTGAATTTTATAAAAACTTAACAAATTTTTTGTGCATTTCTACAAAAGCATTATTTAATATCTCTTTCACCAAGCTTAAACTATCTGGGTGCTCTGAATATACTACTAACAAAAATCAGTTAAAATTTATTACAGAAATTCACAATTCTAAAATTGTATTTTTGCAAACATATCATTACTCCTCTGTCATAAATTGTGTTATAAATGAGTTTTTACAGTCTTAACTGTTTGCAATTTAATAAATTAAAGCCTACATTAAATTAAACTTTTATGTAAAATATTTAAACTAGTAAGTATCATCATGAGTTGTACTAAAGTTGCTTTAAGAAAAGATTTTATTAACAATCGTATCACTATGTTATAGACACATAAATCCATATGATTTACAGGTTGAGCTGTAAAAAGAGAATTTCATTTATTGATTTCCTAATATATTACGTTAACACGACTACTCTATATAATTCGTTGCAAAAGAAGATAATAAATATTTGAATAAATGTTTTATGATGGTGAGTCAAAAAATATCTACACTTTTCACTGTACAGTGTACTCACATGAAGATGTTATAATACAATGCATACCATTTTGCTATATAATCTTCTTTTTTAGGAATGGCCAGATGATGGTCGAGTGTTAGGGAGATCTGTGGTACCGAAGTTTGAAAGTTCGAATCCCACGGGCATACAAGTAGCTATTCAGAACCGATGTTAACCATTAGAGTCCTGTATCGTTATACCACATATATGAAAATATGAACTGCAGCGCTCGTAACCTTAGCCAACCTCATTTTTAATGTGATTTGCATAACAAGTGTCAAGCTTAACCCCTTAAGCGGTTTGCCAGTACAGTGTACTTGCTACCGAAAATTGGCCTCAACTGATTTACCTGTAGGGGAATCGATATTTTCTCCTTTCCTTTTCTGGTTCGCTATCATCTGGGAATAAATTTCTGACGTGGACGACCAGGTTCGGAGCCTAATCATCTGAGATTGACAGAGAGATATTTTTTGGAAATAATTGTTCCCACAGATAAGAATATGAGGTCTGCAAAACAATGTGAAGTGTGCTGTTCGAAAAGAAATGAGAATGGAATAAGAATCTGAAAAGAATACCGTATTTCTGCCCTGATTGCGAAAGAGTTCTTTGACTTATACCATGTTTTAAAATATAATACACCAAAAGACTCCTGAACTGCTTGGAAAAGTGTAATTTTCAAAATTCGCAGTAAGTATGAGAAAAAGTTTTGTAGAATTTGTAAACCATTCGTCACTGCATAAAGAATGTACTTGAGAAAAGCAAACATTTAAAGGTTTTTGTGTTCCAAAATTGTAAAAAAAATGTTTTAAAAGCATTAAAAGTGAAAAAAAGTTTCTCATTCTTATTTTATTAAATATGGTACTTAATTGTATGCAATAAAAAATATGCCTTTTTTGGGACCATTTCTGGTAAAAAATATTGACCTCTTAAAGGATTAAGCATTCATTACAAATAATATTTTAAGGTTGCAAAGCCGCTTGTGCACCGCCATTTGCACGTGTCTGTCTGAGACAAATAGAAGAACTTGCAAAGCATTTTCGGAATTTTTACACTTTCCGGGGCAGAAAACACATTTATACTTGTTAGTAAAGTTTTCTTAAATTACAATGAAACTAGATGATTTTAAGCACATTTAACATTCTCAGACCAGAGGAATCGATGTTGCTCTTTGGTGCAATTCTGTAATGGAAGAACTATGATTAACTGCAAGAGAATGACGAAATCCCACACTGCATTAACACAACAGTATAAAAATATAATAAATGAGTCTAAAAAATTGTGCACAATGTTAGTCCAGCTGTCACAAAAGTGTAGACATAACTTTGAAATCATTTGCGCATTTTATCAGATATACACGATTATTATCCAAATGAACTTTGAATTTATTAATATTTGTTGAAATGTGAAGCCTCAGAAGTATGTTTCTTATAAATATAGTTTTTAACTATTTTTGTTAAAATACCTTTTTTGCAAATTCAAATTTTTTATATATTTACTGATGGCTTAAATATAAATATTTCTTTAAACATTTTTCTTTCTTGTTAATTATCTTGTATTAAACTTACACAGCTTTTAGTGACTGGGTTATCATTTATATCTTCAACATTGAGCTGCCATATTATTTCTTGATTGTCCCATACGTTGCATTTCCTTTATAGAAATGCGATATTTATTTTCGCTGTGCTATGAAAAGTGAGATCAAAAACTTAACTTATTAATCTACGGTCTGTAAACCAGCTTACTTCTAGATTATAATCTGCAGCAAAGAGTATAATTTTGGGTTTCATATTTAAACATAACATATTTTAGTCAAACTGAAGATTATATCTTACTTTATGTAATGGAAAATGCGCATGCATTTAGTTTTGGAGAAAAGTTAATTCCAAAATTTGGGTTTATCCTATAGTGATAGTGAATTTCCAGAAGTGAAATCACTTTTAATATGACTTGAAAATTTAGTTTCATTAGCAAAGTATCTATGTAAAACCCGTCAACATTTAATATTAATTGCTTTAAAATATCAATTGTTAATTGTTTTAAAATAGTTTAACCCAAAGTCTTATAATTGTTTTCATTTTACACTTAATATGTTCAGATTTAATTTAGTTCAGTATTTTTTTTTCATTTAAGAAAGGATTATAAATCTTACAATAATCATTGCTAAAAACATTAAAAGAAATAAATACAATAAAAATTTTGCTACGTGTATATAATATGCATCTGAACTGTAAAGTTAAGATTTTCAACTATAAACGTAAAAATGATGAAAATATATTTCAAATGCTGAAAAAAACCTAACTGGTCCATTTCTTTTGTTTAGTTTGGAGAGCTACGTTCTACTTTTTGCAACACGAGGGCTAATGAGACCGATAGACCTACTGCCGATTGAGAACGGCTACGAACATCCATGCCTCAATGGGATTTGAACCCACGAACTACGGTTCCAACGACCAGCACCCTAAACACTCGGCCATCGTTAAGCCTATTTCTGTGCATTATAGTTGTTATCAATGAATATTAATTACATTTAATATCTGAAGGATACAATTTAGAGCTTCAAACTCTAGTAAAAAAGGTTTGTATATTAATAAGCAAAAATGCGTTTTATTAATCATAAACATATGTATTTGTTTCTTAAAACTCAAATGTCTCTTTAAGGGATATTCCATGCCATATATCTGGAGAAACAAACACTCAACATTTAGTAACTAAAGTGTCATTTATTTTCCAAGCATCCAACCCCATCTTCTTTCAGGACATTTCTCCAAGTTGCATTTAAATATGGAATTATGGAAAGTGATATTTGCTGTAAACAGAGATACAGTTAGTACCTTAGTTATGTCTAGGGTGAGGACGAAGACTTGTATTAGGAAACATCGGCAACTCAATTTATCATCTTATTGACTGTAAGTTATTCCTTATTCTTAAATTAAGATAAATGAAGGAAACCTTTATTTTCTTACTTAGAGTTCCTATATTTTGAGGGCATATTCCTCCAACACACATATCAGTAATATTTCTTTCCTTTCTACCGTAAAAAAAGAAACATTTAGTGCCTTAGTGATATCTAGGATGAGGACGGAGCTCATAGTAAAGAAATATCAACAACTCAGCTTATCATGTTACTGACTGTAAGTTATTTCCAGTCCTTAGATTAAATAGGAAAGAAAGAGTAATTTCCTCAGCATTCAGATCCGGTCTTCTTTAGATAAACACTTCCAACATGCATTTCACTCATTAGAAAGTGCTATTTTTCACCTTTCTCCCCTAAAGAGATATATAGGTTTTGCCTACTGAGGTGTAGAGTAAGGAATAAGTTTTCGATTAGAATACATCGACAACTAAGCTTAACATGTTACTATATGTAATTTGTTTCTGATTCTTAAATTAAAATATACAAAGAAAAGAATCATCTATATTTTTTCACCCACACAATAAAATTTTATTTTACATAACTGAGATGTGTATACATGCAGAGATAAATGTTTATTTACAGTATTATGTACCGTCTTGATTGAACATAGGACTTCTAGTGTTAATTTATTACATCTTTAATGAAGTAAAGTATTTAGTGCAACATTAGCATTATATTTATATTGAAAATGTTACAATTTCTAAGGTAATAATTAGTGATAAATGCTATTAATTATAATTACCATTTTTTAAAGTAAAATTATTAATACAACTATATACGTATTCTTTTTTCCTGTAATCTTGCCCTTTTTGTTTTTAGTCTAAATTTAAATCTTTAGAATATAACTCCGATTTTATCATACTCAATTGCATAAAATATTAGGTTATTGTGAAATTTAAGATGTACTCATATTCTACTAAATGCCAATAAATAGTTATTTTAACACGCAGTCACACGGGAACGCGCGACGGGCCTCGGAGAAGCAATGTTTCTCAGTCAAATACAAAAAAACTGCTTTTGATGACGAATAGGAGATTTTTATTACCCAAAACACTTTATTAAAAGTTTAAAACACATGTCGGATTGTTTGAAATATTAATTTTTAAAACTGTTTTGGAATGTAGATAGTTTTATATTAGCATTTCGAAAGCGCAAGCATAAGACACAAAGTGAAAAACTTAAATCATATATTTATATATCACCTTTATATTTCATCATTTTAATGAAATAACGATGTATTGTTTAATAACATCTCTCATAAATATATCCTCGAACATTAGTTGTCTTGAATCCGAAAAAATAAAACTTATTTTTTTTTCTGGGAAAAATATTCAGAGAAAATTGCAAAAATGCACGTTAATTTCTTTTGGATGATTTTGTGTGAATATTTATTTTATAAATTTCGGGCCTCAGAGGCACGGTGTGAGTCTCGCAGGTTAAGTAAAGAGGCGACGCACAATTTTTGTTACGAATATAAACAATCTTTCGGTTAAATGAAAGAAATAGAATGTTTAAAATGTTCATAATTGATAGATTGCATTTATAAATATCGTTAAAACATTGCTCAATATACACATCTATCATTTAAAGAAATATAGCAACTTTCGAAGTGCAAAATATTCCTGAGGCATGTTTTATAAATTCAACATAAGTCAAAAAAATCTGTTCATTGTACAATAAAATTTTATACATTATTAAGCAATTTAACTTATAGGCTTTCAGTTTGTTTATTTCAAGTAGTTTATTTGTTTTTAAACCCTTGTCTGTGGAATATATTTGAGGAAAACGTTCCAAAAATTGAAAAGAATGTTTTTCTCTTTAATTGTTTTCAAAATTATCATCAAATGTTAGAAATACATCATTTTTAAAAAAATAAATAAATAAAAAGCACTGTTATTTTCAGTATTTATACATATATGGGAAATATTAATGAATTATACCAGAATTTTCTCAAATTACAGCAAAATAAATCAAATGACATAATTTTATGTATAAATATAATAAACTAATACAACAATATTACTATCTACATCAACTGTCATGAATTTCCTGTCCCTCAGATTCTTTAGAATTTCCCAAATCTTTGGCAGTATCCTAGAAATAGCAACAAATAGCGAGAAACTGTCGAACTTTTTGCTGGAAAGTATCGCTACCTATTGAAAAACGACAAATGAAATAATATGCATTGAACGAACCGATTTCGGGCTTCACGAAATTGAAATACCGCTTTCTCTCTTGTCCGAACTTAGGTCGGCATTCCAAAATTGCTGAATTTCTGTTGCTCGAACTATGTTCGGACGTCGCAGGCAAGCGGTTAAAATAACTAAAACATCAACATCAAATGCTAAAATACGAAATTCAACAACTCAAAAACTAACTTTTAAAATTTGTATATTAGAAACTAAATTTTTGTACCGAATTGCAGATAAAAAAAACTTTTAAATTCGGTGAACTTATATGTTTAAAGGCTTTTTTTTTCATTTTAAAACATATAAATTTTAAACTTTTAAGAAAAGGAAAATTAAAAAAATTATTTATAACTATATAAAAAAATGTGCATTACTCGTATTAATATGCATTCACAGAATAAAAATATATTTAGATTTTTTAATTATAAAATATAGTGTTTCATTTACCTATTTCAAATGTATTTCGTCGGTAAGCGGATTTCTATTTTATTTTTTCCCTTGGTGTATATATTTTATGTTTTTTAAAACTATAGTTCTTCATAAAACGAAGGAAATTAATTTTTATAAAGTTAGTCCTGTATAAAAATCTACGATATTTTTTATTCTAGAAAGAGAAAAACTGCGATTTGAAATTTTTTGTTTAGCTAGGAACATACTATGATTTATACATAGTCAAAAAAAGGTTTACAAGCTAAAATTTTAGCATTGTGTGAGACTGCTAAAAGGTTAGTTTCTATTTCTTCTTTCTTACATTTCAAATTTTTGTTTCCGAATAGTTGCATTTTATCTTTTTTTTGTAGCAATAACACATAATTTAATAACTTGTTGACGCTTATTTCCTCATCTTTCTGTTACCTTCTTCAAGATTATTCCCTATATTGTATTCCATTTATTGGAAGGGGATATTTCTTGCCTCTCTCCCATAAAAAGTGACATAGATTGTGTGTCACTGAGCTGTGGGGAGGACGAAGACTTCGATTGGAGACATGGATAACTCTGTTTATCAAGTTACCGGCTAAGAAATACCTCCTTTCAGATTAAAATCTACTACGAAAAGCAGTATCTATGTTATTTTAGACAAATGTCAAATTGTTCAATTTAGACAAATATCTTTGGAAAACACTCCGAACATAAAGATGTTTATATATTATTTTATTTATCCATAGAGAGTATATGTTATACAGTATTTATAATGTTATAAAAATAAATTCATTTATTCATTTATCCGAGTTCCCATTTTATTCAGATGCAATTTATTATTACACATATTTTCTTTAAATAAATATTTAAAAATATATTAAAAAATAACTGATATTTTTTCACTATTTTATGTCGCTTTCACTATTTTATGTTTAGAGATAACATCGCTTATAACACATACAAATTATATCTAGACTGTATGTTTTGAAATTCGGCACACGTGCTGTTAGTAAACGGACATTGAGAAATATTACAAAATATCAAAATTTCGAAATTTTTATTTAAAAAAAAAAGAAATTTCAACTTAATATTTAAATCAATTAAGAATAGAAATTATTGAAATGGTCTTTTGATACTTTTAGTCATAATTATTATTATCAATTTGGGTATAAATTCTGTCTGATATATTGGGTTGGCAACTAAGTAATTGCGGATTTTACTCATAGATGGCGTCACCTGAATTTTTAGGTTTGCAGATGTAGTACAAATGTCAAACACATTTTGTTATTTGATAGCTGGCAATTCAGCTGTCAATCAGTAAAAAAAGTTTTTTGATCGGTTGCGTAGTTTTTGCTTGGCCTTCGTTGAAGAATGGAAAATCAAAAGGAACATTTTCATCATATTTTGCTTTTTTATTTTCTCAAAGGGAAAAACGCATAGCAAGCTCATAAAAAGTTATGTGATGTTTATGGTGACGAAGCTTTAAAAGAACGGCAGTGTCAAAATTGGTTTGCCAAATTTCATTCTGGTGATTTTTCACTCAAAGATGAAAAACGCTCTGGTCGTCCAGTTGAAGTTGATGACGCCCAAATCAAAGCAATAATCGATTCGTATCATCATAGTACAACACGTGAGATTGCAAAGAAGCTTCATGTATCACATACATGCATTGAAAATCACATAAAACAACTTGGCTATGTTCAAAAGCTCGATATATGATAAAATTATTGGAACTTGGTTGGGATGTTTTGTCATATTCACCATATAGTCCTGATCTTCCACCATCTGCTTACTTTTTGTTTCGATTTTTGCAAAACTCCCTGAATGGTAAAAATTTCAATAATGATGATGATGTCAAATCGTACCTGATTCATTTTTTTGCTAATAAAATCCAGAAGTTTATGAACGTGGGATTATGATGCTGCCTGAAAGATGGCAAAAGGTCATTGATCAAAATGGGCAATACATTACAGAATAAAGTTATTTAGTTCCATGAAAAAATTGTCTCTGATTTTTTTAAAAAAATCCGCAATTACTTAGTTGCCAACCCAATATATATATATATATATATATATATATATATATATATATATATATATATATATATATATATATATATATATATATACATATATTTATATATATATATATATATATATATTATATATATATATATATATATATATATATATATATATATATATATATATATATATATATTATATATATATATATAGATATATTTCTTTATATATATATATATATATATATATATATAATAATATATATATATATATAAAAATATATATTATATATATCTTTTATAAAATTGGTTTTTAATTTAAAAAAATTGACAGTATAACAGGGAAGTATAGATATTATTTTGAATTCATTATATAAATTCATAGTAATCTATAAATCTATAATTCACATCTCAAACGAAGTTTAAAAACAACCACTTTTATGTCTGTAATAGGTTGTTTAAATCTTGTGCAATTCACAATCATATCAAGACAAAATATGTAAATTTAAATTTTAGTGAACGTCTTCTTATAAGTGAACAACAACAGAAGCGATAAGTATTGCAAAATTATCAATATTTTGTTGCTTTGTGTTTTACTATACAAGTTAAGATTTTTCGATTTATATATATTTAATTAAAAATAGTCCATAAGATAAAAGTTTATTTCTAAAACTATTTTTTATAGATTATTTTTGAAAATTTACAACGTCATAATAATCTACTTATGTCATTATCTTTAACATTTTAAAATCATATAATAGTTTTTTTTAAATTTATTTACTACTAACTGTTTCAAAAGTAACTTCTAGAAAAAAGCTATTTCTGCTATGTATACTTAACACGAAATATTGCCATTAATGAATCAAATTTTTGTTTTCCCCTAACTGTTGTCAAACTCAGGAAAAGTACTATTTTCGTACATGTGTTTGATGATATTCATAATGCAAAATGTCCAATGCTCAGTTCAGATGTTTATCAAATATTTTTTATTGATTATATCCTTAAAAAATCGTAACTACTCTAAATCCTTTTTTTAATGTTGTATATTTAATTTATTCTTTTACAATTTTTCCAGTGAATCAGTATAGTAGTACATTGCTTAAAAATTATTGTTTAATATTTAATAGAAGGTTTTATTTATATTTATAGACAAAATTGTTTCAATATTGTTCAAATAACTGATTGGATAAATATATTTTTATGATTTAATAAAATGTTTTAAGATTTTTTTGTTTCTAATATAGTTTTTATAACAATATCACATTTTATAACAGGATCACAATGTACTTTACATAGATTTCATTTGCCTTCTTCTTTTGCTCTTTAAAATTTTTACGAAGCTTCATTACTTTTATTGGAAAGCGGTATTATATGCTACTATACAATAAAAAGAAACACGGGTATCGTCTTAGTTAGGTGTAGGAATAGAATATAAATTTGAATTTGACATCTATAATTTATCTTATATATTGATCTCACTTGAGATTTTTAGATCTGAATGTATGATATAGAGCAGACTCTATGATAATAATTATTACAAAATATTTCCGAAATGCCCTTACATACGTTCAATAATATGATGAGAACATTTTTTTTTATTTTTTACAACAAAATATCTGTATGAATTAAGTTAGAAAGAAAAAAGTGTCTCCACTTTTTGTGTCTCTAAGATCTACAGTGTAGAATAATATTAGACTATAACTATTACACTATGTAGAATACTCAGGTGCACTGAATAAATTATTCATGTTGTTTTTATATTAATAATGAATTTTAGAAATCAAATAATTCTTTGAAATATAATAGTTTATTTCTATATTTTATACTATATTTTTGGCGTTTTTATGTCATTTATAATTTTTATAAGTAAGTTTTTAAAACTATAATAAATAATGAAAGTAGTAAACATCTGTACTACTGAATTTAAATTTATGTAATTCACCCCTCGTCTAAGCAAATCACTATACTTATTCAAATATAATAAAATGTGAGCCATATGCTTCTGATATTTATTACAAATATATAAAATTATATTCATTGATAAATCATTTATTAAGTTATTTTAGAAAAAAGGTCTCGTGTATATAATTTTTACTTTATTTAAAATAAAATTTTGGATCTGAGAAAATTACATGAAATATTTCTTTTACATACAAGAATTCAAATTTAAATGTTTGAATAACAAAACATTTGAAGAAATCAACTGTATCTTTTTACGTATTGATGAAAGTAGATAGAAAAGCGAAAAATGGAAACAAGTTACTGAATCTAGAACCGTTCCATATATTAAACTATTCTCTTTATCTTCTTCACCAATACAAAAAATATATATATTTGAGAAAGAATAAATTAGCACAAATACAATATTACAGCAATAAAGAACAAAACAAAACGATTTTTTTTAAAGATAAACTAATATGAATCACGAAATGCCCTAATTTTTATTAATTTTTATTAGTTAGTTTAAAAACAGTTTTCATAAAAATACTTCCTGTTTATTCCTTTTATACGTAACTAACTGTTTTGTGATTGGTTTCGTATTGGACATTAAAGGTACCAAAATGACAGATTATATTTAATCGAAAATGTATTTTAGATTTTAGACTATGACAAACTTCTAATAAAATGAATTTAGAAAATAAACCATCTAAGTTTCATAAAAGGAATAGTACATGTTATTCTAAATAAACTAAAAAACAATACAGTTTATCCTGTACTGAAATAAGGAAAAATTACTTTATATTTTACAATATTATTTAAGAGAACAAAATACCTATAAAATAAAAACATTAAGTCTAGACCTCAACGATGTTTATCAGATATTTACTGTCTTTGTATTAAATTATTTTAAACTATATGTAAATATTTAGCCCGATCCCTCTGATAAAGCAGCCAAACATCAATTTTTCTTCCGACTTTCTTTATAAATATTGATATTGTGAACTAAATGCTCACTATTTAAATAGAATACAGCTTATATTATTCGGGATTAAAGTAAATTCTTATGAGTAATAAAAATTAAATCATTCCAGTTGTTAGCATGATTATAACCTGCATACCAATTAACCTATACTCTGTATTATAGTAGGATAGACATAATTATTATTTGTATATTTTGAGTTCTTGTAAGAAAATGAGTTTTCATAAGCAATCATATATAACCATAATAAATAAATATATAAAGAACAATAAAATACTACTATTTATTTCTTTTCTCTATGCAAAACGATTGTAAGTGTTCTTATAAGTGAAGACTATTCAAATTCTATACACTTATCAAAACATATATAATTAACATTTTAGTTTAAAACAGAGTAATATAATTTGTTTTTATAAATCATGAAATATCAAATAAAAATAGATATTTATTCTAAAAATAAGTTGGTAAATATCCATTTTGGATTAAAAAAATAACTGCATAGTTTACCTGCAATTCAAAGTTTTACATCTCGGTTATAAAAAATTTACTATTTAAATAAAATTGACATTACTATAAACTAACGTATATATTTTTTGTATTCATAAGTTGTATCCTTACGTCAGCACTTCCCCTATATCATAATATTCTAAGTTTACTGTCTGTCTGTCCTCGAATTTGTGAAGCGGTTGGACCTGGAATGGATAGAGGTATCCATATTGGATTTTTGATGTTAGGGTTAGCAAAATACAAGACGAGTTCAGAAACGTTCGAAATCTACCCCTTATTCTCTTTTCGATCGTTTAATGCTATTATTTTAAGCCCTATGTTTTCCGGTCAAGATCCATCGATGATTAAATTCATCAATTTATCACATTATAAGTAAATGAAAATAATATTATTCAAGCGTTATGACGTCATTGCTTTAACCCTCTCATTTCATCATTTTTTATTTCTAATTATTTAAATAGAATCTGGTTTAGTTTCATACGTTTTATCTCTGAACTTAGATATTACGTAAATATTTTTTTTTTATATTTGGCTTAAATAATAGATTAGGTACATATGTTATAATTTTAAATTTAATCATCGATTACTTTTTGTTGCAATGAAAATTTTATCACCGGTATTAACAAAGAAATTCTTTTCATAAAAGTCTAGGA
>CM063506.1:69397548-69410048 GCA_032207245.1 Pardosa pseudoannulata | reverse complement strand
CATTCTTGTTCAATTTAAAGTGATAGAATATGTCTTTAAAATGATATTAAACTGTTTGGCGTACAAAAATATTTTTTAAAGTAATTTTTATGAACTTTTAAAATTTAGCTGAAGAATTTACATACAATTTACCCTAATAACTTCGATATTACATTATTTTTAAGAACATTACATTGTCATCAGTATTTCATATAAAATTTGAAGAAGAATATGGTAAAAAGATATATTTTTTCTTTTATTAAATAGATGCCATCATTAGTTTCAGTAGAGATATATCAGTGTTATTTCTAACAAAATAAAAAACATTCGTACTTAATTAAAAAGACAGAATATGTCTTTAAAATGATATTAAAAATGTTTGTCGTAAAAAGTATTTTTAAAAGTAGTTTTTAGAAATTTTTAAAATTCAGCTGATGAATACTATTGATGACATACAACTTACCATTAATGACTTCAATATTACATTATTTTTAAGAAAATTATATTTTTTTTAGTTCCACTTAAACGATGTACATTTAAGAGATAATTGTAAGATAACTAACATTGTTAATCCATATTGGTTTTTTTTAGAAATCTTTAAAAAAATCCAGACAATTTTTAAGGTAATTTTCACTTTATATATTTTGTATATCAATTACACACCATTTAACAACAGGAGTTTTCTGTATTTCCACAATGTCAGCTACCTTCTTCTTTTGGGTTTTTCTCCCAAGCCTCATTTCATTTATTGGAAGGTGATATATCTTGCTACTCTACCATAAAAAGAGACACAGATAGCACCTCAGTCAGGAGAGGGGAGAGGAAAGACACTTCGATTAGGAACATCGATAACTTAGCTTATCAAGTTACGACTGTGAGTTATCTCATTTCAGCTTCCTAGATGGAAATCTACAGCAAAGAGCAGTGCCTTCATTATTTCGAATTTCTTATGATCACGAAATGCTTAGGACATGGTATCAGAATTGTATCCATGTGTTCAAACAGAGAGTCACATGCTACTTTAAGTACCTTAAAATTTATTTTCATACTATTTATTCTTTTATTTTGTAAATATTTTTGGAAATATTTATTCTTTTATTTTGTTCCATATATGTTTACGTAATGACTTTTCCAAAAAAGATACATAATATTTTTAAAAAATAGTAAACTGTCATTAATTAGAATACATTTCTGTTGTTTTGAAATTGAATAATATCTTCTTTTCAGAGTAATATAAAGTCTGTTTTGTTTATTTAACGTATTTATTTACGTAATTCTGATGACTGATGATATAATTAAAATAAGAGATTTGAAAAAAAATTTTCAATTTTACAACTCCTCTTCAACCTCCACTCAAAATACAGTTTCTTTTAAGTCAAAGAGTTTTTTGCTGGATGAGATCCCGCCTACTATGAGGAGTTGTAAAATTGAAAATTTTTTTTTCAAATCTCTTATTTTAAATTAATTTTACAATTTACACTAAATCACAAATCTGTGATGAAAATCACACTCAGTTTATTTAATTTGTGATTAAGTGAATGTTTCAGTCTATTTAGTATGAATGTTATGTGTTTCCTTTGTGTTTTCTTTGTTAATTCAATTAGACTTTAAATATTCAATTTTTGTAAAATTTTTCCTCAAAATGTTGTGTTTGTTTATGTATCAATTTGTTGAGTTACGATCCCCTCGCCAGATTTCAAACGCCACGCTGCAAGCACGCCACGCACGCAAGCTGCAAGCACGCCAATTTCGCCAAATGTGGTTGAAGCACCAACAAGATCCATGATTAGAAACAGGATAGTGGGCTAAGAAGAGGAGTTGAATAAAAATCGCTAATCTATATATATATATATATATATATATATATATATATATATATAATATATATATATATATATATATATATATATAAATGAATTTGTGTCCGTCTGTCCGTCTGCCTGTACTCAATAGACTCAGAAACCATACATCCAATCGCCTTGAAAATTTGGGAAATTATTAGGTATATCCCTAGGAAGAGTTTTAAAAAATTTTTAACGTTCGAAATCCATTCCTTCCCCCCTTTTCGAGCGTTTCATGCCATTATTCCAAGCATTATTTTCCCCGGTTAAACACAAACGATTAATTTTTTAATTTATCGCATCATAACTAAGTAAAAGAAGCAATATTTCTAGCAATGTGACGTCATCCCATGCAATTGTTTTAAGCGCAGTTTTCCTCGGTTAAAAGTAGGAGAGTAAAATTTTCAATTTATCACATAATAAATAGGGGAAAACCATATTTTACTATCATTATGACGTCATTCCTTTAAATATCTCATTTGATAAATTCTTATTTTATATTATTTAAACATCGTCTGCGCAGTATCCATTCGATTTGACCTGGAAATTGAGATATAAAGCGATTCACTTTCATTTCTATGGGACACAAATTATAGCATTTTTATATAAGAACTAATTTTAAATTTAATTTTTAGTTAATTTTTACGTTACAAAGAAATGTTTATCGACAGTATTCTAACAACAAAAATTACTAATTGCTGTGACTCTCGTGGTCAAATAAAAACCTATCATTTTATATAGTTATCTTCATATTCATATGGTTGTCAATATGAATGTGTGTTTCTGTTTCATACAAAATCATGTGGTGTGTTATAAATTTCCTTAATTTTGGACAACATTTGTTAATACCACCAAAATTAGCACTGTTGCTGTCAAAACCTCTGCTTCCTATATACCACGTAATATGGCAAGATCTGTTAACTTTGCTATTCAACGTACAGTAGTAATACATCAATATAATTTAGGGTTAAACTTATATTTTACCATAAAAAAGTTTGAGCAAATTTAATATAAGACACAAATTCGATTATAAAAACTGAATAATGTTATAATACGCTTATAACAGAAATATATAAATATGCCAATGACTCGAACTGAACTGTGACGTATTTAGAGAGTTATTCACGAAAAATAAATCTTTGTTTAAAAGTACTATATTAAGTTCACCACAGCGAAGCACCGGCAAACTTTCTAGTAACTTATAAGACACTCAAATAAGTCATATGGTTTCCACATAAGATTTTTTATTGGCATAATTAAGAGTCTCGTGTAAGGTTGCAGTGAGGAGGAAAGTTGGATTTTTAAAATTACGTTTTTTCGAAAACTCTTAGTATACATTTAGTCTATATTTAATATGGCTATTTTTATTAAGAGTAATTTAAGAATTTTTACAATTTAATCATCATCATAATCGAACATGAAAGAATATACTGCATTAATTTTGAGGAAAATGTTTTCCATGTTAGTTTCGAATCATCAATTATATATAGTTTTTAATTTATATGTTGGGAGGGGAACAGTATATTAATTTGAAAATATAGGAAGCAATCTTTAGGTAAAAAGGAGATTTGAATCATTTTACTAATAGTTATAAATTGTAATTTAAAAGAAAAAAAGTCTCTTAAAGATATTAATTATTAATTTTAATAATTGTATAATGGTGTAATAATTATATTCGTTGTACATCAGGAGAATTCAAATATATTTTGTTCTCAGTTCTAAGTTATCTTTCATATTTCACGGATGTCGAAATATTCATTTTTTATCCAAACTCCATCCAGATGAAAGACAAAATCATCATTATTCGTTACTAATATTTAAATGATAATTAACGTCTGTATGAAAGTTTATGAATAATTAAACTATAAGAATTTATCATAGACTTATTTATTTTAAATGGAACTTCAGAAAACGTTTTTCATGGATGCTACTTAAAAGATAATATTTTATTTATATGCAATTTCTAAAGTGTTAAAATTTAATTTTATTGGAATGTTTAATTTCCCGTTTGCTAAAACTTAATGTTCTGAAAAAATTTTCTGTTGAAATTTTAGAATTTCATTCTAGAACTTCTCTGATTTAAATAGATCTTTTGTCTCCTTAAGGGAGTATCCGAAATAAGGAAACAAGATACACATCACAGCATTTCAAGATTTTTATTCTTCTTCTTCTTCTGTCTTCCAATGATCATTGACACACGAGGCAGCCAGTGTAGGCCGTCACGGATCCCTGTGAGGTAGTGGCGTGTGGTACGTGTTCATGCAGGGTGTGCAGAGAGCAACAACAACAATAATAATAAAACCATAAAAATGTACATTAAACACTTCTTTAACGTTTATTATTGATTTCTACACAAAATCCGTACGTCTATCCGTATTCCTAATAAAATATCAAAAATCTTATATTTCTACAAAAACTTATATTTTCCCTTCGCTGAGGTGCCTCATCTGGATGCTCATTGGTGCCAGCAAATAGAAAGTCTAGTCCACTTTCAGAGGATTTCCCTGTACGTTGGCGCAATAGAACGAACTGTTTCTCGTTCAGTCAGTGGATTAAATTATATTTATTAATTTTTTTATAACATTTGGAAATCATATATTCTGCTAAAAATATCTTCACAATTTTCAAAAACAAATCAAGGATATGGTGTTACAGATGTAACTTATATACTGTCTGTAAAACACAATGAATCTTAAAGTGTGGACTGTTGTGTTAGAATTCGTTTCTTTTTTGTCTAACAAAACAAAGTTGTTTTTCAGCTAATTATTTCAATAAATGTAATGCATCACCGAAATTACTTTACCACACTAAAACATTTCCCTTTATATTGATGAAATACTTCTTTTATATTTCCATGAAAACAAAATCTTACAATATATAAATTTAAACACTAACCGTCTGCAAAATCGTATGGCCAGTTAACAAGTTAAAAAACCAAAATCGCTTCCGCACGTAAGTCCCCGCTCTAATACAACGCTTAATAAACCGTACCTTCGGATGATTCTGAATGCCAAGTGCAGGAAAAATAGCTGCACTTGCCTCAGTGCTATAGTATGCTGTGCTTCTCCAGTAGCCCATATATATAAAGCGTGATTTTCTATTAGTGCGCAGTGCTTACACAAAAATTTCTTATGTTTGTTTGCTTTTTGAACGGGCTACGTGATGCAGTACCTAGTACCGCACGCACTGCGAGAATACAAACAAGCAAATCAACATAATATTTGAATATATTATAAATAATATTTATTATATACCATATAAAGATAGGCAGACATAGGTGCAGAAAATTATTGTCTCTCATAATTTTGATAAGGTGTGCAGTGCACTCCTTGCACATATGGACCGCACGCCACTGCTGTGAGGGATATTCTAGTTAGGCCTTTTCTTGACATTCTACGAATATCCCTAATCCATGACCAATCCATGTGCTTTTTTATTAGTACAGTTATACTTTTGAAATCGTTCAACATTACCATTACTTTAATGAAAAAAGCATTAATACTGACTCTACATTTGAAAATTAGTTCCACACAGATGGCTAGAAATAATCCGTCACTTTGTATTACACATTGTTCATAAATTTCTACTACATTTACTCAGAAATGCCATTTCTCTCTAACGACGGAGACAGTGTTACAGACAGAAAGTTGATAGATGTCGCTTTTCCATTTATCAAAAAAAAATTAAATATATATCTTAAATAAACGCCAGCACAGCTTATTAAATATATAGATAACACAGTAATTTACGAAACATAAATACAACTTTCTATGGCACGACACTATTCACATTTATTTAAATTTAACACTCTTTTTGAATGTATGAACAAAAAACTTCCAAGTTTCTGAAATAGATATAACAGCTATTTAAAAAATTAATTACAGCTTCGTACAGAGGAAATAAAGAAATTAGATATGATTTTAGTGACAGTATTTAAACTTTTCCATTACCCTCATGGAATAGGACAAAGTGCAATTATATATTTTGATATATTTTGTTATGGATGTCTAGGGAAATAATCCGCCAGTTTGTAATAAACATCATTCATAACTTTTTAATTGTATATATTTAGAACAATCTCTCTTTGTGATCACAAATAAGAGAAATACTGAGTACATTTTAATAACTGAAGTTCGTGTGATTATTGCAGAAGTTTAAAATTCATAATGCATATATAATCAAAGATAATTATCAATTAATAATTAAGAAAACAGTAATTTAAGAAATGTAATTACTGCTTCTCTCAGTGGATATAAAGAAATAAGATACACATGACAGTGTTTCAACATTTCCATTATTTCTCTGAAGATGGAATGAAGAACGAATGTACAATTGAGAATTAATTTCCCAGAGAAGTATTGAGCAATAATCTGTCACTTTGTTTTAAACATTGTTCATAACTTTTTTACTGCATTTATTAAGAAACGCAACTATTTTATGATAGTGTGCAACAGTGTATTATAGGTAGAAAGCTGATAGCTGTAGCTCCCCTGTTTAACACAGAAGATTAACACCCTCTATAAATATATAAACAAAGGATTTCACAGACTCTTAATCAATTAGATATAACATATATTTAAGAAACGTGATTACATCTTCTTGCAGAGGAAAGAAAGTAATCGGACTCACGTTTCAGCTCCTCTGTATAACACAGAAGATAAACAAACTTTTTAAATATATAATCAAAGACCTTCAAAGACTCTTAATTAAATAGATGAAACAGCTATTTATGAAACGTAATGACAACTTCATACAGAGGAAATAAATCAAATTCACATGGCAGTAATTCAATACTTCCATTATTCTCATAAAGATACAATGACGAGCTAATGCACGTTTTGAGGATTAATTTCCCAGAGATGTCTTGAGCAATAACCCATCACATTGTTTTAAACATTGTTCAAATCTTTTTTACTGCATTTATTTAGAAACGCAAATATTTTGTGACATCGTGAAACCGTATATTATAGACAGAAGGTGGATAGCTGTATCTCCTCTGTTTACAACAGAATATAAACATACTCTTTAAATACATAAACAAAGACCATTATAGAATCTTAATAAAATAGTTATAACAGCTATTTAAGAAGCGTAATTGCCGCTTCTTACAGCGAAAATAAAGAAATCTGTTTCACACGGCAGTATTTCAACACTTCCATTATTCTCATGAAGATAAAATGATGAGCTAATGCACATTTGAGAATTAATTTTCCAGAGATGTCTTGAACAATAATCCTTCACTTTGTTTTAAGCATTGCTCATAACTTTTTTACCGCATTTATTTAGAGACGCAACTATTTTTTGACAGCGTGAAACTGTATATTATAGGCAAAAGGTCGATAGCTGCAGCTCCTTAGTTTAACACAGAAGAGTAACACTTTCTTTAATTATATAAAGACCTTCAGAGACTGTTATTTAAATACATATAAAATCTATTTAATAAACATAATTACAGTTTCTTACACATTAAATAAAGAAATTAGGTTAACATGACAGTATTTCAATACTTCCATTATTCTCATGAAGATACAATGACGATCTAATGCACGTTTGAGGATTAATTTCCCAGAGATGCCTTGAGCAATAATACGTCACCTTGTTTCAAACATTGTTGAAATCTTTTTGCTGCATTTATTTAAAAACGCAACTATTTTGTAACAGCTTGTAGCAGTATATTACGGGTAGAAGATTGATAGCTGTAGCTCCTCTGTTTAACACAGAAGATACACACCCTTTTTAAATATATAATTAAAGGCCTTCAAAAACTCTTAATTAAATAGGTATCACACTATTTAAGAAATGTAATTACATCTACTTACAGAGGAAATAAAGAAATCAAATACACATGACAGTGTTTCAACATTTCTATGTTTTTCTCTGAAGATAGAATGAACAGCGAATGTACATTTGATAATTATAACCCAGATATGTCTTGAGCTATAGTCCGTCACATTGTTTTAAACATTGTTCTTTACTTTTTTGCTTCATATATTTAGAAATGCAACTATTTTGTGACAGCGTGAAACAGTATATTACGAGCAGAAGGATGATAGTTGTAGCTCCTTTGTTTAACACTGAAGATAAAGAACCTTTTAAAATATATAAACAAAGGTGTTCACAGACACTATTAAATACATATAACAGCTATTTAAAAAAATGTAATTACATCTTGTTACATAGGAAATTAAGAAACCAGGTTCACATGGCAGTATTTCAACACTTCCATTATTCTCATAAAGATATAATGACGAGCTAATGCACATTTGAGAATTAATTTCCCAGAGATGTCTTCAGCAATAATCCACCACTTTGTCTAAAAAATTGTTCATAACTTTATTGGTGCATTTATTTAGAAAATCAAATATTTTGCATTGCAGTATATTATGGGCAAAAGGTTGATATCTGTAGCTCCTCTGTTTAGTACAGAAGATTAACACCCTTTTTAAATATATAAACAAAGACCTGCACAGACTCTGAATAAAATATATATAACATCTATTTAATAAACGTTTTTACAGATTCTTACACATTAAATAAAGAAATTAGATTCCCATGGCAGTATTTCAACACTTCCATTATTCTCATGAAGGTACAATGACGAGCTAATGCACGTTTGATAATTAATTTACCAGTGATGTCTTGAGCAACAATCTGTCACATTGTTTTAGACATTGTTCTTATCTTTTTACTGCATTTATTTAGAAACGCAACTATTTTGTAACAGTATATTATGGGCAAAAGGTTGATAGCAGTAGCTCCTTTTTTTAATGCCGAAAATTATCACCTTTTTTAAATATATAAACAAAGGCCTTCAAAGACTCTTAAATAGATAAAACAGCTATTTAAGAAATGTAATTACAGCTTCTTACAGAGGACATAAAGAAATCAGATTCACATGGCACTATTTCAACACTTCCGTTATTCGCATGAAGATAAAAAGACGATCTAATGTACATTTAAGATTTAATTTCCCACAGATGAGAAATAATCCTTCATTTTGTATTAAACGTTGTTTATAGATATTTTATTGCATTCATTTAGAAACGCAACAATATTTTAACAGTGACGAAAATATTATGGTGAAAAGGTTCAGAGTTGTAGCTTTTCCGTTTTACACAGAAAATAAACAATTTGTCTGGATATATAAATTAAGGCCTTCAGAAGTTTTAATTTAAACAGAGATAACATAAATTTAAGGATTGTAATTAGACCTACTCTTATAGGAAACAAAGAAATGAGATACCAGCGGTATTATTTGAACATTTCCATTATTCTCGTGATGACTGAGTGAAGTGCGAATGTGAGAGTGAGAATGATTTTCCAAGAGCGTTGACAATTAATCCGTCACCATTTATTAAATATTGTTTATACTTAATTTAATTTTAAACGTAGGTATTTTGTGACTGCATGCAACAGTATAAAGAGATAAACAGTGAATTGCAGTAGCTTCTTCATTTGTAGCAGAAGTTTAAATCTCTGTCTAAATATACAAAAAAATTCATTTATTTATTTAGAAATGCAACTATATTGTAATAGTGACAACAATATTATTGTCAAGATTGATATCTGTAGCTTTTCCGTTTAACACAGAAAATAAACACTCCGTCTGTATATATATAAACAAAAATCTTCGCAGATTTTAAATTAAACAGAGATAACAGTTTTTTAATTGTAATTACAGCTTTTCTCACAGGAAATAATGTGCCGAACGATGACCGAAAGGTTAGGGTACTGGCATTCGGTACCGGAGTTTGTGGGTTCGAATCCTACTATGGCATGGATGCTCGTAGAATTCGGAATCGTTCTTAAGTAGAAGATTCCGGTCTCATTAGACCTCGTGTTTCAAATGTAGACCTTAGCGATCCAAAACAAACCAAAACATTATACCACAGGAAATAAAGAAATGAAATACGCTTGGTAGTATTTTAACATTTCCATTATTCTCGTGAAGATGGAATGAAGTGCGAATGTACTAGTGTGAATGAATTTCCAAGAGATGCCTTGAGAAATAATCCTTCATCTTTTATTAAGTATTATTTATCATTATTTCATTTAATTTAAAACTTAAGTATTTTGTGACAGCATGCAACATTATATTACGAATAAACGGTGGATAGCCGTAGCTTCTTCATTCGCCGAAGAAGTTTAAATCTCTGTCTAATATACAAACAATGCCATCACAGGTTTTTAAATGTAAAAGGGTAATAGTAATTTAATTAACAAGTTTACATATTCTTTAAAAAACATAAAAAGGAGATATTTTTAACCGTATTCTAACATTTCAATTATTTCTCTAGAAATAGGAATAAACTGCAAATGTGTACTCTGAAGTATTGCAAAGAGATGTTTCGAAAAATAATCAGCCAGTTTTAATAAATGTCGATCGTAAATATTTAAACTTTATTTATTTAGAACGTTTTGTGATCCCGTACAAAAATATTACGTAGTGAGTTTTTATAGCTGTAGTTCCTCAAATAACTGCAGAAGTTGAAAACTATCTATGAATATATAATTAAAAACCTCTACAGATTAGTAATTAGAAGAAGAGCAATTTAAAATCGTAATTAGCTCTCTCTACGTTTCTCAGGGGAAATAAAGAAATGTGGTACACGTGGCAGTATTCCAACATTTCTATTACTCTTCTGAAGATGGAATTTAGTGCGAATGTATATTTGAGAATTAATTGCAGAGAAAGGTCTTGAGAAATATTTCGTCACACTGTATTAAATAGCATTTATAGTTTTTTACTGCCTTTGTTCTGAGATGCATGTTTTCAAACATTTTTGCAACAGCGGAGAGAGTATTATAGACAAAATGTTGATAGACTCCATTTACCGCTTTAGCTTAATACTCTGTATGACTGTATAAACAAATGTCATCCCAAAATCTTAATCTCTTAAAGAAAAAAGTAATTAATTTAAGAGACCTAATTATACCTTCTCAAAATAAATACATACTTCACCAAATTAAATACATAATTGAGATACACGTAGCAGTATTTCAATATTTTAATTATTTCCTTGGAATAAGAATAAAATGAAAATATATGCTCATTTTAAAGTATTCCTGAGTGATAATTTTCGAAGTAATCTGTCAATTTCTAATAAAAGTAACATAAAATTTAATACTTTATATATTTAGAGCAGAATTTTCTTCGGATCGTATAGAAGAGTAGTACAAAATAAATACATATTTATTCAAATTAAATACATAAATAAGATACACGTAGCCGTATTTCAATGCTTTCATTATTTTCTTGTAATAAGAATGAAATGAAAATAAATGTTCATTTTGAAATATTCCAAATAGATGTCTTGTGACGTAATCTGTCACTTACTAATAAACGTAACATATCTTTTAGTAAATTATATATTTAGAGCAGCATTTGTTTTGGGATCGTATACAGGAGTAGTAAAAAATACACATATTTCTTCAAATTAAACACATAAGTGAGATACATGTAGCAGTATTTTAATATTTTAATTATTTTCTCGTAATAAAAATAAAATGAAAATAAATGTTCATTTTGAAGTATTCCAGAGTAATGACTCGTGATGTAATCTGTCAATTTCTAATAACGTAACATAGCTTTTAATACTTTATATATTTAAAGCAGTATTTGTTTTGGGATCGTCTACAAGAAAAGTATAAAGTAAATACATACTTCATCAAATTAAATACATAAATGAGGTACAAATAGTAGTATTGCAATATTTTTATTATTTTTGTGTAAAAAGAATAAAATGAAAATAAATGTTCATTTTAAAATATTCCAGAGTGATGAATCGTGGTGTAATATGTCAATTTCTAATAAACGTAACATACCTTTTGATAATTTATATATTTAGAGCAGTATTTGTTTTGGGATCGTATACAAGAGTAGTACAAAATAAATACATACTTCTTCAAATTAAATACACAAATGAGATACACGTAGCAGTATTTCAATATTTTAATTATTTTCATGTAATAAGAATAAAATGAAAATAAATATACATTTTGAAGTATTCCAGAGCGATGACTCGTGCAGTAATATGTCAGTTTCTAATAAACGTAACATACATTTTAATGCTTTAATTATTTTGAGCAGTACTTCTTTTGGCATCGTATATAAGAGTAGTACAAAATAAATAATACTTCTTCAAATTAAATCCATACATGATATACACGTAGAAGTATTTCTATATATTAATTATTATCGTGTAATAATAATAAAATGATAATAAATGTTCATTTTAAAGTATTTCAGAGTGATGACTTGTGAAGTAATCTGTCAATATCTAATAAACGTAACAAACCTTTTAATACTTTATATATTTAGAGCAGTATTTGTTTTGGGATCGTATACAAGAATAGTACAAAATAAATACATCTTTGAATTAAATACAAAAATGAGATACACGTCCTAGTAATTTTATATTTTCATCCTTTTCGTGTAATAAGAATAAAATGAAAATAAATGTTCATTTTGAAGTATCCCAAAGCGATGACTCGTGGAGTAATCTGTCAATTTCTAATAAGGGTAACATATCTTTTAATAATTTATATATTTAGGGCATATTTGTTTTGTGATTACATACAAGGGTAATACTGAATTGACATTAATAGATTTACCTCTCTAGATCACTGCATAAGTTAAAATATCTCTATAAATATAAAATACAAAAGACATTACTCATT
>CM063506.1:69387548-69395048 GCA_032207245.1 Pardosa pseudoannulata | reverse complement strand
TATATATATATATATATATTATATATATAAATATACTATAAAAATACATATATATATATATTAAAATATATATTATATATAAGAGAATATATATTATTATGTATATATTACATTTGCTTTATATAATATATATATAAATTATATATATATATATATATTATATATATATATATATTTACATATAATATATATTATATACATATATATATACATATATATATATATATATATATTATATATATATATATATATATATATATATATATATATATATATATATATATATATATATATATATGTTTATATCTATACATATGTACATACACACACACAAACACACACACACACATATATATATATATATATATATATATATATATATATATATATATATATATATATATATATATATATATATACATATATATTTGTACATATACATATACATTTATATGTAATTCTATATATATGTGTTTGTGTGTGTTGTCAGAAAAATTAAAGATTACATAGAATTTAATTGAAGATTTAATTAAAAATAATTCATAATTTTTCTATACTTTTGAAATCCTTGTCATTATTGCTTATTTGTTTAGTGGAGATTTTTATTAAAAGTGTACTTAGAATTTAGATGAACTTTCAATTGAATAAATAACTGACTAACACTTCTAAATTTCTAAATAACTAAATCTTTTAAATTTCTGTCCTTGATATCAATAAAATGAGGGTTTTTATTCTGTAATGTATTTAATTTCTCTCAGCGCCCACTTCACTCTACATATAAGTATATGCAATAGCAAATTCGTAATTAGATACAGAAAACAATAGTTTAGGAAGCGTAATTACATTACCCTGCCTTTCTCAGAATAAATAAAGAAATGACATACACTTGGTAATATTTGAAATCTTTCATTATAAGCTCGAAGATGGAGTGAGTGTAGATTTTCATTTGAAAAGTATTCCAACAGCAAAGTCTAGCAAAACAATTCATCACCATATAATTAACATCATTCATAACCCATTTCACAACAATTGTTTGGAAAAGTAACTGTATTATGTCCATACATAAAATTAATTAGAAATGAATGTTCATAGTTTGAAGTAAAAATGCCGAAATGCAATTTTTAAAATTATTACGAAGCAGAAATTCTCAATTAAGATGTTTGTAGTAAATATTTGAAACAATAACACATATAATTTTTATCTCTTTATATATATATATATATATATATATATATATATATATATATATATATATATATATATCTATCTATATATATATATATATATATATATATATATATATATATATATATATACATATATAGATAGATAGATATACATACATATACATATATATATATATATGTAAATGTATGTATATGTATATATATATGTATATATATATATATATATATATATATATATATATATATATATATATATATATATATATATATATATATATATATATATATATATAAATATATATATATATGTGTGTGTGTGTGTGTGTGCTTGTGTGAGTGTATACATGTACAAGTGTTTATTGGTTTGGTGATCCTCTAAATTAAAGATTCCACAGAATTTAATTGAAGATTTAATTAAAAAATAATTCCTAATTTTTCTATACTTTTGATATCCTTGTCATTAAAATGATTATTTGTTTAGTGAAGAATTATATTAAAAGTGTACTCAGAATTTAGATGAAGTTTCAATTGAATGAATAACTGATAATACTTCAAAATTTCTGACTTTTTTATCAATAAAATGAAGGGTTTTATTCTGTTATTTATCCAATTTCTCTCAGCTTTCACTTCAATCTATATATAAGCACATGCCATAGAAAATTGGTAATTAGATAAGAAAACAATAGTAAATATTAGTACCTTTATATATGATAAATAGTAATAGTAAAGTATATATATGATTATTAAGACACAATGTCATATTATTCCTAAATAAAGGGTAAAATATTATTGATTGAATGTAAGTTTTGAGGTAATTCAACTAACAGTGAATAAACTAAAATGCAGTTTTGAATCTTTCTAAAATAACATTATATAGAGGATCTTGGCTCATTTTTTAGACGATTTGGGTTAGTGGTATTAAAAAAATATTTTGTCGCAAAATAAATAAATGCAATTGTAGGATATTTTTTAAAGTCAAAATTATAGTTTGCTGCTTGAGAGGTTTATTTTTATTCAAAATGGCGTTTTTAACGAAGCAGTAGTTCGAAGGTTATATTTATGATCTTTCCGAAGAGAAGTTTTCATATTCCATTATCCAAAAACGATGTGAGATTTACGATATCAGAATAGGTAACATCGTCAAAAAGAAAGGAAAAACGTCAAATTGGAACCTCAAGTGGGTCAAAAATTCCAAACAAATATCCAAGGAAAAAACGAACATCTTCCATTATTGCAAAGGTACATTGTTAAATGTTAAAAGAAAATACCCCTAGTCAAAAGACAGTTACAAGATCATTAAAATGCTCGGTGTCTATAGCTATGAACTTAAAATCACTTATTTAATTTTAAGTCAAACGACCAATCTATAAGTGCATATTTGATCATAATTCATAAATACAATTTTTTTCACATTTCATTTTAAAATGTTCTTAAAATCTGACAATACACTTAAGAGTAAATTCTAAACATTTATCAGATATTTGTTTATTATTAAAGTATTAACTTTTAAACATATCTGCAAAATATCTTTCTTCGACGTTAGTTAAAAGTCAAAGCTTTATTCATTCGAAATGTATATTTTGGTAAGAATTCATTTTTTTATGAAAATTTCAGTTTTCTATACCATTTTTTGATATTTTATTTATTTTCATACAAGCTATATTCCGAAATAAAATGTTTTATTTTACTGCATAGTTTCTTAGATTATTTCTCCAATTATTTACAAAATTTTATCTTACAGAGATAAAATTTTGTAAATAATGATGAATTTTTATGAGAGTGTAAAAATTAATGTAATCATAGATTCTAAGCGAGAAATAAATCATAATATTTTAGAAAGCTTAATTACAGACTTTTACATTTCTCAGAGGAAATGAAGAAGTGATATTTACATGGCGTTATATTTACTAACCACAATATGAAAATAAAATCATCTTTAAGAAACTAAAATATTTTAAACATTTGAGCATTTTTTTATATGAACAAATTTCAGTGAAATAATTATTGTAATAAACAAATAAACTACATATATATCCCATACTTATGAACTTTTTAAAATTCCTTATTTAATATTTTAAATCAAACGAACGGGCTAAAAGTGCAAATTTAATCATTAATAGAAAATAAATGTTTTCACACATTTCATTTTAAAATGTCCCGAAAATCTGTGTATACACTTAAAAGTAAATTCTAAACATTTATCAGATATTTGTTAATTATTAATTGAGTATTAACTTTTAAAAATATCTGCAAAATATCTTTCTTCGACGTTAGTTAAAAATAAATATTTTATTCATTCGAAATGCATATTTTGTAACAATTAACTTTTATGAAAATTTTAGTTTTCTAAACCATTTTCTAATATTTCATTTATTTTCATACAAGCTATATTCCGAAATAAGATGTTTCATTTTACTGAGAATTATTTTAGATTATTCCTTCAATTATTTACAAAATTTTATCTATCTGTGGGAGTTTAAAAATTAATGTCATCATAGATTCTAAATGAGAATAAAACATAATGTTTTAGAAAGCTTAATTACTGTGCTATACATTTCTCAGCGGAAATGCAGGAATGATATTTACATGGTGTTACATTTATTAATCACAAAACCAAAATAAAATCATCTTTAAGAAACTAAAATGTTTTAATCATTTATGTAGTTTTTTTTTGTCCACGAATAAACTTTCAGTGAAAAAATTATTATAATAAACAAATAAACAGCACATATATCCTATACGTATGGACTTTTTAAAATCACTTATTTAATTTTAAATCAAACGACCAAGCTATAAGTGCAAATTTAATCATTATTAGTAAATAAAATCTTTTCACACATTTCATTTTTAAATGTACTTAAAATCTGTACTATACACTTAAGATTAAATTTTAAACATTTATCTGAGAATTGTAAATTATTAATTGAGTAATAACTTTTAAACATATCTGCGAAGTATCTTTCTTCGACGTTAGTTAAAAATATATACTTTCTTTATTCGAAATGTATATTTTGGTAAGAATTCACTTTTTATGAAAATTATAATTTTCTAAACCATTTTCTGACAATAAGTTTTCATACAATCTATATTCCGAAAAAAAATAAAATGTTATTTTACTGCGTAGGCTTTTTAGATTATTCCTCTAATTATTTACTAAATTTTATCTCTCTACGAGAGTTTAAAATGTAATGTCATCTATAGATTTTAAATGAGAATAAAACATAATATTTTTAGGAAGCTTAATTACAGTGCTCTACATTTTTCAGAGGAAATGAAGAAATGATATTTACATGGTATTATATTTATTAATCACAATACGAAAATAAAATCATCTTTAAGACACTAAAATATTTTAATCATTTATGTATTTTTTTACGTAAACGAATAAACGTTCGGTGAAATTAATATTGTAATAAACAAATAAATTACACATATATCCTATACTTATGGACTTTTTAAAATCATTTATTTAATTTTAAATCAAACGACCAAGCTATCAGTGAAAGTTTAAACGTTATTATTAAATAAAACTTTTCACATATATCATATAAAAATGTACTTAAAATCTGTTTATACACTTAAGAGTAAATTGTAAACATTTATCAGATATTTGTAAATTATTAATTGAATATTAAACTTTAAACATACCTGCAAAATATATTTTTTCTACGTTAGTAAAAAATAAATATTTTATTCATTCGAAATGTATATTTTGCTAAGAACTCACTTTTTAAGAAAATTTTAGTTTTCTAAACCATTTTCTGATATTTTTATTATTTTCATACAACCTATATTCCGAAATAAAATGTTTTATTTTACTGCGTAGCTTCTGAAATTATTTCTATAATTATTTACTTAATATTTTCTGTACACAGAAAAAATTTAAAGAGTTAGAATATTGAGAGTTTAAAAGTTAATGCCTTCATAGATTCTAAACAAAAATAAAATATAGAATTTTAAAAAAAAAATCTTAATTATAGTGCTACATTTCTCAGAGGAAATGAAGAATGATTATTTCCATGATGTTGTATTTATTAATCACGAATAAACTTTCATTGAACTGATTATTGTAATAAACGAATAAACTACACATATATCCTATACGTATGGACTTTTTAAAATCATTTATTTAATTTTAAATCAAACGACCGAGCTATAAGTGCAAATTTAATCATTTTTAGTAAATAAATTTTTTAATACTTTTCATTTTAAAATGTACTTAAAATCTGTGCATATACTTAAAAGTAAATTGTAAACATTTATCAAATATTTGTTATTTATTAATTGAATATTAAATTTTAAACTTATCTGCAAAATATCTTTCTTCGACGTTAGTTAAAATAAATATTTCGTTCATTTGAAATATATATTTTGGTGGGAATTCACTTTTTATGATAATTTTTGGTTTTCTAAACCCTTTTCTGACATTTTATTTATTTTGATAAAAATAATATTATTTTGATAAGCGATATTCCGAAATAAAATGTTTCATTGTACTGCGAAGCTTTTTAGATTATTTTTCAAATTATTAAAAAAATTTTATCTCTCTACTAAAGTTTAAAAATTAAAGTCATCAAATGTTCTAAAAGAGAAATAAAATATAATATTTTAGAAAGCTTAATTACAGTGCACTATATTTTTCAGAAGAAACTAAGAAATGATATTTACATAGCATTATATTTATTAATCACAATATGAAAATAAAATCATCTTTAAGAAACTAAAATATTTTAAACATTTCTGTAGTTTTTTTTTGTACATGAATAAATTTTCAGTGAAATTAATATTGTAATAAACAAATAAATTACACATATATCCTATACGTATGTACTTTTTAAAATCACTTATTTAATTTTAAATCAAACGAGCCAGCTATCAGAAAAAGTTTAACCATTATTATTAAATTAAACTTTTCACACATTTCATTTTAATATGTAATTAAAATCTGTGTATACACTTAAGAGTAAATTGTAAACATTTATTAGATATTTGTAAATTAGTAATTGAATATTAAATTTTAAACATACCTGCAAAATGTAATTTTTCTACGTTAGTTAAAAATAAATATTTTGTTCATTTGAAATATATATTTTGGTGGGAATTCACTTTTTATGAAAATTTTTGGTTTTCTAAACTATTTTCTGACATTTTATTTATTTTCATATAAGCTATATTCCGAAATAAAATGTTTCATTTTACTGCGAAGCTTTTTAGATTATTTCACCAATTATTAACAAAATTTTATCTCTCTAAGAGAGTTTAAAAATTAAAGTCATCATAGGTTCTAAAAGAGAAATAAAATATAATATTTTAGAAAGCTTAATTACAGTGCTCAATATTTTTCAGAGGAAACTAAGAAATGATATTTACATAGCATTATATTTATTAATCACAATACAAAAATAAAATCATCTTTAAGAAACTAAAATATTTTAAGAACTTAAATATTCCATTTTTTGTAACAAAATGCATAAACATATCCTTTTAATATTGGAAGCTTAACACTTACACTTAAGCAAGAGTATGGAATAGAATTTTTATAAATCATAAATTATTAAAATATATCATAAATTGTTAAGGTTTTTCATTGTTATATATTGTAGTAATAAAATTTTTTTGGTAGGAAATTAACTAAAATTTATGAACTGACGTTTAAAATCATTATTTTGAAATATTAAACAGTTACAAAGCCTAGCATAGATGTTATTTATATAATTCTGTACCGCCAGAATTCAAAAATGCTCAGGGATATAACTAGGAGATAAAACATTATATTGTAATATATTTTATTTAAGTACGTAAGAAATAAATTTTTTTATCTGCATTCGTTATGTTTTCTATACTGATTTGCTAAAATAAAAAAGTAGCTAAAAGAATCAATGATATATGTTGATCTACCATTTCTAGATATTCTTTAACGAAAATATAATATAAAATCAAGAATAGTAAATATCGAGAATGTAATAAGTTCCAGTGGAGCGTTTTTGGGCTTATGCTGCATGCGTAAAGTGCTCAAAGACTGTGTACGTCACTGACATTTTGCATTGGCCTAAAAGTTTTAGAAATATTAAGTCATTCAGAGTCAAATATAAGACATTAATGTCTAATTTTAAACTACGGAGAAAGAAATATTATTCTATGAACGACGGGGCGCTACATTTATAAGTTGTGCTGTTGAAAGAATGGAGAATAATGAACATTTTTTTAAGTTAACTAGTAGTGAGGTTTCAACTGGAAAATCATCTGATAGTCAGAAACAGAATTATAGTCAATAAAGAATGTATTCAAAAATAGAATTGTAGTCAATAAAGTA